>CM016624.1:30655074-31255074 GCA_005393395.2 Gossypium australe | reverse complement strand
TCTGTATTGAAAAAATTTTCAAAGTTTCGTGAAAGTTTTATAAGTTATCGGTTTAGTCTCGAATTGCTCTTAAAGCATGTTTAAGGCCTTGTAGGCTATTATAAGGGACAAATTGATTAAGATTGAATGATGATTGTATGAATTGATTGAATGCATGAGAAAAGTACGATTATATGTGTTATAAGTTCGGTAATGCTCTGTAACCCTATTCTGGCGTTGAATACGGGTGAGGGGTGTTACACTAGTATTCATTTTACTGGAGGCTACACCATGAATGTTTCCATAACATTTAAGATGCCATGGATCATAACCACATGGTCTTACTGTTGTTTTTCCAAACGTGATCTACCGATTTGGTTAGCAAGATAGTTGTCATACTAGAGACAAACAAAAAAGGAACATTCTTATAATATTCACTTACCATACAATCCATGTTTCTTGATCATTCACATTGTCCTTACCTATGTACTTACCAATCATTGTTCTTGTCAAAAGAAACTTATACATTTTATCATGGCACTAAATTTCCCCTTTTCTATACTCTTTCATTTACCAAGTATTATATGCATTTTATCATCCTTTATGTATATACTTGTAATCTACACACGAGAGTCAAAGTAAAGACTCAGTTGATAACTCACTTAAACTGTATCTAAAAGCTTCATACTTGAACATCCAACACGATCCAACAGTCACAACTGCTTACAGAACATAAATTCACCATTACAACTTATTCACATACTATATATTATCATCTCAAATGCTGACAATCTTCATGCAAAACCTTGCACTTACAATCTAACTATTATTATACTTCTTACAGACTTATTTAATCAAAATCTAACATACAGAACTATCATATTTACTTGGAGATGGAATAACCATTGGGTAGATCCAGAATAATAACTTCCAATTTAATCAGGAAAATGTACATTTTAAATTCTTTAGGAAAAGAACTAGGGAGTTACAGTTTCTGAATAGAACATCAATGATGATCTTAAATAAATATCATATCAGTCTATCTAGTTGGTTTCTAACCAGATTACCTTATGACTTAACTAGTAAGGTAACTCAAACTAATAGGGCGTGTTATACCTCTCGCGTACACCTATACCACATTACATTTTTAATTAATAATTATCTCTCTTCAACTAACAAAGTAATCTGACATATATACTTACACAATTGTTGTTACACGCCCATCCTACACACCAAAATCAATAATTGGGCGGATAGGACTTCGCTAAACAGATTATTTTTCCTATTATATGCCTTATCTTTGACCCATCAGACTTTGAGGTGTGACACAAAAAGTTCCAGGGTTGTCTTGTTCCTTAGTAAAGCAATACCCCTATGCATACGAGCCATTTGGTGCACTTGCCCTGTTGTTTCATGAGAAGTTTGAACCAAGAAAGTTGTGAGCTCCCTCTTTCAGGTTGTAAGGTCTCCGGTTGTGCCGAATCCATTAAAAGATCGAGCAGCAGCAATGAAAGCATTGTAGGTATAAAAACCATTACTGAAACATCTGCCATGGTTTGATATTTAAGCATCTGATTAAAAAGGTCTTGAGTGATAATGCTGGCAACACCATCGCCACCGCTAGGGAGGGTAGGGGTTGGAGTGGAGCCACTACACTGGCTCTGGCAGCCAGTTCCACAATACTTAGACGTGGTGCCACACCACCCATGTTGACTGCAACACGGTCTATTTGGACATAGAGCACCAGCTACTTGTCTTCCGCACTGTTCTGCTGATGCTCCTAGGCATAACAAGAGTATTGCTACACTTCTTGATGTCAAAAGAACATAGAACTTTTTCGTATCCATTGATGCTTGGTGTGGATTCTCAGTTTGGGATTCAACAAGTACGAGGGTATATATAAATATGACATGGAAATAATTGCTGGGGTTTTCTTTGACTTTCCCATTCAAAAAAGGCTGGCTGGCTTCCTTCATTTTAGTGGACCTATTACCCGATTTTAAGAACCACTCGGTTGTGCAAACTTTTAATTTCCTTGCCAACACAAATACGATCATATATGTTGGGTTTTTTGTTGTTGTTTTTTTTTTTTTTTTAATTTCTTTTCGTTGTTTGTACTTTGAATGAAAAACGAAGCTGCAATGTATCGCAGACGCTTGACTTTTTAAATTAAGTTTTGAATTTTAATTTTAATTTTAATTACAAAATTATTTTTTATGAAATAAAAATCCAATGAAATTTGAAAATAGATTGATTTTAGTCTAGCAGTTTAGTAAATTTGGTCTTTGATTTCGAATTTTATAATTTCTTTTTTGAAATTTAAATATTTTTTAAAAGTTAAAATATGTTATTTATATAAAAAAAATTTAATTTAAACTTAAGTTCAACCCGAAGAGTCATTGGAGGATTCAGATGATCTCCAAGTTATATTTGAATTCAAATTATTTATAGATCGGATTCATGTTGAAGTTTATGTTGAAGTTTAAATCATTTTAATCTTGATATTTTTAAATTTAAAAATTTTTAAATAAAATAAAAAATTATTTAAGCTTGAATCTAAATTTATTTCAGAATATTATTTAAGTTTGAATCTAAATTTATTCAAATCTAAAAATACCTAATTTTAAAATAATCTAAACCCAAAATCAAATTCAAGTTAGAAAATTTTCTAAGTATAAACATATTCAAACCTCTTCTAAGTATAAAGATTCAAGCTTAGATATTACCATTATAAATAACATATTTTAACTTAAAATTTATTTGATTTTAAATTTATTATAAAATAAATTTTAAATAAAAATAATAAATCAAAATGGTCAAGGGGCTGGATTTTTCATTCAAACTTAAACGTATAGGAGGGAACAAAAAAATCAGATTATTCTTTCAAGAATAAAAATAAAGGGTGAGTGCCACCCAAATTTTGTTGAAAGAATCTCACCATTTAAAGGTGGCGAAATCTTTTTAAATTGGAAAGGAGTTTTTTCTCCCGAAACTCGTAGATTCGATACATAATTTTACATATTTAGTATTTTGAGGAAAAATCAATATTAACATAAAAATTGGAGTATATATGTTGCTTTTTTTCTTTTTGAGTATGATCCAATTTCTTGCCCGAGGCCCACATTAACACCAAAAAAAGAATAATAACAGATTTGAATAAAATGGCCCAACATCGGAGCCCATTAAACCAAGACCAAACCAAATAAAAGTCCCAAAATTTAATCAGTCCAATACAAATGGCCCATCACCCCAGTTACAAAACCCAAATAGCTAGGCCCAAGTTAACAGCCCAGTATAACCTAAACGGAAATCAGGGCCACAGTAGCCTCGCACCGTCAAATAGTCCGTCGAGCCACGTCACCACGCCTTTCGAATCGTGCGCCTCCACGCCTCCGGTAGTCGAACCTACAAAGCAGGAAGCAATACAACACGAAAGAGGGGATTGTAGTTTAGATTTTATTCTATTTTTAAGGGGTCTTTTTAGGATATAAAAGGGGAATAAATGTTTGTAATAGGGGGATTTTTTGGGGAGAGCGATACGAAAAGAGAATAGAGCAGTATACACTTTTTTTTTTTGCACGATTTACACAAAAGAATACAGAGGCAATAGAGCACATTTTTACAGAAAACAGAGATCAATATTAAAGAAGAAGGTTTTCTTTTATTTTTTTTCTTTTTTTCTTCATTTTCGAATAACTGTTTCTTTATTTTGCTTTAGTTTTTTTTTTTATTTTTTTTACTATACGGTACATATATATAAAAATACGATTACAAAAAAAAGGGAACTTTTACCTATTTTTTGGGAACTCCGGCCACTACGCGCGGTGGCCGGCGATAGTGGCGCCGGCATCGGAGGTTGGCCGGACCTATGGCCGAAAATCGCTCCAGGGGGAGAGGGGAGAGCTTCTTTCCCATTCTTTTTGCTGAAATGAGAGAAATGAGGAATTTTTGTAAAAATTTTTACTTTTATATTATGACTAAACGGCGCCGTTTCATTCGGCCTCCTCAGGCACCAAAACGGTGCTGTTTTGGGAGGCTGACCCGTGACCCGACCCACGCAAGGGGAAGGTCCGCGTGTTCCTGAGGGAGGGGCTAATTGCGCATTTAGCCCCTCCGCTTTTTTGAGTTCCCAAGCAGTGTTTCTTTTATTTTAGATTTGGCCCAAATCTTTTGATTTTGATCCAATTGGGTTCCTTTTCGACTGTTTTACTATTTTACCATTAAATTAATTGTTTTAAATATTTTTTTATATTATTATTATCATAACCATATTCTTTCTATTATTATTATTATTATTATTATTATTATTATTATTATTATTATTATTATTATTATTATTATTATTATTATTATTATATACATTATTGTTTACTTTAATTTTTTTGTGTTATTGTTTTCTTCCTTCTATTATTGTTTTTACTATTATATTATAGTTACTATTAATATTATTCTTATTTTCATTACTGTTTTTTAAAAAAAGGTATTATTATTCTTGTTTTGTTTATAAATGTTTTTTAATTTACTAAGTACTATTATTATAACTATATACTTTCTATTTTTGGGTACTATAATTTTATATATTATTTTGCTTACTTCTTTTTATATATTAGTATTATGTTTATATTTTATTATCAATATATTTTTACTACTATTATTTTTTTATTAATACTATTATTCTAATATTGTTACTATTATTTTCTTATTAATATATGTTTTTTTTGTTTATTGTTGTTACTATTATATTGTCATATTTAAGTTTTAGTATTATATTTACCCTTTTTACTATATTTATTAGTTCCTTTAGTAGTAGTAGTATTATTACCATTTATTTAATTTGTCACATATTATTTTTTTGTTACTGCAATATTATTGTTTTTTTCCTTTTTTGTATATGTTATTATTCTCCCTTATTATTATCGTGTTTATATTTCCACATTTTTATTTTTGTTTTTTAAAAAAATTTATACAAAGAGTTTCACAAAGGAAATATTTCGTGTTTGGATGCTCGAGAAATTGTGCCTAATCGTGCTGGGTTTCAATTTTTCGTTCGTCTAGATGACTAAATATCCTTTAAAGATTTTGATCGCGTTTTCTTAAATAAAAGCAATATTTCATAATTGGAAATTTAAGGAATCGTGCCCAATCGTGCCGGGTTTCGGTTTTTAGTTTGGCCGAATAGTGAAATACCCTTTTCAAATTGCAATACATGAATTTTGGAAGCCATGAAATAATCTTGGTTTCGAGGGTTTGAAACATCGTGTCCTATCGTGCTGGATGTGATATTTCATCTCTTCGGAACAAGAGAGTTCCGATATCCAATTCGAGTTATCCAAACATTTTTTTAAGATTCATATTTTAAAATCTTTTCAAATTTTCGAAATTAAGGACGTTGATCAATCAATACGGTACCAATTTTGGGCGTTGCGAGGGTGCTAATCCTTCCTCGTGCGTAACTGACTCCCGAGCCTGTTTTCTTAAAATTCGTAGACCAAAATGTTTTCTCAAGTGACCCAATCGCACTTCAAAAAAGATTGGTGGCGACTCCGTTTTTCTTTTTAAAGTCGGCCAGTTTTCAAACAAAAAAATAATTTCGACAAAGACATTAGATCATTTTTTAGTATATATGTGGTGGAAATTTTTGAAATTTTATCATTTAAAAAATTATGATCTACTTATTAAATTAAAATTTAGATAAATTTCAATTTTAAAATGATTAATGACGTTTTTGGCTAAAAGCTTAGGAGAGAGACGGAGAAACAGAAACTAACTAAAAAGATGATTCGTTGCAACTTAGTTAACTTTAATGGTGGTTAGATATTCAACGGTCACATCAAAATTTTCAATATATTAAAAATTAAAGCGAAATTAATTTCTCTATTTTTACTTTTTTTATTTTAAAATTTATTAGACAATCCTGTTGATTTGTTTCTTAACTTCCACTCAATACTGACTTTATTCTGTTGGAGTGGGGTAGTGCACTCACAATTCAGCCAAAAGGCCTTTGGTTATAGCAATCCAAGTTGCTTCCGTAGATTATACCCAAGATGTCACAGTACCTCCTGTAGAAACCAATCCTGCTAGCCACCCTGTTATCTGGACCACGACCGCACTCTAGCCCACCATTAATTATGTTAGTGATGACTCCATAACCAGGGACCCGGCCTGCTGCCGTGTCTGCACCGGACGGTCTCCATTGCCCGATGATTACGCTATGGCATGACGGTTTGCTTCCCTGTGGAGTCATCCAAAACCATATGGCTGTCTTAAAGGATATTATTGCGTTTGTGGCTACAAGGTCCGGATTATTTATCAAATCTTCTCCAATGGCTCTTCCAGCTGGTCCATAGTTGTAGTTGCTGAGGAAATTGAGCCCGTCAACAACATGCACTAGTACTTCATTTGGAGAGTTATGCATAACTATAGTTTAGTTTTTAAGTGATCTAAAACTTTAAAAAGTTGTAGTCGAGTTCTCAAAGTATTATTATCTTACTAATCAAATCATTTTGTCGTCCTGGTTAATTTAGTAATTAAATGTCAACTCAAGTCATACGTAGAGTGTATTTAAAATACATGGATCAAATTTTAATGAAATTGTTTGTGTTTCAACCCGTTATATCCAAGCTACTTATATAGTAGGTACATGTGCTTAAAATCTGATCCATATGTTTTAAACATGGTCCATGTCATATTTGAATTGACATTTAATACTCAAGCTAACAGTTAGGTTGACAGAAAAACCTAACTGATATAATATTAATAATTTAAGCACTCAAATAAACCTTTTGAAGTTGGGACCAATTTAGAATGCAATTTATTATATATTATATCAATTATCAACAGATTGAGAAACTTACTGAGTCAATTGAATGGGTCCTCGTCCAAAATACAGTCTGCCAGGAGCGCATGGCCAAGAGCCAGGAGTACAATAAGCACCAGGGTTGTTTTGTTCCCTAATAAAGCAATATCCCCATGCATACGGACCATCCGGTGCAGTTGGCCATCCACCTGTTGTTTCATGAGAGGTCTGACCAAAGAAAGCTGCGAGCTCTCTCTTTCTGGTTGCAAGGTCTCCGGTTGTGCCAAATCCATTAAAAGATCGAGCAGCAGCAATGAAAGCATCATAAGTATAGAAACCATTGCTGGGACATCTTGGATCATTTCGATACTTAAGCATTTCATTAAAAAGGGCTCGAGTGATAATGCTACCAACACCATTCTCACCACTAGGGGTTGGAGTGGAGCCACCACACTGGCTCTGGCAGCCAGTTCCACAGTACTCAGGTGTGCTGCCACACCAACCATGTTGGCTGCAACACAGTCTGTTTGCACAGAGTGCACCTCCTGCTTGTCTTCCGCACTGTTGTGCGGATGTTCCTTGGCCTTGCAAGAGAATTGCTAGACTAGTTAAAGCCAAAAGACCATATAACATTTTTATATCCATTGATACTTGGTGTGGATTTTGTATTGAACAAGTGCTAGAGGGTATATATAACTATATAGAAATAATTGCTGGATTTTTCTTAGACTTTTCCATTCAAAAAGGGCTGGCTGGCTTCATTCATTTTGTGGGCCTATTACCCTAATATACGAATTTAAGAACCCATTCGGTTGCAGGAAATTTCAATTTATTTGTGGAGAAAGATGCAGGATAAATATTAAAATTATATACAAATTTTGATTTAATGTGTAATATTATGTATAAATTTTTATTTTGAGTCATTTTATACATGAAATTTTTTGTGCTTATATATTGTACACACAAATAATTATATTAATCTAATATGAAAATAAATAGATATATTTGGTGAAAATTTTAACTTTAACCATGGCATAATAAAAATAAAAATCATGTATATAGTATACATTAAATTGGGTCACTGAAAGTGATGAAGAGTTGAGATGTTAATTAATCTGAAATTTTAATGGTATGTAGATATTTTTGAACAATTTTTTGCACTCTATGTTCTTTTATTAAAGATGACGTAATGTACAAACAGAAATTTGACAACATTAAATTATATTTAATTAGGTCAGAATAACCAGTTGAGATTAGTTGGCGTATTTAAGATCCAAAAAGTCAAGTGTGAAATTATCTCAATTGGTGAAAGAAAAATCACTAATCTATAATGACAATAATAATTTAATTTATAGTTTAATTTACGTTCTCGTGAGATATACGGGTTTGTTGTATATATTAATTTTATTTAAATTTATTAATGAATTAAAAAGTAATGTAATTATAAAATATTTTTAAAAGTGTTTAATTAATTTAAAATCAATTATACTAATATTATTTAATCTTAAATACACAAATTTTAAATTATTAATAACTTTTCTATAAGTTATTTATTATATTTTGTTCAAATAAATCTCAAAAACTATATATAAACTATGGTTTAATATGCAATTTTATAAATGAATTTTGATTTTGTGCAATTTTATACATAAAATTTTGATTTGACCAAATTCTTGTAAATTATTAGCACAATTACTGATATAACATCATTTTATCTTTAAGATAATATCAATAATATCAATTTTTTAGAATAATTTGAAAATGATTTTTGAAGGCAAATTCAACCGGTGCTTAGACCAACTCCAACTACTTCAAGCACTAGTAATGAAAAGTGCACAAAAATAAACAACACAATAGATGTTTCTGCAGTTCAGTTTCCCTACATCTATAAGATCTTGCCCAAATAGAATATTCACTATCTTAATATTTTGTATAACAATATTTTTCAAGCTCTAACTCTCACCAGTTTAGATTATTCACTAGATAGAAAACGAGCTATAATAATTTTTTTTTGTCTAAATTCATTTTTTACGCCTATATTTTTGTTGAAATCTTTCGAGTCATCCAAAATCAAATGATTGTCTTGAAGGATATTATTGCGTTCGTGGCTACAAGGTCCGGATTATTTATCAAATCTTCTCCAATGGCTCTTCCAGCTAGTCCATAGTTGTAGTTGCTGAGGAAATTGGGTCAGTCAACAACATGCAATAGTACTTCATTTAGAGAGAAAAACTTAACTATAGTTTAGTTTCAACAAGTAGTACTTCATTTAGAGAGTTAAACTTAAACATAGCTATAGTTTAGATTTTAAATCCATCCTAATTTTTAAAAAGTTGTAGTTGAGTGATTAAAGTGTCATTGTCTTATTAAATAAATCATTTCAACAACTTGGTTAGCTTAGGAATTAAATGTCAACTCAAATCTCACGTGGAATATATTTAAAATATATGGATCAAATTTGAATAAATTTGTTTGTTTTTCAACACATCATAACCAAACTACTTATATAGTAGGTACATGTGCTTAAAATTTAATCTGTATGCTTTAAACATGATCTATGCCATACTCAAGTTGACATTTAATGCTCAAACGAATAATTAAACTGACAAAAAAACATAATTGATATGATACAGATATTTCAAAAACTCAAATAAAAAATTTTGAAGTTAGGACCAATTTAGAGTGAAATTTATCATATATTATATCAATTATAGAAACTTAATCAATTGAATGGGTCATCGTCCGAAATACCGCCTGTCAAGAGCTCCTCATGCATACGGACCATGTGGTGCAGTTGGCCATCCACCTGTTATTTCATGAGAGCTTTGACTAAAGAAAATTGCGGGCTCCCTCTTACTAGTTGTAAGGTCTCCGGTTATACCAAATCCTTTAAAAATCCAACAGCAGCAATGAAAGCATCCTAGATATAGAAATCATTGCTGGGAAATCTTGCATCATTTCGATACTTAAGCATTTCATTAAAAAGGTCTCGAGTGATAATGCTGCCAACATATTCCCACCACTAAGGGTTGCAATGAAGAGACGACAACACTGGCTCTGGCAGCCACGTCCACAGTACTCACGTGTGCCGCGACACCACCCATATTTTTTTTATGATTTTTTAAAGACTAATTTGAAATTTTAATGCCATGCATATATTTTTGTAGATTTTTTGCACCCTAGGTTCATATATTAAAGATGGTAGAATGTACAGAGAAATTTGACAAATTACGCATCAAAATTAAATTACAGTTAATTAGATGAGAGAAGAAACTAACTTTATCTTTCAATTTTGGTTACTAAGTAATGTAACCAGCTGAGATAAGTTGGCGTTTAGTTAAGATCCAAAAAGTCAGTATCCATCTTAACTATATGTATATTAAATATAAGTCAAGTCTGATATTATATCAACTGGTGAAAAAATTTAAAAAAAAAAAAATCACTAATCTATAATAATTCAATTTATAGTCTATCATATATAAAACTATTAGTTTACGTTTTTGTACGATATACAGGTCCATTGTGTATATTTATTTTATATTACTTTTTATAACATTAATTTTTGTTTAAAATCGTTAATAATTTAAAATGTGATGTAATTATAGAATATTTTTAAAAGTATTTAATAAATTTAAAATCAATTATTTAATATTAAAAATATTTTATAATTTATATTTTGTTCTATTTTAATGAATGAAATTAACTTCCCTTAGATTCAATTTTATTCTTAGGATAATATTATTTAAGATAATATACATATATAATAATTATTTTTAGAGTAATTTGAAAATAATTTTTGAGTCTGAATTGTTATTTGAAGGCAGAATCAAGCAATGCTTGGAGCAATTCTAACTTCTCCAAGCACTAGTAGTGAAAAGTGCATAAAATAAAGAACACGAGAGATGTTTACGCAGTTTTTCCTACATCTGTTGGGTCTTGTCCAAATAGAATATTCGCTATCTTAACATCTTGTACAACAATATTTTTCAAGCTCTAACTCTAACCAGTTTAGACTTCTCACTTTTGTACCTAAGATATAAACATCTCCCCTCTAAGTTTCCCCCCTGAAAACTTAGGATTCTAACCAAGCCACACAATTGATTATTACAGTTTAATGCATTAACTAATACATTCCTCGCTAAAAAGAATAAAGTGCTCCCAATCAGTACCAAAAATCTATACAAGTCTCCACAATATATTAGTGAATAAGACTTGCTAACATACTATATCTTTTACAATCAATTATCTTATCTAATTAGCAAGATAACTTGCATAAATAATATCTCCCAAAAAATACAAGACAAGGCTTGAATAACCTAGATTATACTTCTTTCTATAGCTTGATTCAATTCAATCTATGAGTTAAGGGATAGTGATTGATTCGACCCAATTCAATCAAATCTCCAAGATCCCTTGCTAAATGAAGTTTGAATATTAAGAATGAGCCAGTTGATATTCCAAATAACTAAAGAGATCATAGCCTAAAGTAATTTGTTGCCAAAATTTACCAACTCAAACATGAGAAATTTTCAGAGTAGTTAGTGGTACTACCAATTGGCACTGGTGCAAGTACTTCTTGAAAAATGTCTTAACAATAACAATTAATTTTATTGAATAGATAAACATTTTTAAAAATTTTATGCTAAAACTTAAATTAAAATAAATAATAACATAGATAATGTATAGTTAAATAAATAAAATTTTATTTATGTTAATCAAATAGATAAATTATCTAATTATTATTTATTTATTTAATTAAATATCTATATAGTGTTAAAAATTCCTTGCTATCTAATTAATATTTATCTGTTTTATTTTAAAACAAAATATTATTCGTATAATCTAATATAATTTATTTAATTAACTATCTATTTTAAACAAAATATTATCAATTTAATTAATTTTTAGAAAGTAATTAATGACATGTTAATAAATTAATCATGCCATTTGATGCAATATTATGTTATGTGTTAGATATATTTTAATTTCTATTACTAATAAAGTTTATCAAATTTACAATTAAGAAATTTAATTTTATCGTATAACATATAATTTTTTTATAAAATTGCTTTATCCTAAATATAAATATATATTTTAAATATATTTAAACATTTATATTATTTATTAAATATAATATAATTATAACATATGAAATAATTAAATATATTAAGCATTTATATTATTTGTTTTTACTTTCTCTAGTATTACAATTTTTTATCAAATTTTAAATATAAATATAATATATTTTAATTTATACATACAACCAAAACAATGCATTGCACATGTAAGAAAACTAGTTATGTATATTACTATTATTATTATTTTTTAACTTAGGGGTGTAAAAACTCATTGAACTTTAAAAAATAATTAAACCCCTTCTTCTTCTTTTTCCTCACTCATTTGGGCACTTCAAACAGTAAAAAATGCACAAAAAACCTTTTAATTTCTAACTTTAAATCTTTTTTTTTTTTTGAGTTATAATTGTCATGTGTCATGTCTTGGTGTGACACATGAGGGGAAAAATTATAAATAATTAGTTTTATCAATAAAAAATTAATAATATTTATTAAAATATAGAAATAGGTAAAAATAAAATATTATTAAAATATATAAAAATATTTAAAATGATAAAATAATGTAGAAAATTTTTAATATATATAAATTATTACAAATAGAAAAAATTATAAATAAAAAAATATTTAAAAATAATTATAAAAAATTTAATTTAAATAATCTTAAACATAATAAACAATAACTTCGTCTAAATGACCCGTGATTACAACCTTTATTGTGAACATTTTTTAAGACATTACTCAACAACTGAACAGGTTTCAATCTAGGTATCATGATGCTTGTTTACAACTTCTTCTTCACCACCAACAATTTTAGGTTATCTTTTCCACTACGCAATGGCACCATCAACAATTATAACAACAATATTCTCCCAAAGACTGAACTTCCCTCTTCCTACATCGGTCGAAGAGTAAGTTGAAGGTGGAGCTAAAACGCGGTTGCACTTTAAGCAAAATAAGCCGATTAGTTTGGTGATATCCCAACTGTTGCCGTTGGATAAATTTTAGTTTGTAAATTATTGTAATTTTTATAAAAAAATTATAATTTTTAGATTTTTATTAAAATTTATATATATTTTTATAATTTTCTATATATATTTTTTATATTTTTAAAATTCTTGTAAGCTTTTATATTTTATAACATTATTATTATTTTTTTTATTTTTAGTTTTTTAATTGTTTTATAATTTTCTATATATTTTTTTTACAAATTTTATAATTTTGATTTTTTTTGTATTCCAATAATTTTTTATTATTTTATAATTTTTTTTCTATTTATATTTTTTAATCATTTCCCACCGTATATTACAATCATGACATCATATGACGAAAATAATTCAAAAAAAAAAAAAGGAGAGTCGTTAACTTTAAAGGTTAATTGTTAAAGTTTTTTTGTATGTTAAAAAAACTATTAAAGTTGTCGGTAAAAAGCTCTTTTTGATGCATTTTGTCGGTTTAAGTACTCAATCGAGTGCAAAAAAAGAAAGTAAAGACTTAATTACTTTTTTTAAAATAAAAAATTAAGAACTTTTATACCCTTAAGCCTTTTTTTTTTCTTTTATTAAATTTCTCAACAAAAACAATGGTTAAATATAAAGTTATTCATCTTTTTTCAAACTCCATTTATGTAAATAGTGCATGTCAAGTTTGATAAATTAAAATTTTCTAACTATTTATTTTATGTAAAAAAAAACTTCTAACTGTTAAATATATATTAATATAGGCAATATTTTTTGTCGATATAGTAGATGTATCGGATCGATTCAAAATTTTACATGCATGACAAGTATAAATACCTTGACGAATTCAACAGTTGGATTATTAGAATATTAGTCGTACAAAAAATTATGTAAGGGTGTAAAACCACTTTAGTTTTACATCGGTGTAAGTGGATCCTTTTTTTGTAATAGTTACATTGTAGTATAATGTATTTAATTTTCATATGACATAAATCACAAAATATATAAAATAAAACTACAAATCCTATTACACGCGTATGCGTGTAGAAACCATAAATTTAAAATACAAATGTGTGTTTAAAAATAATATACAGTAAATAATAAAATATTTGGTTTGTAACTAATTAATAATAATAACACATGAAATATGTATGATGTTAAAATGAAAAAAATTAGATTAAAAATATTTATCATAGTGTTGTCATCTATCTTAAGGAAGTGTTGAGCTAACTTGTAACACCAACTCAATCACATACATTAATATATATATATATATATATGTGTGTGTGTGTGGGGGGGGGGGGCGCGTGCACGTATGTATAATGGAGGTAATAAAGTGTGCATGATAAAAATTGAAATATACGTAAATAAAAATAAAGCTTTAGTTGAATGGAAAATTAAAGAATTTAATAATGCAACAATTGGTTTGGGTTTAAATCTCACCACATACTTATTTTTATTGGTTTTTTAAATAAAAAGATTAAATTATCCTCAAATAATATAACTTATTTTCATATTGAAAATGTATTTTCGTAATTTTCCTAATTGAGTCGGTAATCTAATTGAAGGTGACATCAACTCAATAAAATATTTAATAAATAATATAAATAACAAATAGGAAGAACCTCAAATCGTAGCTTATTGGTCGAGTATTCACTTTTATTAAAATAATCTGAGTTGGAATCATAGGTGTAAAAAAACAAATAAATTATAGATTTGGGAAGACAAATGAGTACCCAATAACGACTTTTAGATTCATTCTCCTCAACTTCTTTCAGGAGATGCAACCGTGTCCATTCCTAGTGATGGAGAGCAGAACAGAGACAGTAGATGTGGTTTCGAGCAACAAAAGCGAAATTAGTATGCAGCGATATCCCTCTGGTTAATTTGGACACACAAGACACACTTGTACATACGGCACCACGCATTGAATGGTAGGTGTAGTTTTAGAAGCAGGTAATACAACAGTTATTCGGTGTTTAAAGCAAGGCAATTAGTTACATCCATCATTTTGAATTTATTGATATTTTTAAAAAATATTTAATATATATTTATAAATATTAAATAAATAAATTTTTAATATAAAATATTTATGCACCAATTGATATATAATCTTTCGATAAAAGTTTTTATTATTTATTAGTATAACATTGGAATTAGGTGGAATGAACCGGTACTATCGATATAGATCGAAATTTTAATCGATACAAAAATGAAAATTGATTGTGTCAATTATTACTTGAAGGATTAGTACCGACTGAAACAGTGAAAAGTGACTAGAGAGCTTTGAAGAGCAAAGTGAAATTGGTCTGTTGCTAAGGAAATGATTGTGTAAAAATGAACCTTGTTGAAAGGAATCAAGAGCTTGGAACCACCTATGAAAACTGCAATGGGTGGAAGAAGGATGAAACTGAGGCGCTCAAAATTTGTACTTTGTCCAAGGTGTAGGGAAGTTAGGATGTAAAGTGTTGTGCATGCAGCCAACATTCCATTGTAAAATGCAATGATGGAAAAGAAAAGATTAGGGTTGGAAGAGTGTATGAAATGAAAATAGTAGGGAGTGTTGTAATTACCCACTCTGAAATTCATTAATGTCCTAGAAAAATGGATGAGTGTTGAGTTTTATATGCAATGAAAAAGGTATAATAAATGTTTATAAAAAAAGAGAAGGGGAATATGTCAGGGAAAGTCGGTCACCCCAACGTCTCTTTCATTCAGTGGATGGATCATCATTTTCACTGCAAAATTTCAAAGGCTTTTTGTTTCTTTCTTTGTCAAAACCCAGAAAGCGCTCTGCATTTTCAAAAACCAAATATTTCGCCTTTCACTTTTCAAATTTAAACATGCACCCTTTTTAATTAATTTATTTTTTGATTTACTCACCAATTTTAATCAATTAAATTTATATGAAAATGTATACAGACAAATCAATATTAAATTTCAAATGTATTAATAATATGTAAAATTTGAAGCATATTTTAACTTAATTATAATCATATCTTTTTTAAACTATTATTTAAAGAGCCGATTGAATTAGTATTGTTCATCAATAAGAGATCTCAACTCGGTTAAAAATGATCAAAAACTCATTTTTTGTATATAAAATAGCAAACATTATTACAATGATATTTCTACCATTTCATATTTTATGTAAAATCTAAAAATATGTAAATGATAGGATTTAAACCTAAAAATGCCATATCTTTAATTTCTTAATTTTTTTATTCAATTAAATCTTCCTATGTTTATTACATTAATTTTTTTATAAATATATTTATTATATAAATTATTTCCGCTCATTATATTATAATCTACAAAAAGTATAATAGTTATATTTTTAAAATTATCAATTAATTTATTAAAGATACAAACATGATAAACATTTATACTTGTGAATTCTTATTTAAATTTAAAAAGAATAATAAAAATACATCATATTTTATCAAACATTAACTTATCACTTGCAGCAATAATGAGTTCCACTTAAGGGTGTAAACAAGACACTAGTGCTCGCAAGTTATTCAAGTTCGATTTGATAATTATCAAGCCGAGTTTGAGTTATTAAAAAAGCCAAATTCAAGCTTAGTAATACTTAACTCAAACAACTTGTAAGCCTTATCAAGCTTTTCATAGTTTTATATTATTCAATTATATTATTTCTTTTAACATATACTATTAATCCAAAGCTTAATTATTGATTCAAGTTCGAGCTTGAATACAAAAATTGATAAACAAGCTTGAGCTTAAAAGTAGATGTTCGATTGAGATCAAGCCAAGTATTGAACTCGAACTCAAGCTTGACAGTATTCAAACTTAGCTCGACTCGATTACATCCCTAAATTTTCACTCATAGATATAAAAAAAAATATAAACTCGTTATTACCTTCTTCTTTTTTACCAAAATGTAAACTTTTATTTAATATGGCAAAAAGTTGTCACCTATGAATATATTAAATTGTTTACATGATTAGATGAAAATGTCGTAACTTTTTTTTAATATAGAATTAGAGGTGTTAATAGATTGAATTAAGCTTAACTATAATATTAATTGTATTTTATATTGGTCTAGTTCAAATTATGTATGGTATAATACAGGGAGCTTCGAGTATAATTAAATTCAGTTTATAAATCTACATCACTAACTTAACAATTTCTCATTAACACCATTAAAAAATTTACTTGTTTGCTTTAGTTTCAAACATAGAAAATGAAAATAGAGAAATTTATAATACAAAGACTAAATGCACTATGAATTGAGATATACTAATCCTTCCAGCATGCTTAAACCAATGAAGAGTGAGTCAATACATGTTCTGAAGATGGCAAAGACTTGAACAACCCAATCCCGTGAATATATTACCTATGCACATGGAGTGGTCCGATGAAATACTAATATGTTACCTATGCACATAGAGTGGTCCCATGGAATAATAATATGTTCCTAATAAAGTCATTACAGAAAATTGAAAAAAAATGCCTTGATAAAAATATTTGCTACTAAATTGATATTAAAAATAATTTATTAATTATAGTTTGAAAGATCATAAATACAGATTGAAGATTGATTCATGAGTACTTTGTACAATAAGAGAGTGGCCCCTAATTCTATTTGTCCCCGTTGAGCTACTGCAGCGGAAACGTATGAACACGCGGTCTTCAATGGCAGTCGCAGCTTTAGTGAGTGGTTATCTCATTTACTAAATAATAATTCTCCTCTTAATCAAACAGTGATTGTTATTGCTTGTTGGGCTTGCTGGTATTCACCAAACAAATTGTTGCATGAGAGAGTTTCCCAATCAACTTAGGAAATTATGATATTTATTCAGTCTTTATACTTTAGAAATTGGCCGTCTGGAAGTTATTAAATCTTTCGATAGTTTAATAATTTAATTGTAATTTTTTAATTAAGTAATTAAAATAAAAGTTTATTCATAATTTAGTGATTAATGATGTAATTTATGTTTTAATTTTTATATGATATAAAATACTTAATATATAAAAATAACATAATATAAAACATTATAAACTTAAAAAACGAGTCGGACTGAGTCAAGCTCAGGCCTTGAATATTCAAACCCAAGCCTAACCCATCTTTTAAATGGCATTTTATTTTTGCCCAAACCTATTTTTGAGCTTAATATTTTTATCCAAATCCCCTTAAATTTCGGACAAGTCTTTGAGATTTAGTGGTCGGTCGGTCCATGAACAAGTCTAATTATATTACATATTTTAGCACATAACTGGACATTGATTCACTTTAGAATTGGTTTTTGAGGAATGGTATACTGTGAAATTTGCATTTGTTATGTGTTGTCATTTACTTGCATAATGAAATCATGATGAATTGTGTTAATCATCTTGAAATTGTATGTTTTAGTATTGATTTAGCTTATCAAATGTGTTGGAATTGGTTTAGTTGCATATTATATATGTTTAAGTGTTTTTAGAGGTCCAATTGCATGATTTACATCGCCTGATTTCTGCATTTTTGGGTTAGTGTCTTAATTACATGTCTCGAGACATAAGGTGTCAAGTCTCGAGACATGGTGGCATTGTTTCGAGACATAAAACATCAAAGACAAATTAGTAAAAAATATGTTAAAGTCTCGATACATGGAGCATTGTCTTGAGACATGGTCCTATTGTCTCAAGACTTCAAATTTTGAACCTAAAAATCATGAAATAGGGGAGGCATGTCTTGAGACATTGCTTTGTATTTTGTTAGTTTGACTCACAATTTGTGACTTGGCTCCTTGTTTGTGTTAACTAGGAACGGTAGAAGAATGCAAGTAAAACGAATGAACATGTTTATCGCTTAATCAAAACTAGTATTTATAACAGAACAAATATAACTCGACTCCATAATTTTAGCAGATATTGTAACTGACTAATTCAACTAACTGCTAAAGAATAGGACTCCACTAATTTTTACGTGACTAATTTAAATGCTAGAAATCAACAACTAATTGAAAAATATCTCAGCCTTTATTTAACAGCAATTAAGGAGATTTCTTCCAGCTGGTGTTGTAATTCAACATTCCCTCTCAATACCAGCTTATGATCTTCTCATCATGCTAAGCATATAACGAAAGTTCTCAACCTTATTAGCACTTAGCCCTTTAGTGAACACATCTGCAATTTGGTCTTCTGTCTTAACCTTCTTCAACTCAATCTCTTCTAGCAAAACCTTCTCTCTAATGAAGTGGTAACGGATTGCCACATGCTTGGTTCTAGCATGTAAAACTGGATTCTCCGCCAAACATATTGCTGACTGGTTGTCGCAAAATAATGGAACAACATAATTAACTGAACATTTAAGATCCTTTAGCAACTGTATGAGCCACGTACTTTCCTGAGCTGCCATTACCGCTGCTCGATATTCCGCCTCTGCTGTAGAGAGTGAAACACTTTGCTGTCTTTTGCTGCACCATGACATTGGTCCTGCTCCTAGCATGAAAACATACTCAGTAATTGAATGTCGAGTATCATGGTCTCCTTTCACATATCGCAAAATCCGTCGAACTCTTTCCAGATGTGATTTCTTTGGACTTTGTATATAACGACTCATCACTCCCACCGCATAAGAGACATCAGGCCTTTTTAATAAATCTCTGGAATAATTTTGATGATGGAGAAGAATTCCTTCTGATGTGTGATCAATCACCAGACAGAGAAAATGCTTGAGCTGCCCCAATTCCTTCATTTGAAACTGAATCGACAAATTCTCTTTTGTTTGGAGAATTTCTTCTTCACAATCTCCTGCTACTATTAAATCATCCATGATAAACCATAATAGTAACATATTTTAATCCCACATTTAGTATGCTTTTGTTTGATTTAAGCCTCGATTTATATAAAAATGTGCTCTTAATCCTTTCTTTTCATGTCTTATACTCAGGAAAGCACCCGATTATAAAAAGAACGAGAAACGGGCCCAAAACGGAGCAAATTGGGCCAAGGTGGAAATTGACACGGCCTGGACTTAAGCCCACACGGCCGTGCCTTGTTGATCATCTAGAACACGGCCTGACCACGGCCGTGCCTCATTAAAGAAATCCGAACACGTCCCAAAGACTAGTCACACGGGCGTGTGACATGGCCGTGTCCCTGGGGTGGTAATGAACAATTTCATTCGGATTTGGATACTTTGGGGCAAAGAAACACATTCCAAGAGCTTATATATACCCCCTAAGTTCATCCTTGAAGGGGGCGGTCAGCTAGGCCAAGGAGCCAAGCCGAGAATCTCAGATTTGTATGAATCACTCGAAGATAGCCAGTTGATCCATCCCAAGAAGCCGAAATTCTACTCAAGGCGGCGGATTTCTCCTTCAATTCCTTCAGGGAGTTTTAGGGATTTCTTATGTTTTGTTTTATCTTTTCTCTTGAGATGTTTTCTTTATTTGTTATGAACTAAATCCTTCAGATACCTGAAGGGGATGAAACCTAGATGAATCTTGTTATTATTTTCTGAATTATATGATAAATACTTAGTTTGTTCTTAATTATGCAAGCTTAATCCAAAGTTGATGTGCTTAGGTAGAGGAGGAATAGACCCTACCTAAGAGAAGATCTAGCATAATTAAGTGGAGTTGATCGCACGCCTAGAGATAGAGTGACGAGATTTTGCCAGATTAAGGTGAAACCTAATATGAGAGTCCATAGATCGATTTACTGCTATTCTAGGGGTTATTAAGTGAGAAAGAGATTTTCGTTAATTAACCTAGGGTTAGATGTTATTCACCTCGAGAGAGGGTTTAATATACATTAAAGAGTCTTACGGATCAAACTAAGTAAATAAATCGTATGGTTCAGGGTTAAATAACAAGTGAAGTCTAGGTGGATTCTTTCTGAGGGTATCGTCTTAATCAACTGAGTTTTTCCTAAAGTTATTTTCCCAATTCATCCTTTTTGTCTTTGTGTCTTTGGCTTAGTAATTAGTTTAGATTATATTAAAGCAACTTCACTTATTTTAGACTAAATAATAAAAAGAAAGTTAGTATTAGTACTTTTAGTTCCTTTGGGTTCGATAATCCGGTCTTGCCTAAGCTATACTACTGTTCGATAGGTACACTTGCCTTCAATCGTTGTCAGAGTTAGTTTCCAGGTTTGATCATTCTCTTTATAAATTTTAAAACTCGATAGACATACACTAGGAAAATAATCATCTGCCCTCCTTTGCTTTTAACAAACAAGCTAGAATCTACAGCTACCACAGAAAACCCATCATGAGTAAGAAATTCTGAAATCTTACCATACCAAGCCCTTGGTTCTTGCTTCAATCCGTAGAGTGCTTTTCGAAGCTTGCACATATAATCTGGATGAGCTGCACTTTGAAACCCAATTGGCTGGTTCATGTAAATTTCACATCCAACTCTCCGTGCAGAAATGCATTCTTCATGTCTATTTGCCACAAACACCAATTCTTGCTAGCTGCTATTGCAATTAATACTCGAACCGTAGTGATCTTAGCAACAGGACTAAAGGTTTCATCATAGTCTAGTCCATATTGCTGAGAAAATCCACGAGCTACTAATCGAGCCTTGTGTCTTTCAATCGACCCATCAGTGCGATGCTTTAATTTGTAAATCCACTTGCAAGAAACTGGATCTACATCTTTTGGCTTTGGCACAAGCTCCCATGTCTGGTTGTGTTTGAGTGTAGTGATTTCTTCTTCCATGGCTTTCTTCCACTTTGCAATTCTGGATGCTTCTTCAAACGTCTCTGGTTCCACTAGATCTGCCTCTTCTACTGTGGCAACATTAGCATATCTAGGATTTGCCTTATTTATTCTTGTTAATCTTCTCAATTGAGCTGGTGTTCTTGCTTCACTATGTTCAACTGCTTCATGTGGCTGTTGATAAACACCAGTTTGCCATGGATTCTAAACTATTCTACCTTCACTATCACACGCATTATCTTCATTCTTAGACTCATCAAAACTCAACTGAACTTGAGAATGTTGTGCATCATCAAAAATTTCTGGATTCAGCGGTTCATCCTTTTCCAAAGTCCACCAAGAAGAAGCTTCATCGAACACTACTTGGTCGAGATGTGTAGCATTTACCACTTATAGGATCACAACACCTCCAACCTTTTCTTTGGCTGCCATATCCTATAAAGATGCATTTTATAGCTTTCTTATCCATTTTACTACGCAAATGGTCAGGTATAAACACATAACATACACATCCGAAAACACAAAAATAACTAACTGAAGGTTTTCTATTCCATAATTTTTTCAAAAGATGATAGAAAACTTGACCTTTATTGTGGGAGATGATTGATGACAAATGCAGCAATCCTCATTGCTTCTGCCCAAAAACTACCTTGTACAATCTTCGCGCGAAGCATACTCCGACAAACTTCAGCCAAGTGCCTGTTCTTTTTCTCAGCTACGCCGTTTTGCTGTGCCGTATTGGCACATGTAAACTGATGATGTATTCGATTCTCCTTAAGATATTGAAAAAATTCATTTCGAGCTATATTCTCCACCATTATCCGTCCGTAAGCAACAAATTCTTTCCTCAACCTCTGCTTCAGCTGTCCCCTTGAATTCTTTAAATTTCAAGAATGTGTCAAATTTTTCTTTTACAAAAAAAACCCACACATACCTTGAAAAATAATCAATGAAGGTCATCATGTACTTCATTCCACCATTTGACGCTTGTTTGACACGTCCAAACACATTAGAATGCACCAGCTCTAATGGTTCTTTTGCTTGAAACTTAGAGTATGCATATGGCAATTGATGGGCTTTTCCATATTGGCAGCCAGCGCAAATCGCATCAATTCTTACTTCAAGTTTTGGAAGACCCCTCAGTATTGATTTCTTCATCATCACATCAAGATTAGAATAGCTTACATGACCCAATCGCATGTGTCACAAGTCTTCTGTCTCGTTCTTTCTAGTCCTGTCTACATATGCAGCCTCTACTGACATCACATACACTGATTCTGATCTCTACCCCTCCATTATTGGTGATTCTGAAATTTTAATATCTCGATATACCTTCATATCTTTTGGACCAAACAGGACAAAATGACCCATAAATATTAATTGTGCTATCGAAAACAAATTCTTCTTCATACTTGGAACATGGTAGACATTTTGAAGAGATACATCATCATCATTATGCTTCAGAGAGATAATTGTGTCACCAGTGTGAGCTATTGGCAGCTTTGAGTCACTTGCTATCACCACTACACGGTTTCCTTTGTACTTCGATAAATTTTGCAGCTTCTCTTTATCACCTGTCATATGATTTGAGCAGCTCGAGTCAACGATCCAGTCTTCCTTGTAATTGATCTGTTTTGTTGTCGTAGTTAGAGCTGACTTCTCTTCTTCTATTGCAACAAGAGCTTCGGCATCCCATTCTTCTTCGCTTTTGGACGTAGCAGCATTGCTCTCAATGGTCTTTTTCTTTGACCTGCAGTCCTTAGCCATGTGACCCCTCTTTCCACAATTGTAACACTTCCCTTCAAACTTATTGGTGCTACCAGAGTGCTTTGATGATGCCCCTTCACGATTACCTTTTTTCTCCTGATTTCTTTTTGATCCCTAGACAGCATTTTTCTTGGAACTCTGTTTACTCCTTCCAGCATAAAAAGCTTCTTCTTCACTTTCCGATAGATTTCCTGCCATTTGCTTAGCCAATGCTTCTTGACCAGCCAATAAATTCTCGAACTCAACAAGTGATGGTTGATTCTGCCATTATTGTACTGTTGTGATGAAGCCTCGATATTCTGGTCATAAACCATGAATGATTACCCTCTTCATTCTGGTTTCACCAATTGGAGCTTCTGGATCCAATTCCGAGATCTCTCGACATAAGGATTTCACCTTGTGAAAATACTGAGCAATTGTCATATTACACTGCATTATTGACAGTAACTCACTTTCTAGAAGTTGGAGCCTGGTCTCATTTTTCTTTGAGAACAGAACAACAAATGTATCCCATGCTTCTTTTGGATCTTAGCATTCCGAATATGTTCTAACACATCCTCTTCTACCGTTGTCTTCAAGGCAAACATGGTTTTACCTGCCTTAATCTTTCATTTCCACAGATTACCATTTTCGTCATCGTCTGGTTGTGTACTTTCATTCCCGTTAACTACTTCCCATAGATCTTGGCCTTGTAGAAATGACATCATGCATGTAGACCATGAACTATAATTTTGATTGCTCAGCTTTTTGATTCCACCAATGACTTGTAAATCAGCCATCTCACCAGTAACACTACAACTCTCAAAAAAATAATATGTAGGCTTTTTAATCTAACCTGGCTCTGATACCAGATTGTTAACTAAGAACGGTAGAAGAATGCAAGTAAAATGAAAGGACATGTTTTTTGCTTAATCAAAACTAGTATTTATAACAGAACAGATATAACTCGACTCCATAATTTTAACAGGTATTGTTACTGACTAATACTCAACTAACTGCTAAAGAATAAGACTCCGCTAATTTTTACGTGACTAATTCAAATGCTAGAAATCAAAAACTAATTGAAAAATATCTCAGCATTTATTTAACAAAAATTAAGGAGATTTCTTCCAGCTGGTATTGTAGTTCAACAGTTTGGCCATAATTGACCCCAGATTAATATACGAGTCATGTTTGAGTGGGTTCATATTCATTCAACACTCTTATCATCCTTTGATTGATTTTACCACGCTTAATTTATTATTATCTTCGATGATTGTTTTAAATGTTTGTTTGAGTTGCTTCAGCAACAAATATGACGTCTTATCTTTGATCGGCTGTCGAGTCGAGTGCAAAGTGTTACATTAATTTTGACCAATATATATTACTAATTGTTATATGATAATAACAAATAATATATTAATATAAAATAATTAACTTGATCATAATTTTAAAAGTTTTTAAAAAATATCATCAAATCATTCCATATATTTATTAATTAATAACATTTTAAATCTATAAAATGAATGCAATTAGATAAATTAAAAATAATGAAAACCATTTAAGGTAAATGGGACTTATATTACATATATTGTTAATTATTATATGATAATAATAAAAGTAATGCAATATGCATGCAATTTTTTTTACATTTCTTTTCAAATATATATGATAAAAATATTAATATAAAAATAAAATAATTATAAATATTTTATTAATAATTTTTTTTACTAGAACCTAAAGTTATAAAACAATAATGAATATATTACTAATAGATGTGTTTGATGCTTATTTTCTATAACAATTTATTAATATAAACTAATTATAATTTTTTATTAAAAATACTTCTATTATCAACTTAATATAAAACTAATATACGTTTCTTTTTTTATAACAAATCATTAATATATAATATATAATTTTAATTATATTTATTTTATTAATAATTTTCATTATTGGTGTTGTTATTATCACTTAAACTTTAAAATTTAAAGTTGAGGAAGTTAAGGGAAGTACGTTTTCCTTTTGGTGATTTGATGATGATACATATACAATTGTTGCTGGATTTTATTTTTGGCATGTACTTGAGTTGCTTCTATCTTTTGCTATGTTACTATGATTTTCTTTTGCTAATGTTTTTTGCACTTATGTCTTAATAATTGATCTCATAATTCTTTTACATGGTTGAATTAAGGGAGGTGTTGAATTGAAGATCATATTTATCTTTCTTGAGTGTGTTGTTGTATTTTTACCAAAAAAAAAATGTTAAAAAGTGAGATCATTAGTGATAATTACACTCTTCTGGTTGCAACTCAATTTCCATTTGGTACATAATGTAATTTGTCATATTTGGTTGACATCTTTTGATCGAAAAATTTTAGACTCTTTAAAAGCATGTTTGAGAATCTTTAGCGGCATTATACTAGGTTAAATCTTGAATAAAATCTAGCCAAGTAAGGATTTTATGAATATTTTCAATGTGATCAAAGTTTCCTTATTTCAAGAGATTTGATTTCCTGAGAAGATTATCTCAAAAAGATCTTTGCTAATTCTATTTCATATTAAAGACTTTATCGAGCTAAATTCAAGGAGATAGAGATTCACATTTATTGTAGTTTTGCAATCCAATATATATCTATTTGAAAGAAGAGTTGTTAAATTCAAGGAGATTGAGAGCACTTATCTTGCTTGTGCAGGTGACTTATTTTAGTACATAATTATTGTAAATAATTTGTTCTCATTGTTTAGTCTGTAACTAAGCTTTTTAGGAAAAAATATTAGTGGGGAGAGTGGTCTAGTTTATGTATAGGAGTGATGTTGCAATTTGGTGAGTGAATTTAATTTATACAAACAAATTTATAGTGGATTATTCTCTAAGTAGGGCTCCGCAGATGTAGAAAGTTTTGTTAGCTGTAGAACTAAACTTTTATGTCTATTTTAACATTTTACTTTGTTAGTCCAGTTACAACTGAATGTGCATTTAAAAGGCAAAATCTAATATTTTAAGAATCATAATAATGGTTAAATCGGTTGGGTCACCGATGTTGGGTCCAACTAGTTAGACCACAAGTCCTATTTCAATAAAATAAATTATTAAGAATCATAAAAGTTAAAAAATAAAAATTATTACAAAAATGATAAAACTTTATTCAACCGTCAGTTCAACTTGTTTTTTTTTTAATCTCGACTCAATTGGTTCGTATCGGTTCACGAATCAATCGATTCTTTCTTTTGCTCTAAACCAATTTGAAGATTGTTGGAACTCAAAACGGATCCAAATTTTTATTTGTAACTTTGAATTACAACTTACATAAACTTCCAAATTATCCGGATTTGTTTGATCTATCTAAAGGCAAACTTATTTAAATGAAAAACAGTCCAAACTTGAAAAAGCTTTTTATTTGGATGACATAAACTTTACATAACCAGAATTTGAAATTATTACAACTTAAAAAAGAGAAATTTATCCAAAATAAATTCAACTAATTTTGGAATTAAACTTTAGGGTGCGAACATATACCAGCTCCAAATTATTTAAATTTTAGAATATTCAAGTCTAAGATAATTTAGCTCAAAAGTTAAAAGGTATAATAATTTATTTAGCCTTTTAATTTTACAACAAAAAAATCATTATGAAACACCCCAAACCCGGCCCACGAGCCTCGACCAGATCTGGTATGTTCCTCGAATAAAAACTGTTCAAGTTCTTTGAAAATCTTTAAATGATTTTTTTTATCTCTAATTAAAATCATATGAATTTATGTGTCAAAACATTTAGGGTTTATTTAAGTAAAACATTTAGTCTTTAATTTGATAGAAAGTTCGTAATATAAAAAAAATTCAACGTGCATGCAGAAATAAAGTTCATACTAAGGCCTTATTACATCAAAACAAACCCAAATAGTTTTAGGTACTTAAATAAAAATAAAATGTCCAAATAAAGTAATTCCTTGCTGAGCATGGACACCATTAAGCTCCTGCCGACCCGGTCCTTTACTGATCATCACCTGAAAAATGTTATTCCCACAACGGGGTGAGTCAACGGACTCAATGTGTACACAAACACTAGGTCCAAATAGATTCAAGCATATCAAGTCATACACATTCATATCAAAATATACAATTAATGATGCATTCCCAAGCCCAAGCTTAGTTACCAACCGCTACACATCACCCGTACCAACCGACACACCGTGGGGACTACTAAGTCAACCCTCCATCCGCTACACACCATCGAAGGCAGTCGCTGCAGTCGACGTGCTCATCGCCCTTATAAAAGTCGTGGCATGGCCACCAGATTAAATAATTGTGACCGAAGTCACCACATTCAGATATCGTGGTCTTAGATCACCACATTCACTTCCCCTTTTTCATATAATCCGAATGCCCCATTTCACACATATCATGCATATCATGCCTTAATTCACATTCTTATCACTTTTCACATGTTAAATATAACATATATTCATAATCCTAGTAGGAGTAGGAAACATACCTTAGTACTTTGTACCATGGCATGGTACCTTAGCCATATTTTCCACATTCTTATAAACACTTATATATTAAAACATAGCCTTAAATCGATTAGGATTTTAGTGTGGGGTACACACCTGATTTACTTAAAGCTTTTAATCCAAGTCCCGAAAATCCGATCTAAAACCTTAGATCTCAAATCCCGAAATTAACTCCTTGGCTATGGAGATGTCGATATGCCTATAGAGTACATGTTAGATTTAATCCAACGTTAAAACACAATGGAATGGCCTATGGCCGAATCTTATAGTTACCTACCTTGTGGATATTCAAATCCCAAAAGATCACTTCTCCAAATGATAGCTACAAGAATCCTCAAAGACCCCTTTCAAAGTTCGGTCAAAAGAATAAAAAGGGATTAGTTTCCATAGCGTCGACTTAATTGAAGGTATAGAGAAGAAGATCAACAACAAAGAGTTCCTTACCCCACTATTAGAACCGATCGAATAGCTTGCAACAAAAGATCAACCTCACCCCTCTCTGACTACTAAGAGATTCGGCCACAGGAGGAAAGGTGATTTGGCTATGACGTCTAGAGGAAAAAAGATTGGTAATAGGAAGAAAAGATTGGAGCCTTGACTAGTTTCGGTTTGGTTAATTTGAGAAGAAACAAATGGAATGGGATAAGAGAAACAAATTTCGGCGAAAAGAAAATGAATGAAGAAAAGAATACCCAAAATGATACTCCTTCCTATTTATAACCCCTTATTTCTTTCCTATATTCTCTCCATACCTCTCTTTCAAAATAATTTAAATAAACCCAACATTTAAATAATAATAATAATAATAATAATAATCTATCACATCATCCCTTATCTCCCCATTTAAAAATAAACTAGAGCCACCATTATCTTTTATCTATACTAAATAAATCCCCACTTATTCAAAATAAAAAAAAAAAACCCCATTCATCCACTATCTCCATATTTAAAACAAATAAAATAAAATACCTAATTATCTACCCACTTAAAATAATAAAATAAATCCCCACTTATTCAAAATAAAAAAAAACAAAATCCCATTCATTCACTATCTCCATATTTAAAACAAATAAAACAAAATACCTAATTATCTACCCACTTAAAATAATAAAATAAATCCCCACTTATTCAAAATAAATTAATTAACCCTCATACATCCACTATCTCCATATTTAAAACAAATAAAACAAAATACCTAATTATCTACCCACTTAAAATAATAAAATAAATCCCCACTTATTCAAAATAAATTAATTAACCCTCATACATCCACTATCTCCATATTTAAAACAAATAAAACAAAATACCTAATTATCTACCCACTTAAAATAATAAATAAATCCCCACTTATTCAAAATAAAATAATTAACCCCCATACATCCACCTTGACGTCACATGCCAAAAATAAAACACACTCCTTGCTGCCCAAGTGATTCGAACCTGAGTCCTCCTGAAGCCCCTTTGACGCAAACGCCCCAAGCCACCTTGCTGCTGATTCTTTTATGTCATCAACTCCCCATAATTTCTTTTAAAGCCTCCTTATCTAGTTTCTCATTTTAGACTTAAAATCTAAAAATTTTCTAAGGCATTTCCTATTATTCTAAAGTTCACAAACATTCATAAATACACATTCACAACACACTCAAGCATGCTATTTCATATAATTAAGCATAAATGCATATGCCCATTTTCAGGATATTACACATTATTTAATTTTTCACTTTTTTTTAGTTCTTGAATCAGCTATGTTTGTCTAAACACGGATAGAAAAGTTAATGTTTGTTAACTTTGCTGACGTAACATGTAGATAAATTGTCACGTGAATATTATATCAATAATTAATTAAATTTTTAAATTTTAAAAAATTATTAAAAATAATAAAAATATAATTTCTTTTTAAAAATTTAAAGTTAATTAATTACTTACGTGATGTATACGTGGACTAACATCAAAGTTAACAAAAATTAACTTTTCCATCCATTTTGAGTGATATGACAAACAATTCAAGTTTAGAAGCTAAAAGAGAAAAAAAAAATAAATGGAAGCCTAAAATGACTTTTTTGTAAAGTTGAAAGGTTAAATAAATCATTATACCAAAGTTAAAAACATTCCAAGCTTTTAGGGACTCGAATTGCGTTAGAAAGTAATGGAGCCAAGCCATTACTGATTCCATAGATCTATGTAGTTCCAAAAAAATAATTTATTTATCTTATTATTAATCAAGGATTTCGTATATAGCTAGAATGACCACAAATTGAGACTACTAATTTGTTAAGAATTAATCGAATTGAAGCTATAACGTCATCATTTGCTGGAATCGAAATATCTATGAGATCAGGATCACTATTTGTATCTATTAAACAGATTGTTGGAATTCCCAAAGTGATACATTCTTGAAGAGCCGTATATTCTTCTTGTTGATCAACGATGATTACAATATCAGGCAACCTCATCATATATATAATCCTGCCCAGATATGTTTGCCAGCGAGATAATTATCTCTTCAACATAGTTGCATCTCTTTTCGGAAGACGGTTGAGTCCCCCCGTCTTTTGTTCTGTTCTCAAGTCCCAGAACTTATGAAGCCTCGTTTCTATAGTGGGCCAATTTGTTAACATACCACCGACCCATTTTTATTAACATAATGACATCGAGCCCTTATTGCAGCCCGTGTCACTGAATCAACGACTTTATTTTTGGTACCAATAATTAAGAATTGTTTTCTCTTACTTGCTGCATCAAAAACTAAATAACAAGCTTCTAATAAAAAACAAGCGATTCTAGTTAGATTTGTAATATGAATACCCCTACGTTTTGCAGAGATATATGGCGCCATTCTAGGATTCCATTTTCTAATACCATGACCAAAATGAACTCCTGCTTTCAACATCTCTTCCAAATTTATGTTCCAATAACTTCTTGCCATTTCTCTTTGCACTTCCTCTCTCTCTTTCTCTCTCTTTTTAAGTAAAAAAAAAAGGGAGAGAGAGAGACAAGACACCCTAAAATAAATAATAGTTCCAATGGAATCTTCTCTTCTACTGAGGATTGGTCGTTTAGGCTGGTATTACTTTATAAATAACACGTATTTTTTATAAAGATAAATAACATATAACTATAAAGAAAATATTAGAATTTTTTGGATGAATCTCAAAATTATACTTGAATTTTGATTTAATATGCAATTTGACACATGAATTTTGATTTGGTGCAACTATACACATGAAACTTTGATTGTAGTTCAAATGTATACATAAAATTTTAATTTTGATTTAGTTATACATATTTAAAGAAACAAATAAATCAATTTATTTTATATTGGATAACTATAATATTTGTGTATGAAATATATAAACATAAAATTATGATATATCGATAATTGTGTTAATAGTTTGTGAAAATTGGATTAAATCAAAATTTCATGTATAAAAATATACAAAATTAATGTTCATGTACAAATTTGTGTATTTGATCAAAATTTTGTATAGTTTTGAAATTTATCTCAAATTTTTTTAAGATAAAAAAATTGTTAAAACTCTTCTAAAAGAAACTCATGCGAAATTCTTTAAAAGAAAAACTCAAAGAGAATTTATTAACTCAAAAGAGAATTTGAATAATAATGAATACAATCATTTGTGTACAATGCAAAGGCTTATATATAGGCTAGCTAAATAGATCTAAATAAAAATCTTAAGTATACTAGAACTCTAATTAATCTAAATAAGAAGTATTTTTAAACTAAATTTTTTGTTGACACAAAACTCCTAAATAACTTAAACTACTTAATAATTATTAAAAATTCGAAATAATAAAATAATAAGAGCTGATAAATACAATATTTGGCTCATATATAGCAAAAATTCAGCCTAAAACTCTAACCCAATATGATTTAAACTTGAATTAAAAGCCTGAAACTTGTAATTCCTGTCATAATCACGTCCAGAAATTTTGCTCACGCAGTCTTTATTAAAACGATCATAACTTGAGCTCCCAAAGTCAAATTTGAGTGATTCAAAGTGCATTTTGAAGCTAAGAGATAGATATTCGAACGTCATGAAGACATTTCAACCTAGAAATGCTTGGATCTCATCCAAAAAGTCATCGCAAGTCTATTAATTTCCCAAACTTGAAAATTGGCAGCTTGAGTGAATGAAATTTAATAAATTTCACCTCATCCATGCATGTATCAATAATGCAGACGAATTGGTGGCTGCTCAGTAATCAGAGCAGAGCTATGGGCAATCCATGATGGACTAATGTTGGCATGGAGAGAAGGGTATAGGAACGTTCAGCTTGAAAGTCATAGATCCTTGGCTATTGACATGATCAATAACAGAGCTGAGGAGGGTTGTAATGCGCCCTTAGTTCACAACATTTTCAACGTTACAATAGAGAACGGGATGCCTAAGTCTGACATGCCTATCACGAGGTCAATTATACAGCAAATTTCATGATATGGATGGAAACTAGTGAATATTTCATTTTGCAAGAATTCGATCATCCAACGGTTGAGCTTGAAAATATCTTGTTAGGAGATAAGTTGGGTGTGACTAGCTGAAGTCTATGTCCCTCATAGTTTTTTGTAGTCCTTAAGGCTTAGCCTTTTTTTCTTTCTTATAAAAAAATTATAACTTTTCCTATAGTATGTTTCTATTGCGTATGAAAATATACATGTGATCTTTTCATGTTCCACACTTATCCTACGAAACTTAAAAGACAATATAAATCATCATTAGGACTCCCAAGATAAAAGAAAACTAAGAAAAGGAGAGAACTTTTCTCCCCCACTTTGGGAACGCCTTCTTCCCTTTTTCATGTATATAACTCATGAATCTCGACATCTAAAAGATTTGCCATCAAATGCGAAATTCATATTGGTGTATAGACATTACCAAATTTTGTTTTCCTTATATACAGGATGTCAGAAACTTAGTAAATAAAATTTAAAAAATGGCAAGTTTCCCCATTGTTTAACTCACAAAAGGTGCCATTAATTCCATCCTTACAAAATCAAGTAACATTCCGATAATTAAAGTTTTTGTCAAGTCTGACATTAAATACATTGTTTTGAATAAAAAAAATAGCTTTTTATAAAACGAAAAGGTAGCACCATTTATCCAAATATATAAGTCTACCAAATGATATTATTATATAATAAAAGGAGTTGGAGTGTGTCAGTCGGGTCATCCAACGTCTCTTTGATTCTGTGGATTTAAAATTTAACGGATAGATCATGGATTCAAATTTTGAAATACCAAAAAAAGCTGTGCGTTTTAAAAACAAATGTACCCCACCCTCATTAACCCATTCACACCGTTTCCCATCTCCCACTTTTCAATTCCTCTCGCTCTCAAATCCCAAATGGGTGGCTGTTTCAGCAAAAAGAAAGCCTCTTCCCCCCAGCCAAAGCCAAAGCCGCAGCCTCAGTCTACCGCGGTTCCTCTTTCTTCTGCACTTACACCATTAGCGGCTGAGACCAACCTCAAAACCGGAAGCGAGCCCAAGGTTCACCAGGTAACTGAAGAAGAACAGTCTGGGAAAGCAAGTCAAGAGGAGAGCTTGGTGAAGAAGGAGATATTCGTCATAAAACACAGAAAGAGCCATGACAGAGACAAACCCTCCCCTCCGCCGCAAAATCCAACGCAGTCAACCGAAATCGAGCCCGCTTCCTCTGCCTCCACCGAAGGCGGCGTCGTCTGCAACATCAATGCTGCTGTGAGGACGTCCAGCTGCACTAAAGAGGAAGTAGATGCCATTTTGATACAATGCGGAAGGCTTAGCAGAAGCAACTCCTCGGGGAAAACGCCTTCCAGGAAGTACTCCGGTTCCAAGCGAAGTTACGATTTCGATTGCGAAAACGACAACGATATCGGCGCTGCTGCTTCAACTGATTATGGTTCGAGGAAGAAAGGGAATGATAATTTACGTGAAGACGACCGCCCTCGCCACCGGCGATCAAGTAGGTCTTCTTCTCAAGGAAGGAGGAGGACTCCGAGTAGAGAAAGAGACCAGCAGCAACAACGCTCCGGGAGCAGAGAAAGAGGTAACGGCAGCGGTGGTGGAAGACGAGTGAGCCGATCCCCGGGAAGAAGATCAGAGAACACTGAAGGGACCCATGGTAATAATGCTGCCAATGCCAGTAACAGGCCCGGAAAGATGGTCTCTGTTCCGGCAACCGTTTCTTCATTGGCAATGGATAAGAGCAGCAACGGTGTAGAACCTTCCACGACTACTGCTAATGCCATCAAAAGGATCTCTGTGAAGAGGAATGTGGGAGAGGCGGGTGTAGTAGGTGTTTCAAGGAGCGCCGCTTCACCTCGGTCTCAGTCCCCTGCAAGGACTAATAATGCCAAAGGCTGCAATGAGAATCAGCAACAACCAACTCTTAGTCGCAGTTCCTCAAGGAAAGCAGAGCATTCGCCTTATAGAAGAAACCCATTGAGCGAGATTGATCCCAACTCACTTGCATACCCACAGTCAGCTACCACCAACAAAGGACAAGGAGGAATCAAGGTAGTACTTCCTCTTCATTTTGCTTCAATATCTTGTTTCTCGATGTTGGTTTAGAAACCATAAAAGGACTTGTATTTTCAGAAATCGAATGTTGAGATGAACCACAAAGCCAGTGTTCAAGGTAGCAACCATAAAGCTGGCAGCATTGCTACAAATGTTGAAGATGTCAAGACACAGCCACCCAAGGCCGGAGCAGATAATCTGAAACCTCAACAATTAACGAGAAGCAGATCCTCTAGGCGGTCACGGGACCTGGACCTGAATCCAGAAATTTTGTTGAACCCCATCCCATCGTCATACACAACGCTATTGCTTGAAGACATCCAAAATTTTCACCAAAACAACAACAATCCTCCTCAGTTTTCACTCCCAGCGTGCGTGAGCAAGGCCTGCTCCATTTTGGAAGCAGTTGCTGACCTCAACTCCACTACAAGCTCCAACCTCTCTGGTGCATTCTCTGATAGAAAAGGTCTCCCAGCAGATGATTCAAACAAGAACGCCTACAACAACATAACTGCAGGGAGGAAAATGACGGAAGCGAGAGACCCTTTCGTTGAATCCGAGGTAATTGGAAGTGATCATTTGATGGAGCCAAGTTTTCACAAGTACGTGACAGTTAGGAGAGGTGGTGGTGGGGCAGATATGGAGGAACAAGAATCATCAGGGAGCAATAGTATAGCGGGTAGCGGGCAGCAGCATTGGGGATTTTCATCCTCCTCATGGGAACCCAATTCAGCAGATTCAACGGATCGATGGAGTTCAAGGACAAAAAGCAGACAAGAGGATTACAACAGTCCCCTGGGACTCCAGAGGCATGCCTTTGCTGAAGCAGGCAATGGCATGAAAAAATAGAACTAGAAAGACTCTCTGAACACGAACATGCTGGTGCCAAGATAGAGGCTGCACCAATCGGCTACGAAAGTTCTTCACTCGATTGCATTTGCAATTTGAAGTTGCTGATTTCAATTGTAAACTTTCTTGTATTTGGTTGCTTACTTTACCAACCACTTTTTTCTGCCTATAATTTAATTATTTGAATTTTGCTTCTTCCAATTGTCTATACTTCTTTCAAGTTCAGTCTAACCATTACTATTTTGGCTTTGCAAATTTCATCAAAATAAGTTTTTTTTTTTTTTTTTTTTTTTTTGAGATAAAAAAATTTCATCATATATGGTAAGCGACTTCAATAAGGCCTGTACTGTGCACACTAACGAAGGGAATTTTGAACAGTGATCTCATTATTTTGGATTTGTATATTTTTTAGAACTTTCACATATAATGTTTAATATTATATATTAACACTTTAATAACTTTTTAATCAGTGTTCTCAATATTAAATCCATTTAATTTTTATACTAATAAAAATATTACAGTATTTAGCATTTATTGTTTAAAAAATGACATAAAAATTAATATTATTTATTTATATGCCAACTACAAAAAAAAAAAAAATTATTTGTAGAGCCATAAAAGCTTAAAAATTATTATCTCCATTAAAATTTAGCTTTATTTAATTCTTGTTATTAGTACAATAGCTAAATTAATTCATTTGATACTATAAAACTAATTTAACTATTTAGTATAATAGAAAAATCCGCCAAATATTTCAATTATTATAAAATGTTGTACCTAAAAATGTTACAACTATAGAAAAACTCTATATAAAACTTAAAATCATAAATCAAGACCTGCCATATCAGATTAGCAAGAAAAAATCAAGAATATAATTAGATGCAAAAATGTACTTGAATCCATCGACATCTTGACATCTTGAACATACAAATATCTTTAAAAATGTGACTCTGGGTTAGTTTGGCAATGCTTTTGAAAAGTTTTTTTGAAAAGTGCCGTGGAAAAGTGCTTTTGAGAAGTTTGGTTTAAAATTTGAGTGTTTAGCATTGCTGTCAAAAAGTGTTTTTGAGAAATAAAATGTCTATTTTAGACATATTATTATCAAGTAACAAATATACATTTAAATAAAATTTAAATTAGTTAATATTATTATATTTTAGTAAGAATATAAAAAAAATTACTATAACTTGTTAATATTTTAATTTATAAAATATAAATTTTAAATATTTTTAAGTAATAAATATTAATTACTTATAAAATTTAATTAGAATATATAAACTACATTTTAAATATTTAAATATAACCATTAAATATTTGTAATTAGTATTTTAAAAAATTTTTTATTTTTAATTAATGATTTTAATACATTTGTAATTAAGCACCAAGAAAAAAAGGGAAAGTACAATGTTATTAGAGGGGGAAAAAGTAATTAAGCACTAAAAGTGCTTTTGGGAGAGAAAAAGCTAAAAATTTTAGCTTCTCTTTTTCAGAAGTGCTTTTAAAAAGCACTTCTGAAAAGCCAAAAATTCCAGCCAAAAGTAGTTTATCTGCACAGTTTTTCTTCCAAAAGTGTTTTTGGAGCCAGAAGTGCTTTTTTTAAGCACAGAAGAACATGCCCTCTCTCTTTTTTTTTTTAAAGATGAAATGTCAGAAATTATTTTAGAGAACTAGAGACATTTGTCTTTGAAGATGTTAATATTCCTCAACATATTTATTTAATTGTGTTAGAGTTGTCTGACCCGAATCCCATTTGATCCGATCTGAAAAGCTTTAGGTGCAACTCACTTGTTAAAGAAATAAAATAGAGAGGCAAAATTGAGGATCTGTGGGGGCGAAGGTTTAAAGGCTGAAGCCCAAAGCCGTAGCCCACCATAGATCCCTATCCGCCCAAACGGTACGAACAAGTTGAACCAGTATAGGACTATACTTCTTCTATTAAACGAGTTGTTTAACCCTTTAAAAATTGCGCATAGTCGCAAACCTATTGTATTGTGGTTTTTAAAAGTTAGTGAATTTCTCCTCCTCTACCCATGACTTTTTCCCCCTAAGGGTTTTCCACGTAAAATTCGCATTTTTTTATTTTTATTTCTTATTGTTTTGCGATCATTCCTATTGTCATTATCGACATATAGTATAATAAACTGGTCTCAGAGTATTCAAGTTGCTTGTGTTGATCACGATAATGGCGTCATTGAAGTATGATATTCCGCTGTTGGATCGCAACATCAAATTCACATTGTGGCAGGTAAAGATGTAGACAGTTCTTGCGTAGATGGATTTGGACGATGCCCTGCTATGGTTAGATAAGATGTCTTCAACATTGACACATGAAGAAAAGCGGCGTAATGATCAAAAGCCCCTATCACAATTACATTTGCATCCGTCGAATGAAATTCTACAATACGTGTTGAATGAGAAGATAGTCGCTACGTTATGGTTGAAGCTGAAGGAACTTGCATGTCGAAGACCCTAACAAGCAAGTTGTATCTAAAGTAGCACATTTATTCTCATCGTTTAGAAGAAGATATGTCTTTAGTAAAACACTTAACTGCCTTTGAAGAAATTGCCTTGGATTTAGAGACCATTGAGATTTAGTATGATAAAGAGGATTTAGGGTTAATTCTGCTTTGTTCGTTGCCCTATTCTTATTCGACCTTAAGAGATACAATTTTGCATAGTCATGAATCTCTCACAGTTGATGAAGTTTATGATTCCTTAGCCTCGTATGAAAAGATAAAGCATATTGTGGCTGGATCCGACTCTAAAGGAGAGAGTCCTATTGATTGTGGGAGACAAAAATGAAATACTATTAATAATCGTGGGAGGACACAAGAACGAAATCCTGACAATAAAGCTAAGGATATATTGAAATATTCAAACAGAGGTAAAACCTGTAATTTTTACAAAAAAAAAAGACACATTAAGGCTGAGTGTTATAAGTTGCAAAATAAGATCAAAAGGGAGACTGCGAATAAAAAAGGAAAACAACTAGAAAAATCCAGTGAAGTTGATGTAATAGAAGACTACAGTGATGGTAAACCCCTAATTGCTTATATTGACAACTCTAAAGTAAGCGGGGAGTGGATTCTCGATTTTGGTTGCACTTTTCTTATGAGTCCTAACCATGATTGGTTCATAATATATGAAACAATTTCTAAAGGTGTTGCTTTAATGGGAAATAATGTTTCATGTAGAATTGTAGGTATTGACACTATCAAAATTAAGATATTTGATGGAGTCGTCAGAACACTTGGTGACGTACGACATGTAGCAAAATTGAAGAGAAATCTGATTTCATTGAGTACTCTTGATTCAAAAGAGTACAATAACACAACTGAAAGTGGAATTCTAAATATTAGCAAGGGTTCTCTCGTCGTGATGAAAGGGTAAAGAAATACTGCCAAGTTATGTGTTTTGCAAGGTTCAACAGTTACAAGTGATACAACCATTGCTTCATCTTCTTTGCTAGATGGTGATGTTTCTAGACTTTGGCATATGCGTCTGGGGCATATGAATGAGAACAACATGGAAAAATTAAACAAAAGAGGACTTCTTGATGGACAATGCATTAGCAAGCTGAAGTTCTATGAGTACTGCATTTTTGGAAGCAAAAGAGATTTTGATTCACTAGAGAAATCCATAACATGAAGGGAACGTTAGATTATATTCATTCTGATCTCTAGGGACCATCTAGAATGCCTTTTAGGGGTGGCGCTAATTATATGCTGACGATCATTGATGATTTTTTTCAAAAAAGTTTGGGCATTATCCCTGAAGCAGAAAAGTGATGTGTTGCCCACGTTTAAGGATTGGAAGACTATGATCGAAAAGCAGATAAGAAAATAGATAAAACACCTTCGCACAGATAATGGCTTGAAAATTTGTTCTGATGAGTTTAATAAATTGTGAAAATAAAAAGAAACCATGAGACACTTGACAATTAGTCGTACTCCACAGCAAAACGACATTGCAGAATGGATGAATAGAACAATAATGAAAAAGGTTTGAAACATGTTGTCGAATGCTCGTTTACCGAAGTCGTTTTGGGCTGAAGTGGCCTCTATTGTATGTTTATGTTGAAAAAAATCTGGTGTGAAAACGGTTTTCTTTCATACTAGAAAATTAAAATTTTGAAAACCAATATGGTTTGTGATATTTATAACAATAAATATTAACACAGAATTTGTACCTGTGTTTTTCAATAAGCAGATCCTTAATGTTTTTGGGCTTTCAACCAAATTATCTTATCCACTATTCTCGTACCATGAACTATTTCGAGTGTGGGCTTGAACCAATTGAATCAAAACATAGAACTAGAAAAAGTTTTTCTTTTGGGGTGAAAACGACAATTCTCTCTTCTTTAATAGAAACCAGTAAGATTTTTATTTTGAAAATTTTGTTTATAAGTTGAAAATAAATTCTCTCTTTTTTCGATAGAATAACAATCTCTCAAAAGTTTTGTTAATAGCTTTACTGGTGCCATCTATTTATAGGAAAAGAATGTAGAGCCTTTGTAGAGTTCTGGAGGTTTATTTTAAATAGAAAAAGAACATTATACTTAGGAGAGGGGTGAACGACTCACCCTTGTATTTCTACTAGGGTTATCACCCCCTTCATGTTATATAAAGGGTTTTAAGTCTCTCTCACATTGGTCCAATTACAAGTACTTCTTGGGCCTTTTTGACTCAGTACTCTATAATGTGATCCAACTCGATTCAGTTTTTCTATTTTTGAAAATAAACTTTAATACTTACATATTATATAATTTTATCATCCCAATTTAACCCTAGTAAATATTTTGACAATTTTACCTGTTCACTATAACCGAATGATTTATTTTCAGTTTCGGGCTCAAAACAGTCTAAAAACATAAACTCATTCTTCCATCATTTTTTAAGTAATACTATATTCATTTTTAGACTGTTCACTATATTCCTTTTTTAAGTAATCCTATATTCAAAAACATAAACATTCATTTCCATTTTCATTTTTGAAACCTATATTCATTTCCAAATGATTCCATTTTTCCATTCCGAAGAAAACTATAATCATTCATGAATGTTTCCCATTTCTCTTTTTCTATTCATTTTGTTTATTTCTATTCAAACACGCAATCCATTACTGGTTTCAACAAGCTAGCGGAGGGACCGATTGAACATATGTAGTTCAGGCTCAAATGATTTATAATTAAGTTCTGGCTTTTCGTCTATTAATTATAAACTTATTTAGTCACAAAGTCATTTCACTATAGTGTCATGACTGAGCTCTCCTCAGCGACATACCAATATGAAAACAACTACTTAGTGCTCGTCCAATGACCTTGTCATTAGTGTGTTACCTTTATAGGATATCATTGATCTCTTTGGGACAACATATGTTCTGCCAATATAATCATATTTTATCTTATGGTAACCATTACATCTTCTTTCATGAAAAGTCAATCATTATCAAATAGTGATCAAGTCATCCATCACAAAGATGGACGACCCGTGGCCACGTTTACTTTTCATCAACCATGTAATGACAATGGGAGGATATCATTTACCCACGTATCGAGCTATGAATTTCACTATTGTGAATGACGTTACATACTACAAAAGTCTTACACCCAACGATTGGTTCTTTATCTATTTGGGCTAAGGCTTTTACTTACATCAAAGTGTACGAGTCATGCATACATAGTCCACCGTCCACTCAGGATTTTGGTATGTCACAAAAAAATAAATCCATAAACTGATTCAGGATCTATTCTGCTTGGGTCCTGTTTGATGTACTGTCAGTCTAGTCAGTCACATCTATGTCTCTATCTTCTAAAAGTTATATGCTCCGATGCCCAAGACAAGGTATCTACCAAATTAGACTTGATAAACGATATATTAGTCTTTCAATCAGTTTGCTCATTTTCGATTAGACTAAAGACATGTTTAGGTTCGTCTCCTAATACAAGTGATTTTTCCGTACTACGATCTGACCACGTAAAACCACTTAGTATCAGTTTAAACAATAGACAACCAATGAGTAACATTTGCTCTCTGTTTTTTTTCATGCGAAAACTATGTATGGACAATTATATAAAGCATATTAATTTAATCAATGAATTTTTCTTATTAACCAATCTGTTCAAAAAAATTACAAGTGTACATTGAAAAAAATACTACACTTAGGGCACCAGATCCAACAGTTTACTGATTAACTGGTCTCCATCCATTGCTATTGAGAAAAAGACTCTACAAAATGTATGGTTTGGTACTCCTGCTGATTATTATGATTTGAAGATTTTTGGGTGTCCCACGTATGCTTATGTTGATAATGGTCAATTGGAGCCATGGTCTATTAATTGTGTTTTTCTTGGATATAAGGCTGGTGTTAAAAGTGTATAAGTTATGGTGTCCTGAAACTAGGAAAGTTTTAATTAGCAAAGATGTTTTTTTTTATGAGACTTCTATGCTGCATAACTTACCTATTAAAGACTCTTTCGACACAGACTAGTAGAGATCAAATGTACATGTGGAGCAAGTAGAGCTTCAAATTAATTCAGGATCTACTGTAAAGGCCTAAGTTTGCCTGACTCGCCAGAAAACCAAAACAGAAAATAAACCAAAAAAGTCCAAATCTTAAATGTCTAGTTACAAATTACAAGCCCAAAAAACAATTAAAATTACAACCCAAAAAAAAATTGAAGGCCCAGTGGCCCGAAATGTTTAAACATTTTCGAAAAAGCCTAACCCTAACTCTTTTTTGGGCGCCGCACTCCACGTGCCTCCGTCAGTGTGCCCACCGCCCGAAGACTGCCTCATTGCACCAGAATGGCAAAATCTGCCTCCGTTGACCCCGGCACTTGCAAAGAAAACAGACGGAAAACAGAGCAAAGGAAACAGACAAAAAATAGTGGCTAAATAGTTGTAAACTGGCTATAAAAGCCTTCACCAAATTGTAATATGGGCACGAGGAAATATCGCGGCAGAGAACGTTAGAAGTCGAAAAGTTTTTCTTTTTTTTTTTTTGGAGTTAGGGCTTTAGTTTAGTGTTTTCAACTCCAAATCGGAGTTCTACGTGAAAAATACAAGAAAAAAATGGATTCGGTGATTTTTCAGGCCACCGTGGACGGCGGCGTTGTCGTCGGTGACCGGCGGCCGCCACGGTGGTCCGGAGACTGGAGCCATGGCTGAAGGGGAGAGGGTTGAGAGAAAAAAAAAAGAGGAAAGCTTCAGTTTTTTTTAAATGAGGGCCGAAATGAAATAAAAAAAATTGACTTAAATAAAAGTTGTAAAACAGCGTCGTTTTGGGCCAGATTTTCAAACGTCAAAACGACGTCGTTTTGACGACCCGTGGCGCGACCCAACCCGATTCTAGGATTCGCGAGTTTTCTTAGTGCACGGGTTATTTGCGCTTTCGGCCCTCCCACTTTTTCGATGTTTTACAATGTAGTCCTGTTTATTTTTCTTTCTCTTTTAATTTTTATCGTAAAATTTTAATTTTATTTTGTTTACGCCCCTAGGAAACGACGCATTTAGAGGGCTTGGGATAATTACCAAGTCGGTCCCCTTCATTTTGTGCACGTTCCATTTGGGTCCTTATGTTGGTTTATTATTTGTTTTATTAGGATTTATACTTTAAATTTTGTCTCAGTTTCAATTCGGTCCTTCACTCAATTAATTTCATCTTTTTATTTTTGTTTTATTTGTTTATTTATTATATTTTTTTAAAAAAGGGAATCTTAATTCGATATATCTATTTATTTGTTCACTATTCTTTTATCTAAATATCCAAATTTAATATTATATATATTTTATTTACTTATTTATTTATCTATTCACTATTTTGTTTATTATCTTTTGCATTTAAAAAATTAAATTTTGTATTCTTTTATGTGCGTAAAATTTTATTTACCGTCGTTATTATTTTATTTCATGTTACCTTGTTATTTATTTTTTATGTCCTCATGTTATATTTATTTATTTTTTTGCATATCCCACATTTTATGTTTATATAAAAATTACATTATTCGTTCATTATTACTATGATGTGTTTAGCAACATCAATGCTATTACTATAATTGTGTTATTGCTATCACGACATTTCTGCATTTACTTATTATTCATCATCACTACCCCATACAATATGTTTAAAAATAAGATAAATATACATCGCTTTAAAATATTACACTTGTTATTATCCAAAAATTTTCAAAATAAGGCAATGTTTCGTATTTGGAGATTCGAGAAGTCGCAGCCTAACTTACAGGGTTTCGATTTTTTCTCGTTGAACCTAAATGACCAAATATCCTTTTATAATTCAAATACATAAGATTTCAAATAAAAAAAATAGAGGCAAGCTTATTCTCAAAAGTTCAAGTTGTCGTGTCCTAACTTACGGGATGTGACATTTTGTTATCTCGAGACAAGAGGGTCTTTAACGTTTATTTCAATTTATTCAAGCAATTTTAAGCAAAATATACATTAGTCCAAAGAGGGATCGTATTTTAAACTATTTTTAAGTTTTCAAATTTCGACACTAAGACATGAATTAATCAATTAGATACCAATTTTGGGCATTACGAGGGTGTTAATCCTTCCTCGTATGTAACCGACTCCTGAACCTTTTTTTTTTGATTTTTTTTATAGACCGAAAAAAGATTGTTTTAATAAATTGAACATCTTATTAAAGCAATCAAATTACGAGGTGACCCGATCACACCTAATAAAAAGGATTGGTGGTGACTCCATTCTACATTTTTTTTTAAATAAAAGTCAACTTCAAAAAAAAGGTTTCGACAACTTGGCGACTCCACTGAGGAAAAATAAGAGAGTCAAGTCGCGAGTTGATTACTTTTGATCTTTTTGTTGAAAATTGACAATTTGGTTTAAATTTACGATCCCTTCGTTGCATTTCATCATTCATGTTTTGATATCTCGAGTTGTATAACAATGTAGTATATCTATTTTTTTTGGTTCAAAAATTTATTTTTATGTGTTTTCTGCATATTGCATTTGCATAACCATTCGATTTTGCCCTTCTTAAATGGGAGTGAGAAACTATTCCTTCTTGAGGTCTTCACCTCCATATAGGATAGTGGATCGCTTTTGGGATACATCCGTACCTATGTCTTCGTGAGATCTTCATCTCTGTATAGCCATAGAGAAATGTATTCCCCTGAACCGAACTCAGCCCTATGAGCCTATAATGGGTGAGGATCGAGGAATCTACTGGTTCAGGTACCCTTTCTTTAGAATCGAACCGCATATAATGAGCTATAGGAACCTACCCTAGGTAGAACCACACCGAACCTTAGTGGTCACCCGAATAGGTGCTCTATTTATTATTGCTTGCTTGCTTTAAATTCTAGCTTTGCATGAAATATACTAGCTTGTTTCATTTTGTTTTGATTGTGATTACATTACATCTTCATCATAAAAAATGGTGTTGATTTACGTTCAGTTGCTAAATAGAGAGCTTGTCATGGAAAATGGGTTTCTTGATAAAGTGGAATACAACACGGCTGCACGAATATTTTCTGAGAAAAGGAAACAAGAGAAAGATGATTGCCTGTGAGAGGGGCAGGTCAGAGATATAGCCCACGTTATGAGCGAAGCTTTAGTCCAATTACAAGAAGTGGTTGACCACTTGCAGACCCTAGTCGTTCAAAGCCTGAAATATGAATCGGAGTCGGATCGAAGTCAAGAATTGGCTTTGTTTCTTGGGAAAGTTAAGGTTTTGAATGTGAAGGCGAGGCCGTATATGTATCCGCTTTATGTAAATAAACTTGTTTTCTAGTAAAGTTGTTTTAATGAAATTGAATTAGAATCAACGCCTTTTTGCATACATCTTTTCTATTCATTAACATTACATTTCATTGCATGCAATAAGTTTCATAAAATCCAAAAGTGCGTCGAGTTTAGAACTCTAGTATAGAGCCTGATGGATAATAAAGAGTTGTAATTCTTTGAAGGTATCGAAGGTTCGGAAAGGAAAGATGTTTGTGCCTTTGAAGAAGGAACTAAAAAACCTTATCAAGAATTTGTTCCTACATCCCCAGAAGTGTTCTGAACAAGTGGACTATAGAGGAGATCCCTGTAGTTTTTAGGTCCATTTCAGAGTAATAGTCAGAACACACCTGTTGCTTTAAGCCTAGGAGCAATATGAATCTTTTTGTGAAAAAAACACATGTCCACTATTTTTATTTCAATAAATTGCATCTTTGAGTCTCGTTTCGGCAAACATTCTTCTGTTCTTTCCATTTCATTCTTTTGTTCTTTCCATTTCATTCATGACTCATACCACACAGATAGTCATTCTTAGATTCATTTGTTCTTTGGGCCTTCCTTTGTTCCTATAACAGGTCTCCAGATATCAATGATGTGAGCGACGCTACTATTGACTTAAAATCTCCTTTTGAGCAATATATGTGTTTAGAGGAACCTCAGGACTTTGAAGATGAGCGAAATTGTAACTATCTCTTGTTTTGTTAAGGATGGTGGAACAAGATGAGAAATAAATCCTACCTTACAAAGAGTCAATAGAAATTGTGAGCTTAGGAGAAGAGAAAAAGGTGAAAATCGAAGCTTGCATCACCGCAGAGACAAAGCGAGACCTCATTGAGTTACTCCAAGAATTCAAAGATGTCTTTGCATAGTCGTATCAAGATATGCCCAGGTTAAGTAATAATATCGTGATACACAGGCTTCCCATAAAGGAAGAGTGCAAGCCAGTTCAACAGAAGCTCCGAAGGATGAGGCCCGGCATTTTGCTGAAAATAAAAGAGGAGGTAAGAAACAATTCGATGCTGGTTTCTTACAAGTGGTTAAATACTTAGAATGAGTAGCCAATATTGTCTCCGTCCCTAAAAAAGATGAGAAAGTATGAATGTACGTAAACTACAAGGATTTAAACAAAGCCAACCCGAAGGATAATTTCCCGTTGCCTTACATCGACCCCTTAGTGGACAACACAACAAGTTACTCGTTATTCTCTTTTATGGATGGTTTCTCGAGATACAATCGGATAAAGATGCATCCTAAAGAAAAGGAGAAGACCACATTCGTAACCATGTGGGGAACATTTTGCTATAAGGTGATGCCATTTGGACTGAAAAATGCGGAAGTAACATATCAAAGAGCCATGGTAACCTTGTTTCATGACATGATGCACAAAGGAATTGAAGTTTATGTCGACGACATGATTGCAAAATCCAGAACGGAAAAGGAGCATGTGCAAGTCTTAAGGAAGTTGTTCTTAAGATTGAGAAAATTCTAGCTAAAGCTCAATCCAGCAAAATGTACCTTTGGGACTAGGTCGAGAAAATTGTTAGGATTTGTAGTCAGTAAAAAGGGGATCAAGATCAACCTAGATAAAGTAAAGGCTATACAGGAGTTGTCTCCGCCACGCACTCAAAAAAAAGTTCGAGGTTTCATAGGAAGACTAAATTACATCGTTTGGTTCATTTCACAACTAATTGAGAAATGAAACCCCATATTCCGCCTCCTTAAGAAACACAATCCAGGCGTTTGGGATGAGGAGTGCCAGAAGACTTTTGACAAGGTCAAACATTACCTGTCCAATGCCCCAGTACTGATCCTCGTAGCCGAGATAGGCCACTGATATTGTAATTGGCAGTATTCGGGATTTCCATGGGATGCGAGTTTGGTCAACATGATGAGTCAGGAAGAAAAAAAAGAGCGATATACTATCCCAATAAGAAATTCTCTGAATGTGAGACAAGATATTCGCCAATCGAGAAGTTGTGTTACGCCTTAATCTGGACAACCCGAAGACTGAGACAGTACATGCTATAGCACACAAATTGGCTCATCTCAAAATTGGATCCTCTAAAGTACATTATAGAATCGACTGCTTTAAATGGAAGAATCGCCCGGTGGCAAATTCTGCTTTCCGAATTTGATATAGTCTATGTGAATTAGAAGGCTATAAAAGGGAGTGTAATAGTAGATTTTCTGGCCAATAGAGCTCTAGAAGATTATGAGCCTTTAAAATTTAATTTCCCGGATGAAGATCTAATGTATGTGGCAACCACTAAAGAAGACGCTCAAGAAGGTCATTCTTGGAAGTTAAACTTCGACGGAGCCTCAAACGCTATGAGTAACGGAACTGGGGCAGTCCTGGTATCCCCAATTGGAGATCATTATCCCTTTACTAGTAAATTGGATTTTGATTGCATGAATAATATGGCAGAATACGAAGCATGCATCATGGGTATCCCTGCAGCCATAGAACACAAAATCAAAATGCTAGAGGTATATGGAGATTCTGCATTAGTGATCTATCAACTCAAAGGTGAACGAGAGACGAGAGACCCCAAGTTGATTAATTATCGAAGGATGGTTTTGGAGCTAATTGAAGAGTTTGATGACATCACCTTCTACTATCTTCCACGAGACAAAAATCAGATGGCTAACGCTTTGGCTACCTTGGCTTCGATGGTAAAAGTGAACAAATAAGAGGATGTAAAACCCATCCAGATGAGTATTTATGAGACTCTGACTCATTGTTAAAACATTGAAGAAGAAGAAGAAGAAGAGGATGATCACCCTTAGTACCACGATATACTGTGATATGTGAAAAATCGTGAATACCCTGACCAAGCAACTGAGAATAATAAAAGGGTGTTGAGAAGATCTTATATAAAAGAAGAAAGGATCAGGTGCTATTAAGGTGTGTAGACGCTGTCGAGGCTAAGAAAATCTTCGAACCACGAGGGTGTATGTGGAACACATGCCAATGGTTTCACAATGTCCAGGCAAATCATGAGATTCAAATATTATTGGTCCACCATGGAAGAAGATTTTATCAGTTATACCAAGAGATGCTATAAGTGCCAAATTTATAGAGACAAAATTTATGTGCCTCATTCACCTCTTCATATTATGACTTCTCCATGGCTTTCTCCATGTGGGGCATGGATATCATTGGGTCGATCTCACCGAAAGCTTCCAATGTAACACCCCTTAACCCGAGTCCATCGCCAGATTAGGGTTACGGGTATTACCATGCAAGCTAAAACTTTAGTTAAATCAATTGAATCATGGTAGATCATCTTTATCAAATATTATCTTATAAACAAATAATCCACACATGTGTAACACATACTAGATACTTTGATCCAAGTCATATACAAAAGAATCATCGATGAACATAAGTCATCATACAATGTATATTACGTCAATATCACATAACCAAGCAGATCTCATGAAAATTCATAAATGTCTAAACTTCTTATAGCCAACTAATTAAATAAGTATACTAGATTGTCATTGCATCATAACATCTATTTAAACCAATTCCTTATATCATAAAGACTTAGTTACAAATAAACTAATGCATGCAACCTATTACACATCACTTTTACACCCACTTATTTGGCCAAATATGCATGGTTTCATTTATAACATTTCACGAACATTACCTAGCACAAACCGAGTTTAGCGGTTTCATGCACTCAATTAAAATAAGCAATTTAACAAGCCAAATATATATATATATATATATATATATATATATAAATGCATACATCTCAATTATGCACTCTTTTTCATATTCGACTATGCCTAAACTACTTTAAACATTTTAACCACATTTGCAAATGTCACCTAGGTTTGGCCGAATACACATACACGTTTAATTCAATATAATTCATCTTATTTAAAACAACCAAAGTTGATACATACATAGATATAATTTTCTAATGAAGCTCAGCTAGTACCTAATTATCTTGTATATAAATATGTATATATATATATATACACAAAGGTTTACTTAAATGCCGATTCATCTAGCTAATTTAATACCGACATTGGCATTATCAACAAGCATTCATCATGAACACATAATGTCTAAGCTTAAAAATAAAGGCAGTCCATGTCTGAATGGTTTAAAACCAAACATTTTGATCACATAGGCAAGAACAAATAAAACCAAACTTATACTAAATGTTGAAGCCATTTTCACATGGCTATAATAAATATATATATATATATATATATTATATATATATATATAAACAAAGCATCATTCACACACATTTAGCTAGCCTATACATGCCTTTGATTCTAAATAACCAGCTTGAAATATACCAAAAGGGGTGATAGTGTGGTTAACTTCCCGACGATCCTATGAGCCAGCAGCCGAGTCCAAAATCTATAAAACCAACAATGAACGCACACAAGGTAAGCTTAATAGCTTAGTAAGTCTCAAGCAAATTTTTACTTTCACTATATAAAATATTTAAACATTATAAACTTAAATCTCATTACACATATATCATTAAATATAAAGAATTCAACATATGAATCCACCCTTGCCGAATACTATTAAATCATTATCTTAAGTACTTGTACCTTACCAATATGACATGTAATTCACTAAAATCCAAATGATATATATATATATATATATACACATATACATGTTACAAACATTAGCATATTTCAACTCAAATAAGTACACATTTATACCAACCACTTAAACTCATTTATGTACAATTGAAAGCACATCCCACCCTTTTACTTTTACATTTTCACTTATGGCCGAATATCCCTATAACTTATTTAAACCTCAACTTCTAATACAACATGTTTTCACCCAACAACGATAAGCTTAATAGCTTTCATACAAATCCATATTGAATCACCACCATGTTCTATCATACTTAATTCGAATCATAGTACGCTAACTTACTTTACTCATTGCAAACACAAACGTTTATACTTACCTGAGCTATTAGCTCCTAACAGAAATTCATGTTCCACCATGTATAAGTCACTGGTCATTTGTTTATAACATGTCACCGGCATTAAGCCTGCTAGGCGTTGAGCCCGAATATACACCGACATTAAGCCTGCTAGGCATCAAAGCCCGAAATATACCACCGGCACAAAGCCTGCTAGGCTCAAAGCCCGAAATAACCACATAATTAATCCAATCCTTCAATACACATATTTAAATACTAATTTCACCAACACATTATATACCTCATATTACCTTCACATATCATATCAAATTCACTTAGTTATATCACATTTACAAAATGTATATTCAATCCAATTCAACACTTTTACATTCGGTTAACTCATAGTTTTATACTCAAGATTATCAAATATAATCATTTAACATATTCATAATTAACTCTTTAATAGATATTTGCTTAAGGACTTACCTCGATTATCAACGGACGACTTAAACCGACTATTTGACAACCTTCGTCTTTCCCCGATCCAAATCCGTTTTTCTTTGTTCTTGATCTAAACATATCAAAAATAAGCTCATTCAAGTACATTTCATTTCAATTTAGTCCCAAAGCACATAAATAGGTAAATTACCATTTTACCCCTACTATTTCACATTTTAACAATTTAGTCCTAATTGCACAAAATACAAAATACACAAAATTTCAATATGATACCTCAGGGCCGAATATTCATAGGGACCTCACAAGTTCATTTCTTTCATTTATTTTGCAAATAAGCCCCTCTAAATTTTATTCTTTGAAATAAAGTCCTAAATACTCAAAATCACTAAAATTTCTAATACAAAACAAACCAATCTTTAACATATCATTAACGTAAAATCATCAAATACCAAAAACTTCAAGAACATATCAATGGCTGAATGTCACATGTACAATAATCTCAAAAATTTTAGCATGGGTCGAATAATATACTAAGCAACGATCTCAAAAATGTAAAAATTAACAAAAACCAAAGTCAAACTAACCTTTAATTTGAACTTCTAAGTGCCGAAATTCAAAGGAAATAAACCCTTTCTTCCTTCACCAACATTTGGCCAAATGAAAATAAAATGATAATAGCCTTTGTTTCTGTTTTATTAAAGTATATAATATGTTATTTTAGATTACTATAATAACCTTTTACTAAAAATAAAACTATCATATATAATAAGGGAATATTAGTCAAAAGCCATCCACTAACTTGTAAAATGGGCTATTTTCCCTTTTAATACTCCATACTAAAAAGCCATCATCATTTAAGCACTTTCCACTATAGTATGTAACTTTTACGCTTTACGCGATTAAGTCCTTTTTATCAAATTAAACACTTAAATGATAAACTTTTTCTACGAAACTTTCACACACATTAATACACACATAATAAACACAGAATATAATATTTAAATATATTTCAGACTCGGATTCGTGGTTCCGAAACCATCGTTCCAATTTGGGTCAAATTCGGACTGTTACAACTCTCCCCACTAAGGGATTTTCGTCCTCGAAAATCTTACCGTTAAACAAAATCGGATATTGTTGCCTCATTAAATCCTCAGGCTCCCACGTAGCCTCTTCAACTCCGTGCCTATTCCACAGTACTTTCACTAACGGAATTCTCTTGTTTCTCAACTCTTTCGTTTCCCAAGCTAAAATACGGATCGGTTCTTCTTCATACGTCATATCAGTTCGGATTTCAATCTCAGACGGAGTAATCACATGTGATGGATCTGATCTATATTTACGAAGCATTGAAACATGAAATATGTTGTGTATCTTTTCTAATTCAGAGGGCAACTTCAATCTATAAGCAACAGGCCCAATACGTTCAATGATCTCGTACGGTCCGATAAACCTCGGGCTTAGTTTGCCTTTCCGACCAAATCGGAGTACTTTCTTCCACGGGGAAACTTTCAAGAATACCCGATCTCTGACTTGGAACTCTATATCTTTGCGCTTCAAATCAGCATAGGACTTTTGACAATCCGAGGCAGCTTTCAAACTATCCCTGATTATAACCACTTTTTGTTCCGCCTCTTTAATCAAATCTACCCCGTGTATCTTATTTTCACTGAGCTCGGTCCAGTATAACGGTGTACGACACTTGCGGCCATATAGAGCTTCGTAAGGTGCCATTTTAATACTCAATTGAAAACTGTTATTATAAGCAAATTCAATCAAAGATAAGTATCTTTCCCACGTACCTTCAAACTCGAGGGCGCAACATCTCAACATGTCCTCAAGTATCTGAATGGTTCGTTCAGACTGACCGCCTGTCTGCGGATGAAAGGCTATACTAAAGTGAAGTTTAGTTCCTAAAGCATCTTGCAACTTCTTCCAAAATCGCGATGTGAATCTCGGGTCTCTGTCTGAAACAATAGAACTCGGCACACCATGTAATCTCACAATTTGAGATACATACAACTCAGCAAGTTTATCGAGCGAATAGTCTGTACGAACCGGCACAAAGTGAGCTGATTTGGTCAGTCTATCCACTATAACCCAGATTGCATCTTTCTTGCTCGGTGTCGTAGGCAAACCAGATACAAAATCCATAGTGATTCTACCCCATTTCCATTCAGGTATCATGATCGGTTGAAGTAACCTAGAAGGCACTTGATGTTCATGAAACACCCCACACCCGGCCCACGAGCCTGGACCGGATCTGGTATGTTCCTAAAGTAAACCGATTTCAAAGTTCTTTGTTACTTAGAGAAAATTTGTGTAATTTTAGAAAAATATCGTTTTGGGTTGGGCTTAGATTGGAAACAAATTTATCTTATGTTAAAACCCATTTATTTAAGGTGACAAAACATTTAGAGTTAATTTTAAAAGGAATTTACTTAAACTTTAATTGATAAAAATCCATAAACATAATAAATAAAAGAAAAATAAAGTAAACCACAATGGCCTTATTATATCAATGATCCCAAAGTAAAACTTAAAATACTTAAAATAAATTGAAAGTCCAAATCATAAATTTCTTGCGATGCATGGCCACCTTTAAGCTCCTGCCGACCCGGTCCATTACTGCTCATCACCTGAAAAATATTCCCCAACGGGGTGAGTCAACAGACTCAATGTGTACACAACACTAAGTCATAATAGAATCAGGCATACAAATGATACACATTCAAATCCATGATTACAAGTTATGATGCATTCCCAAACCCAAACCTAATTGTCCATCCGCTACACACCCCCGTACCTGCCAAACACACCGTGGGAACTACTAAGTCGACCCTCCTTCCGCTACACACCAATTTGCGGGCTTAAGGCTCCGCATCTGTGGTTTTAGGAAACCACTTTTCAGATTACTGTGGTCTTAGATCACCACTTTTCAGATTACTGTGGTCGTAAGTCACCACTTTTCACTTCCCCTTTCAATATACAACCAAATGCCCCATTAATATGCATAATATACCATAGGTCAAATTCTTATCATATTCTCATGTTACGAATAACATTTTTCATATTCCTAGTAGAAGTAGGAAACGTACCTGAGTACTTAGTACCATATCATGGTACTTTAGCCACGCTCATATTTCTATTAACATATATTTTAATATATGCAACCATAATTCATATTACAAAAATAGTGTGGAGTACACACATTCTTAATAATACATTTAATTTAAACATAGCCATGAACCTATCAAAACTTAGGGTAGGGTACACACCTGATTTGCTTAACGAATTCCTTGAAATCCCGAAATCTGATCTACTGCCTTAGATCTCAAATTCCTACATTTGATTAATCACTTACTAATTTAATAAAAAGCCATTTGGCCATAAATCCAAATCCTAGTAGGATTAGTATTCTTAAACTTACCTTGTAATTCTCAAATCCCGAAATCCTTGTATCCCTCTGTCGAAATCCCTATAACTACATGTTAGATCAATTTCTAACATTTATTCGCAACAAATAACCCTTAGCCGTATGTTAAATATGACTTACCTTAGATTCTTAAATCCCGAAATTCACCGAATAACTAGGGAACACGCGGCTTATGGTGTACCTTCGGGAAAAGAACTTCTCCTTCCTTGTAGTCGACACTTAGTAAATCCCGAAAGATCTCTTCGGCAACAGATATTAAGGGTATTAGAATCTTAATTTCAACAGCCTTAAAAGAAATAGAATGAGAATCTAACCTAATCTTACCCTTACTGAAGAATTTGATGGAACTCTTGCTTGAACTCTTAGCAGTATTCGGCTATGGCTTTGATGTGGATAACAATTTCGGCTCTTGAGGCTTAGTGAGAAATCAACTAGGGCTATTGGTATTTTCGGCTTTTGATTGTGTTTGTAATAGAAGAAGAAAAGAAAAGAGAAAAAAAGAATAATGGCAGAGAAAATTTGGCAGAGAGAAGAGGAGAAACTTTAGAGAATTTCGGCAGAGGTCTTCTTGAAGAGAAAAGAATGAATGAAGAATAGCCTTACTCTTCCTTTTATAGCCAAAATTACTAGCTAGAGTCCTTTACTTGGCCACCACTCTTCTATTTTGATAGCTTTATCCCTTGATTTATCACTTTAATAAAACTTAATCCAATAATTATCTCTTATCACTTAATAAAAATAATACTAATAATAATCCTCTTTTATCTCCTCCTTATCTATCAAAATAAAAGAAATAAATCCATATTTATCCATCTATTATCTCTTCAAAAATAATCCAATTTAAATCCCTTATTTATCCCATTAATTGCCGAAATTTAAAGGGAATAAAACTCCCTTTTTCTAGAAGCCTTGCCGTCCACTCCTCTGCTTCTGGAAGCAAAAATAAAACTCCTTTTATTTTCTTCCCAAGTGACTCGAACCCAGGCCCAACACCTTGCATGTGGCGCCATTTCCAGAGGCCCTAAGTGGCATCTTCAGGCCACTTTTCCATGCCTGTTTTTTTGTCAAATTTCACAAACTTTTTCTTTTAAGGCCACCTTGCCTTAATTTCCTCTTTTAAACTTTAAAACTCGACATTTCTAAGTCATTTCTAAGTTTCCAAAAATTTTCGTTCGGCTCTGTAAACTTGACATTTCCTTACATTTCCAAGTTTCCAGAAATGTTCACTTTCCTCTTTTGAATCATTTCCAAATCATTTCCTTACATTTCTTAGTTTCCAAAAATGTTCACTTTCCATTTTTAAACTTAACATTTCTATACATTTTCAGGTTTCCAAAAATGTTCATTTCTAAATCATTTCCATTCATTTCCGGGTTTCCAGAAATGTTCGAAATTTATTCCTAGTACATAAAACATGTCACTTCATACAATTAAACCGAAATGCATAGGCCCTTTCCAGGATGTTACAGTTCAGCTTTGACTTGCTGACATATTAAACACTTTGAAACAAATTCAGATATATCCCTTTTCATGCCAGGCCACCAGTAAAACTATTTCAAATCATTATACATCTTCGTGCTACCCGGATGTATCGACATTTGACTATTATGAGCCTCGTTTAAAATAATCTGAATCAAATCCACATTCTTCGGAACACATATTCGGCCTTTGAAATTCAAACAATCATTTGCATCAATTCGAAACTTTGACTCTATATCATTTTTACACTGAACTCGTCTAACAATCAAGTATTTGTCAATTCTTTGTGCATCACAAATTTGCTGAATAAACATCGGTCTTGCTTTCAACTCGGCTATGATCGAACCATCACCAGACATAACCATATGTGTGTTCAATGCACGAAGAGCAAACAACGATTTTCGACTTAAGGCATCTGCAACAACGGTAGCTTTCCTCGGATGGTAGTCAATCACTAATTCATAGTCTTTCAACAGTTCTAACCATCTGCGTTGTCTCAAGTTCAAATCTTTCTAAGGCATTAAGTACTTCAGACTTTTGTGATCTGAATAAACATGACATTTTTCGCCGAACAAGTAATGACGCCATATTTTCAAAGCGAAAACAATGGCTGCTAGTTCCAAATCATGAGTCGGATAATTTCTTTCGTGAGGCTTCAGTTGTCTCGAAGCATAGGCTATGACTTTGCCTTCCTGTATCAAAACGCAACCCAACCCATTCAAAGAAGCATCACTGAAAACAATAAATTCTTTACCCGATTCAGGCTGAGCTAACACTGGAGCTTCGGTTAAAAGGGCTTTCAACTGATTGAAACTTTTCTAACACTTTTCTGACCATTTGAACTTGACATCTTTCTGTAGTAGCTTTGTCAAAGGTGTAGCTATCATGGAAAAACCTTTGACGAATCGTCTGTAGTATCCCACAAGTCCCAGAAAGCTTCGAATTTCAGAAACATTCTTTGGTGGCTTCCAATCAAGTATAGCCGATATTTTGTTCGGATCAACCCGAATACCTGACGCTGAAACAACATGACCCAGGAAGCTGACTTCCTTCATCCAGAACTCACACTTACTAAACTTTGCATACAACTGTCGATCTCGCAATGTTTGTAGCACTAATCTCAAATGCTCGGCATGCTCGATTTCATCATTGGAGTAGATCAGTATGTCATCAATAAACACTACTACAAACCGATCCAAAAACTGTCTGAAAACCCGATTCATCAAATCCATAAAAACAGCAGGTGCATTAGTAAGTCCAAAAGGCATAACCAGAAACTCAAAATGTCCGTACCTCGTCCGAAATGCAGTCTTTGGGATATCTATATCTCTGACTCGTAACTGATAATAACCCGATCTCATATCTATCTTTGAGAACACTGAAGCCCCTTTTAACTGGTCAAACAAATCATCAATTCGAGGTAATGGGTATTTATTCTTTATTGTCACTTTATTCAGCTGCCGATAATCAATACACATTCGCATAGTCCCGTCTTTCTTTTTCACAAACAGAACTGGTGCACCCCAAGGAGAGAAACTTGGTCGTGAAAAGCCTCTATCTGTCAACTCTTGCAACTGTGCTTTCAACTCTTTCAACTCAGTAGGTGCCATCCGATACGGAGCTATCAAAATTGGAGTCGTTCTCGGCACTAATTCAATGCCAAACTCAATCTCTCGTACTGGTGGTAAACCCGGTAATTCTTCAGGAAACACATCTGGGTATTCACACACAACCGGTACAGATTCAATCTGTTTTTCAGATACTTTATTATCCAATACATAAGCCAAATAAGCTTCGCATCCTTTTCTCACATACTTTCGGGCTAGCATCGAGGATATTACGGTAGGTAGCCCATTTAAATCACTAGGTTCAACTCGGGTGGTCTCACTGTTCTGACATCTCAAATCAATGATCTTTCTTTTGCAATTCACCACTACATCATGCAAAGTTAACCAATCCATTCCCAAAATTATATCAAACTCGTCAAAGGGCAACAACATCAAATCGGCTGGAAAGCAGGAATCCCGAATCATCAACGAGCAACCTTTACACACTTTATCAACAAGAACACATCTACCCAAAGGGTTGGACACACGGATCACAAACTCTGTAGTCTCAACAGGCAGAGTCTTACTGGATACTAGATTTTCACACACATATGAATGAGTCGAACCAGGATCAATCAATGTAATCACAGTAGTATCATAAAGTGTGAAAGTACCGGTAATGAAATCTGGGGAAGAAGCATCCTCTCTGGCTCGTATAGCATAAGCTCTTGTTGGAGCTCTAACTTATGATCGAATTGCAGTGTCCTTCATCCCTCTCTGACTGTCACCTACATTGCCTGAATATCTAGGTGGTCTGCCCCGTACTGGTGCGCTGCTCGGTTTAGTGTTTTGAGCCGTAATTTGCTCGACTAATATTGGGCACTCTCTAATAAAATGATATGACGATCCACATTTAAAACAGGACCGATCTCGGAATCTACAACTCCCGAAATGCCATTTACCACAGTGCTTGCATTCAACTCGATTCTGCGAAACATTACCAACACTGGCCATTGAGGTAGCTCGGGAACTCACTGGAGGTCGGTCTCGTCTAAACTGGTCTGAAGTAGTTTTATGTCGGCTGAAGTCATCTCTGAACTTCTTAGGCACTGAATGAAAAGTCTTACTCGATGATCTTTTACGAGTGTCTCTAGCTTCAATTTCAGCCTTTCTTTTCTCTTTTCCGAGCTCTTCAGCTTTGTAAGCTCGCTCGACTAGTACCACGAACTCTTTGATTTTAAGAATGCCAACCAGCAACTTTATGTCTTCGTTCAAGCCGTCTTCAAATCTTTTACACATAATGGCTTCAGTGGATACGTACTCTCGGGCATATCGACTCAATCTGACAAATTTCTGCTCATATTCAGTCACAGTCATGCGGCCCTGTTTTAGCTCCAAAAATTCTTTCCTTTTCTGATCGATGAACCTTTGGCTAATATATTTCTTACGGAACTCGATCTGAAAGAAATCCCACGTCACTTTTTCTTTCAGAACCACTGATACTAGTGTATTCCACCAGTGATATGCAGTGTCTCGTAATAGAGATATAGCACATTTCAGGCATTCATATGGGGTACAAGATAGCTCATCAAGTACCCGAATAGTGTTATCAAGCCACATCTCAGCCCGCTCCGCATCGTCATCATCATTAGCTTTGAATTCTTTGGCCCTATATTTTCTAATTTTATCAACAGGAGGCCTACTAAATCTCATCGGATCTATCGTCGGAGGTGCTGAAGGTACCGGAGTTGGATTATTCGGGGGTGGAGGTTGTGGTACAACCGGGTTATTCTGAACAAACTGGGTAAACCATTCATTCATCATATGGTAGAAGGCTTGTTTAGCCTCTCCCTCATGGCTACCCGAAACTGGTCGAGAGTCTACCGAAACTGATCCACGTGCGCGATCAGGTGCTACGCTCTCTACATCATCTGCTACGGCTCTGTCAGGATCAAAATCCATTTACTATATAAAACACAGTTTGAAACGTCAAAAGTCACCACACTATCAAGTATACAATAAAGGCATGAATAGCTAGACTCACATGCGCTATGATAGTCCTAGAATCGATTAAACCGTAAGCTCTGATACCAATCAAATGTAACACCCCTTAACCCGAGTCTGTCGCCGAATTAGGGTTACGGGTATTACCATGCAAGCTAAAACTTTAGTTAAATCAATTGAATCATGGTAGATCATCTTTATCAAATATTATCTTATAAACAAAAAATCCACACATGTGTAACACATACTAGATACTTTGATCCAAGTCATATACAAAAGAATCATCGATGAACATAAGTCATCATACAATGTATATTACGTCAATATCATATAACCAAGCAGATCTCATGAAAATTCATAAATGTCTAAACTTCTTATAGCCAACTAATTAAATAAGTATACTAGATTGTCATTGCATCATAACATCTATTTAAACCAATTTCTTATAGCATAAAGACTTAGTTACAAATAAACTAATGCATGCAACCTATTACACACCACTTTTACACCCACTTATTTGGCCAAATATGCATGGTTTCATTTATAACATTTCACGAACATTACCTAGCACAAACCGAGTTTAGCGGTTTCATGTACTCAATTAAAATAAGCAATTTAACAAGCCAAATACATATATATAAATGCATACATCTCAATTATGCACTCTTTTTCATATTCGACTATGCCTAAACTACTTTAAACATTTTAACCACATTTGCAAATGTCACCTAGGTTTGGCCGAATACACATACACGTCTAATTCAATATAATTCATCTTATTTAAAACAACCAAAGTTGATACATACATAGATATAATTTTCTAATGAAGCTCAGCTAGTACCTAATTATCTTGTATATAAATATAAATATATATATATATATATATATATATACAAAGGTTTACTTAAATGCCGATTCATCTAGCTATTTTAATACCGACATTGGCATTATCAACAAGCATTCATCATGAACACATAATGTCTAAGCTTAAAAATAAAGGCAGTCCACGTCTGAATGGTTTAAAACCAAACATTTTGATCACATAGGCAAGAACAAATAAAACCGAACTTATACTAAATGTTGAAGCCATTTTCACATGGCTATAATATATATATATATTTATATATATATATATATAAACAAAACATCATTCACACACATTTAGCTAGCCTATACATGCCTTTGATTCTAAATAACCAGCTTGAAATATACCAAAAGGGGTGATAGTGTGGTTAACTTCCCGACGATCCTATGAGCCAGCAGCCGAGTCCAAAATCTATAAAACCAACAATAAACGCACACAAGGTAAGCTTAATAGCTTAGTAAGTCTCAAGCAAATTTTTACTTTCACTATATAAAATATTTAAACATTATAAACTTAAATCTCATTACACATATATCATTAAATATAAAGAATTCAACATATGAATCCACCCTTGCCGAATACTATTAAATCATTATCTTAAGTACTTGTACCTTATCAACATGACATGTAATTCACTAAAATCCAAATGATATATATATATATATATATATATACATGTTACAAACATTAGCATATTTCAACTCAAATAAGTACACATTTATACCAACCACTTAAACTCATTTATGTACAATTGAAAGCACATCCCACCCTTTCACTTTTACATTTTCACTTATGGCCGAATATCCCTGTAACTTATTTAAACCTCAACTTCTAATACAACATGTTTTCACCCAACAACGATAAGCTTAATAGCTTTCATACAAATCCATATTGAATCACCACCATGTTCTATCATACTTAATTCGAATCATAGTATGCTAACTTACTTTACTCATTGCAAACACAAACGTTTATACTTACCTGAGCTATTAGCTCCTAATAGAAATTCATGTTCCACCATGTATAAGTCACTGGTCATTTGTTTATAACATGTCACCGGCATTAAGCCTGCTAGGCGTTAAGCCTGAATATACACCGACATTAAGCCTGCTAGGCATCAAAGCCCGAAATATACCACCGGCACAAAGCCTGCTAGGCTCAAAGCCCGAAATAACCACATAATTAATCCAATCCTTCAATACACATATTTAAATACTAATTTCACCAACACATTATATACCTCATATTACCTTCACATATCATATCAAATTCACTTAGTCATATCACATTTACAAAATGTATATTCAATCCAATTCAACACTTTTACATTCGGTTAACTCATAGTTTTATACTCAAGATTATCAAATATCATCATTTAACATATTCATAATTAACTCTTTAATAGATATTTGCTTAAGGACTTACCTCGATTATCAACGGACGACTTAAATCGACTATTTGACAACCTTCGTCTTTCCCCGATCCAAATCCGTTTTTCTTTGTTCTTGATCTAAACATATCAAAAATAAGCTCATTCAAGTACATTTCATTTCAATTTAGTCCCAAAGCACATAAATAGGTAAATTACCATTTCACCCCTACTATTTCACATTTTAACAATTTAGTCCTAATTGCACAAAATACAAAATACACTAAATTTCAATATGATACCTCAGGGCCGAATATTCATAGGGACCTCACAAGTCCATTTATTTCATTTATTTTGCAAATAAGCCCCTCTAAATTTTATTCTTTGAAATAAAGTCCTAAATACTCAAAATCACTAAAATTTCTAATACAAAACAAACCAATCTTTAACATATCATTAATATAAAATCATCAAATACCAAAAACTTCAAGAACATATCAATGGCCGAATGTCACATGTACAATAATCTCAAAAATTTTAGCATGGGTCGGATAATATACTAAGCAACGATCTCAAAAATGTAAAAATTAACAAAAACCAAAGTCAAACTAACCTTTAATTTGAACTTCTAAGTGCCGAAATTCAAAGGAAATAAACCCTTTCTTCCTTCACCAACATTCGGACAAATGAAAATAAAATGATAATAGCCTTTGTTTTTATTTTATTAAAGTATATAATATGTTATTTTAGATTACTATAATAACATTTTACTAAAAATAAAACTATCATATATAATAAGGGAATATTAGTCAAAAGCCATCCACTAACTTGTAAAATGGGCTATTTGCCCTTTTAATACTCCATAATAAAAAGCCATCATCATTTAAGCACTTTCCACTATAGTATGTAACTTTTACGCTTTACGCGATTACGTCCTTTTTATCAAATTAAACACTTAAACAATGAAATTTTTCTACGAAACTTTCACACACATTAATTCACACATAATAAACACAGAATATAATATTTAAATATATTTCAGACTCGAATTCGTGGTTCCGAAACCACCGTTTCAATTTGGGTCAAATTCGGACTGTTACATCTAATGTGCATCAGTTTATTTTCGTAGTCATTGATTACTTCACCAAGTGGGTAGAGACCACTTCATATGCCAATGTCACAAAGTCGACAGTCAGTAAATTTTTGAAGAAAGAGATCATATGTCGGTATGGGATGCCAGAAAGGATTATATCTGATAATGTATTGAATTTGAACAACAACACGATATCAAAAGTTTGCTGTCAATTCAAAATCAAACACCACAACTCGTCACCATATCGCCAAAAAATGAATGGTGCAGTTGAGGCAGCCAATAATAACTTCAAGAAGATTGTGGGGAAAATGACTGAGACTTATAAAGATTGGCATGAGAAGTTACCATTTCCCTCTATGCTTATTGAACGTCTGTCAAGACCTCCACCGGGGCAATGCTTTTCTCTTTGGTTTATGGAATAGAGGCGGTTCTGCCTATTGAAGTTGAGATTCCTTTTCTTCGAGTTTTTTCAGAACTGAAGTTAGACGAAGCATAATGAGTTCAATCTCAGTATGATCAATCGAATCAAAGAAAAAAGGCTAAGGGCTATCCGTCATGGTTAGATGTACAAAAAAGAATGATGAGAGCTTATAACAAAAAGGTCTGCCCTAGAGAGTTCTATGAAAGCGACTTGGTGTTGAAAAATATCCTGTCCATACAAAAAGACTTCAGAGAAAAATAGATGTCGAATTGGAAAGGACCTTATGTGGTGAAGAAAGCTTTTTTTGGAGGAACGTTGATTTTGACTGAGATGGATAGCAGAAATTTGCCTAGCCCTGCGAGTTCAGGTTCAATCAAGAGGTGTTTCACCTAAAAAAAAGAGAAAAAATGAGAGGCCAAGGCGAAAACCCACAAAGAGCGTCTTGAGACCGAATGAGTTTTGAGTTGAAAAACCGTAAAGGGCAGCTCAAATTTTGACCAAATCGTAGGGCATGTGGTATTCTTGTTCATTCAAAAATAATAAGGGGAAGAAACTTTACATCTTGAGGCATCAACGAAGTACTCTGGATCTCTTAAGCACACATCAAGCTCAAAAGAGTCCTCAAGAAGTGTGCAGAGAATCTCATGCTGCGATATCTGGGGCACCTAGTTTCATCTTAGCAACATTTGCTATCTTTGATTAACCTCTTCATTTCGAGCTCTGCTCCCCCCAAAAAAATTCAATCTTGTCCATTGTTATGATCTTTTTTAAGCATTTTTCATTGAAATAGCGATTAGTGGAATTAATATTCAAGTAAAAAAAATTTCTGCATATCACTCTGAAAGGTTCTAAATAGTACAATAACCAGAAACAAGACCACTAGTTAGAACTAATCAAACTTAAGGGTTGGAAGCATTTGAGAAATAGTAGTCTAAATTGTGACTATTTCTTTGGATTTTCTGTTAAAGATACCAGCTGAACAAGAAGGCATGGTAAAACATCAGTGATAGAACCTTGATAAACAACGAGCAATGAAAACCTAAGCATTAAAAAGGGATCATTCTCGAAAAATGGCATTCTGCATTCATGTAAATATCATTCATACACATCTAGTTAGGAGCATTTGATTCATCCTGATCATGACATCCTAATCACTAGGCGTACATAGGCCCATGAAAGGGATTTTATAGGTCATGCTCCTCAGAGAACGGTGTAACAGATCAGTAAACCCAGAATTCCTATACCCCTGAAGTTACAATGGGATGGATTGAATCCATCGTGGCAAATCTTATCTTCCTAAAGTTGTAGTGGAGCAGATTAAAGCCACAAATCTCATCTCCTTGAAGTTACAATGGAACAGACTGAAGATAGCAAATCCTATCTCTCTGAAGTTGCAGTAGAGCAGATCAAAGCTATAAACCTTATCTCCCTGAAGTTGCAGTGGGGCAGGTTGAAGTTACAAGTCTTATTTCCTTGAAGTTGCAGTGGAACAGACTGAAGATAGCGAATCTTATTTCTCTAAAGTGGCAGTGAAACAAATTAAAGTTACAAATTACAAATCTCCCTGAAGTTGCAGTGGAGCAGATTGAAGTTACAGATTTCACCTCCCTAAAGTTGCAATGGAGTAGATCGAAGATAGCAAATCTTATCTCCCTGAAGTTGCAGTGGAGTAGATTGAAGCTACAAGTCTAATCTCCTTGAAGTTGCAATGGAGCAGATTGAAAATAGTGAATCTTATTTCCCTAAAGTTGTAGTGGAACAGATTAAAGTTAAAAATTGCAAATCTTGTCTCCCTAAAGTTGGAGTGGAGTAGATTGAAGTTACAGATCTTATCTCCCTGAAGTTGCAATGGAGCAGATTTAAGACAGCAAATCTTATTTCTCTGAAGTTGTAGTAGAGCAGATTGGAGCTACAAAATTTATCTCCCTAAAGTTACAGTGGAGTAGATCTAAGATAGCAAATCTTATCTCTCTGAGGTTGCAGTAGAGCAGATTGGAGCTAGAAATCTTATCTCCCTGAAGTTGCAGTGGAACAGATCGAAGATAGCAAATCTTATCTCTCTAAAGTTGCAGTAGCTCAAGTTGAAGTCACTGTGGTGAATCTTATCTCCCTGAAGTTGTAGTGGAGCATATTAAAGCCACAAATCCTATCTCCCTGAAGATGTAGTGGAGCAGATCGAAGATAGCTAATCTTATTTCCATGAAGTTGAAGCGGAACAGATTAAAGCTATAAGTGACAAATCTTATCTCCCTGAAGTTACAGTGAAGCATATTGAAAATAGCAAATCTTATTTCCCTGAAGTTGCAGTGGAATAGATTAAAGCTACAAATTACAAATCTTATCTCCCTAAAGTTGCAGTGAAGCAGATTGAAGCAACAAGTCCTATGCCTCTGAAGTTGCAGTATGTCAGATTAAATCTACCATAGCTAGTCTTATCTGCCTAAAGTTGCAGTGGAATAGACTAAAGATACAAGCTACAAGCTACAAATCTTATCTTCTTGAAGTTGCAGTGGAGCAAATCGAAGATAACTAATCTTATTTCCCTAAAGTTGAAGCGAAACAAATTAAAGCTATAAGTGACAAATCTTATCTCCCTAAAGTTGCAGAGGAGCAGATTGAAAATAACAAATCTTATTTCCCTGAAGTTGCAGTGGAATAGATTAAAGCTACAAATTACAAATCTTATCTCCCTGAAGTTGCAGTGGAGCAGATTGAAGCGACAAGTCCTATACCTTTAAAGTTGCAGTAGGTCGGATTAAATCTACCATAGTAAGTCTTATCTCCCTGAATTTGTAGTAGAATAGACTAAAGATACAAACTACAAATCTTATCTCCCTGAAGTTGCAATGGAGTAGATTGAAGCAACAAATCCTATACCTCTGAAGTTACAGTGGGTTAGAATGGAGCTACTTGAAAAAGAGAAGCGCCAAAGAGGTCGAGACTCAACAAGACCAGGCAAATTTGGCCTTTTTTTTTCTTTGCTTCATTCCCGTTACATGACAATAAGCAAAGAAGGGCAGCTGTAAAGGCCTAAATTTGCCTAGCCCACTAGAAAACCAAAATAGAAAATAAACCAAAAAAGTCCAAATCTTAAATGTCCAGTTACAAATTACAAGCCCAAAAAATAATTAAAGTTACAACCCAAAAAAAATTGAAGGCCCAGTGGCCCAAAATGTTTAAACATTTTCGAAAAAGCCCAACCCTAGCTCATTTTCAGATGACGCACTCTGCGTGCCTCCATCAGCGTGCCCACTGCCCGAGGACTGCCTCATTGCACCAGAATGGCAAAATCTGCCTCCTTTGACCCTGGCACCTGCAAAGAAAACAGACAGAAAATAGAGCAAAGGAAACAGACAGAAAATAATGGCTAAACAGTTGTAAACTGGCTATAAAAGCCTTCACAAAATTATAATATGGACATGAAGAAATACAAAAAAAGTATCAAGTTTTAAAAAGGGTAGTATTTTATTCTCTCATCTTATTTTTAAAATAAATAATTATTAAGAAGAAAATAAAACACTTACCTACCGATCAGTCTCCTCGCCACTGTTGATATCTCTTCTGGTACGAAAGGCCGTCAAATCCCTGGGGATTCGGCCAAGGCCAAGGTGGAAAACGTCAGAAGTCGAAAAGTTTTTCTTTTTTTTAGAGTTAGGGTTTTAGTTTAGTGTTTTCAACTCCAAATCGGGGTTTTACGTGAAAAATAAAAGAAAAAAAGGGGATTCGATGATTTTTTTAGCCACCCTGGACGGCAGCGTCGCCACCGGTGACCGGCGGCAAGCACGGTGGTCCGACGACCGGAGCCATGGCCAAAGGGGAGAGCGTTGAGAGAAAAAAAAGAGAAAGCTTCAGTTTTTTTTAAATAAGGGTTGAAATGAATTTATTTAAAAAAAATTTGACTTAAATAAGAGTTGTAAAATGGCGCCGTTTTGGGCTGGATTTTTAGACGTCAAAATGACGTCGTTTTGACGACTCGTGGCGCGACCCGACCCGATTCCAGGATCTTAGTGTTTTCTTAGCACGTGGGTTATTTGCGCTTTCGGCCTCCCATTTTTTCGATGTTTTACAATGTAGTCCTGTTTATTTTTCTTTCTCTTTTAATTTTTACAGCAAAATTTTAATTTTGTTTTGTTTACGCCCCTAGCAAAATTTTTCTTTCTCTATTTATTTGTTCATTATTCTTTTATCTCTTTAAAATATCCAAATTTAATATTATATATATTTATTTTATTTACTTACTTACTTATTTATTTATCTATTCACTATTTTGTTTATTATCTTTTGCATTTAAAAAATTAAATTGTTGTATTCTTTTATGTGCGTAAAATTTTATTTACCATCGTTATTATTTTATTTCATGTTACCTTGTCATTTATTTTTTATGTCCTCATGTTATATTTATTTATTTTTGTGCATATCCCACATTTTATGTTTATATAAAAATTACATTATTCGTTCATTATTACTATGATGTGTTTAACAGTATCAATGCTATTACTATAATTGTGTTATTGCTATCACGACATTTCTGCATTTACTCATTATTCATCATCAGTATCCCATACAATATGTTTAAAAATAAGATAAATATACATCGCTTTAAAATATTACACTTGTTATTATCCAAAATTTTTCAAAATAAGGCAATGTTTTGTATTTGGAGATTCGAGAAGTCGCACCCTAACTTACGGGGTTTCGATTTTTTCTCGTTGAACCTAAATGACCAAATATCCTTTTATAAATCAAATACATAAGATTTCAAATAAAAAAATAGAGGCAAACTTATTCTCAAAGGTTCAAGTTGTCGTGTCCTAACTTACGGGATGTGACATTTTGTTATCTCGAGACGAGAGTGTCTTTAACGGTTATTTCAATTTATTCAAGCTATTTTTAAGCAAAATATACATTAGTCCGAAGAGGGATCGTATTTTAAACTATTTCCAAGTTTTCAACTTTCGACACTAAGACATGAATTAATCAATTAGGTACCAATTTTGGGCATTACGAGGGTGCTAATCCTTCCTCGTGCGTAACCGACTCCCAACCCATTTTTTCTGATTTTTTTGTTGATCGAAAAAAGATTGTTTTAATAAATTGAACATCTTATTAAAACGATCAAATTACGAGGTGACCCAATCACACCTAATAAAAAGGATTGGTGGCGACTCCCATTCTTCGTTTTTTAAAATAAAAGTCGACTTCAAAAAAAGGTTTCGACATCTACAATAGAGTGTACTCCTCAAGTTAGTACAGAAACTTAGACTAGAGTTGTTTCTTCACCACAGTCAACACCACAATATTCTATTGCCAAGAATAGACCTAGAAGAGAAATTAAACATTCACAGAGGTTCGCGGAGGTTGATTTAGTTGTTTATGCTTTAAATGTGGCTGAAGATATAGATGCAAATCATGAACCATCTATTTATTCCGAGACAGTTAGTTGTGAAGATTCAAACCAGTGGAGATTGCTATGTAAGAAGAGATTAAATCATTTTATAAGAATAGTACATGGAACCTAGTGAAGATTCCTAAAGGTAAAAAGGTTGTTCGTTGTAAATGAGTGTTCAAGAAGAAAGAATGGACACTAGGAGTTGAAGAACCCAGGTATAAAGCAATACTGGTTGCAAAAGGTTACATCAGATTCTAGGTATTGACTTCACAGATGTATTTTTTCCAATTGTTAAGCATTGTTCGATGCGAGCCTTGATTAGTATTCTGGCCATGTATGATTTGGTGTTTGAGCAGTTACATGTGAAAACAATATTCTTGCATAGAGAACTTGAGGAAGACATTTACATGCAACAACTAGAGGGTTTCATAGTCTCAGGAAAGGAGGACTATGTTAGCTTGGTGGAAAAGTCTTTATGTAGCCTGGAACAGTCATCTAGTCAGTGGTAAAAGAGGTTTGATCCATTATGACTACTCATGGTTTCAAAAGAATCAGTTTTGATAGTTGTGTTTATTTTAAGAAGAGTAGTGATGGTTCATCTGTATATCTACTCCTTTATGTTGATGATATGTTGATATCAGCCAAAGATAAATGAGAGATAAGAAAGGTCAAAGCCCAGCTTAGTAAAGAATTTGAGATGAAAGATTTGAGAGCAGTAAAGAAGATAATCGGGATAGAGATTCTCAGAGATAGAAAAACATGTAAATTGTAAGTAAGTCAGAAAGGGTACATTGACAAAATTCTTTGTAAGTTCAATATGCAAAGTGCTAAGCTTGTTTGTACTCTATTAGCAGCCCACATCAGACTTTCATCAAACTTATCTCCACAATTAGATTATGAGATTCACTACATCTCACTGGTTATGTATTCTAGTTGTAACACCCCTTACCCGTGTTCTACACCGAAACCGGGCTCAAGGAGTTACTATATTAAAATTCTCATGACCGCCACTTAGGCCCATAGCGACTACTCCCTATTGTCACCTTAATAACATCATTATCAACTTACGAGGCCTCACTCATACACATGATAACTAGAACACTCGAGACTGTACCGGAACTTTTTCGAATCCTACCAAAAATAATCTCTTTTATACAGGGATCACACGCCCGTGTAAAATTTGACACGCCCGTGTGAAGATACACACACGCCCATGCTTCGCACTCGTGAATTCTGACTACCCTCACACGGCCTCTAAGCCTAGTCACACGCCCGTGTTCGACACCCGTGGACGATATTGACTTGGGTCACACGACCTCAACATGCCTGTACCCTTAAAATCCTGTCTAAGTACCCAAGCATTCTGCCAATGCCCCACGGTTAGGGCACACGCCCGTGCTCACCAGCCGTGGTGAACACTGACTTTACCCACACGGCTTAGAGTCTAGACACACGCCCGCGTGCATAGCTCGTGGTCGGTTCTGACTTAAAGGATCAACATGCAGGGGACGCACGGCCAAAGCACACACCCGTGGGCTGGCCGTGTCACACATGGCCTGGGGCACACGCCCTTGTTCTAACCGTGTGTTATACACGGCTTATACAAACAGCTGTGGGATTTGCCCGTGGCCTATCCTGACTACAATTATAAAGGTGCAGGGTACGCACGGCCTAGACACACGCCCGTGTGTCTAACCGTGTGGGCACTTAGAGGCTATTTACCAAGCCAATTTGCCACCCTGAAATCAAGACCAATTCATGCTCAATTCAATACATTTCATACCTCATCACATAACTACACATAGCATCTATATTACTCTTGAATTAAAGACATTTAATCATAAAAGATATAAAGTCTTCATCCCATACACTAGGGAGAACTATTTCCCATGTAATTACAAACAACTTAGGCCATCATCTATGGCTATATACAGACAAACCATAAGTTCTCTTAGGCCAACACAATTTGGCTACATCAATAATATCTTAATCAACCTTAAGTACTAGTCCTATACATGCCATAACTCATGGGGACTTGATACCTCATACCGAGTGGCTGCTCGATAGTGTGAAAATATCTCCTGCGGTCTCCAACCCGAGCTAGCTAAATTAACCTATAAGAGATGAGAAAAATAAAAGGAGTAAGCAAAAATGCTTAGTAAGTTCATCTGCATATAACTGATAAACACTGATATTCATTGAATATGCATGACTGCATGTTATCATGATAAGCTTTTCTCATTAACTCATGGTTACTTACTCAATCATCCTTAAATCTTACTCATTCTACCTCTTACCATATTCTTACCATGCCACAAGCCAAATGCTCGTTTAATTAGCATACATTCCTATACTGATCATCACAAGATCATATAAAACAACACATCTAGCATTTTTAATAAGTCACTCATATTACTAATCTCTCGGTGGTTACGCACTTAGCCCACCATTGAGTCTCTTATAGGGTGGTATCGCACACAGCCCACCAATCATTTATACCCATGGTGATTTCGCACTTAGCTGACCAATCATTTATAAGCGATGGTATCGCACATAGCCCACCGATAGTAATATAGTTGATGGTATCGCACACAGCCCTTCAATTAATAATATATCAGGTGGTAACGCACACAGCCCACCGATAGTATACTTTCATAAATATTTATCCACATACATTTCTCTAATTCAAACGTTCATCCGTAAACATCCTCATTCACTATCATTCTTGCTTAACTTTCTACGATTCTCATTCGCATTCCCATAATGCATTAACAAATCTCTCTCATACACTAAGGTGTATTGATTACACTCATCCTACTAAGGTTCATCATACACTGAATCCATCTCAACTGTTAAATAACACTATTAAGTCTGATATACATATTGTCACATTGACACCATACCCCTGATAGGTTCATACATGAATTATCATATCGATACCGTGTCCCCGACAAGGTCTTATACGAAATATCACATCGTTGCCATGTCCTTAACATGGTCTTATACAAAATATCACATCGTTGCCCTGTCCTTGACATGGTCTTATTTAATATATCTCACCGAAGCCATATTCCAATATGGTCTTACACGGAACCTTAACTATCATCATTTCATACTATTTACGTTTCTTACCATTCTTAGATTCAATTCTCTTAACAACTCATCGACAAGTATTTAATACATTCATTACGTAATTATACATTCCATACAACATTGGAATATTAAAATAACTCATACGTAATTACAACATTTGTACATGAACTTACCTCGATGACGAAAAGGCCGAAAAGGACTTTTTGCCCACATTTCTCTTTTCACCCATTTTAGGGCCGAAACTTGTTTTCTTTGATCTAGAACAATGGAATTTAGTGATTTAATCACTTATAAATCATAATATATCATGATCTACACTCTAGGAAAAAATGATTATATTGCCCCTACACTTTGGCAAAATTACGACTTTACCCCTAGGCTCGTAAATAAATTTTTATCACATTTTCTTATTAAACAAGCCTAGCTGAACATTTAATCCTCTTACAACTATCCACAATGCCAACTATTTCATGCCTTAATGAACAAATTACAACTTTTGCATTTTACTCCCAAATAGGTGTTTTCATGACAACACCTTTCACAAAAGTTGTTTCTCATCATCCTATCATTCATTTTCTTCCATAAAAACTCAGCAACCAGCATAAACTCTCTCATGGCAAGTCCCTAGACTCTCAACCATGTTACAAATTAGTCCCCTCATTAGCTAGCTTAAGCCTTGGGGACTCCAAAAGTACAAAAATTATCAAGAAAGATCATCAAATTCACTTACTTGTGAGGAGAAATGGTTGCTGAAATTTGAGCTTCAAAAACCCCCATTCTTGTTGGTATTTTCGGTGGAAGAAGAGAATAAATAAAAAGATGATAGCTTTTTGCTTATTTCATCTTATTTTATTTATTTTTAATACCTAACATGACAACATTTAATGCCCTTGTCCCCTTTGTCATCCTTTGACCGGCCAAGCCACTTAACAAGTCCAAATTGCACATTTGGGGCCTCCAATTAATACTCTATAGCTATTTAGCACTTCTAGGAATTAAATTGGAACTTTCGCACTTTATGCGATTTAGTCCTTTTTTCACAATTTAGCTAGAAATTGCTAAAATTAAGGCACCAAAATTTTCATGCATCCTTATAAACATGTTATAACACATAACATAACATGAAAATAATTTTATCAAACCTCGAATTAGTGATTCTAAGATCACTGTTCCGAATAGCCCCTAAATCAGGCTGTAACAATTCTACCCCTTAGGGATTTTCGTCCTCGAAAATCTTCCCAGGAGGAGTTGCTACTAACATTCTTAAAACATTTCTATCCATTCTTTAAAATCGCTAATCCACTTATCCTCAAGTTTCTTTTGCCAATAACTCTTAAGCTGTGATACATAAGGTCGAAACGTAACTTGAGACCTAGGTTATTCTTCCTCTGGGGCATATACAATATCCAGTAATCCACAAATTTGGAACTCCGTACATATCCAAACGATCGTTCGGATCCTTACTATCGATTTACTACAACTTGAAGGTCATCCCCTTCCTTAGGAATTTTGTCAAACCAAAATTTGAAATCTATTGTATTTTACCACACTTCCTCACTAGGACATCCATTGACGGTAATAGTCTTGACCTGTGCGCTTTGGAAACTCAGCATTTAGTGGTCGACTACTTCTGACCATAAACTCAGTCATATCTTGAAATGTACTCTACGGTCAACACATTTATGCACATAACTGTACTTCATTATCCTTGCATTAGTAGATATGCTATTACTAAATCTCATACCAAAACTTTTATAGCATAAGATACTCCCTTTCATTAAAATTCAGAAAATACAGATCAATTTTCCCATGAATCATTTCAAAACACCTAACTCACAATACAGACACAAAAGTGATCGACTCTGGATCACTAACCGGTCAACTCTTTTTCTCGATTCAGACTGAACTCAGTACTAGAACTTTCAATTAATAGTTCCTTCTATCGCTTTCAACTCAACCATCACGGTTTGAACATTTCAATGAGCACATCCTTGCATCATGCTCCCTACTCTCGTGCACACAGAATTTTATTCTCTTCACTGATTCATGCGTAAATATACACAGAACTTGAATCATATATCAATACGTTAATCTACTCTTTTCTCCATACTGAGAACATATCCTAAGCATATTCTCATCTGAGTTTCTCTTGCTATGCTAATCTAAAACCTTTACTATCGTCATATCTCACGATAACAGGGACATGTTGATCGAATTCATTAACTCTATTCGGCTTACTCGAAAACTCATCATACAACGTGAAACTTGTGATTTCACCTCTTATACTAGAATCATCACCAACTTCCTCCTCAAAGTACCCAAATAGGATTACTAGGAGATAAAGGAAATGTCGATTTCAAAGAAATAAATCAACAACCATTTTATCTGATTTTTACTATCAGCTAACCTTCTCACACGATCTCGATGCATAAGATAAACAACTACATCGCCCCTGAAAGGCAAAAGATATTAACACGTAATACTTAAAGAGATCATTATGATCCATACAATTATGGTTATCATAATTGAACACTCTCACAGTTCAAGCATTGTTTCTTTAACCATTTCGTCCTCAACTCCTTAACAATTCCTTTCATTAATGAACATCAATTTAAAAAGACCTCGATAATCATAAACCTTAGGCTTCTTACTCACTTGAGTCAAATAGCCTAGGCTAACTTTTCCTTTGTTCTTAGCATTGTATAATCAGTACAATTGTCAAAGCATTTAGACATACTCACTTGCAATTGCCTCTATTAAGCACATACCGTGCCACACTCCGTACTTATTTCCTTGCGACTCGTTCACGAGTGCCTGTATTCACTCATTCACATGACTTTAGTACCATTCTCCTTTCTACCTCTAGACTCATCTATTTGCCCTAATGATCACTAGGGATACCCAAAAACGCATAATATCATCATTAATACAAATTCAAAGCCAATATTACATTCTAGAGGTGATCTTATATGGAATCACTTCTAAATGCCATTGCCAATGCCATATTCAAAATATGGTCTTATATGGACTGCCACATCAAGTATCGATGCCATATTCCGGATATGGCCTTATTCGGTTCTCGTGTTCATTGTAGTCCCCTAGGACTTCAACCTCATGTTCAATGACAATTACTCTATCTAGTAGAGTATTATGCATCAATGTAATACAAAGCATTCTCAATTATGCTATCATAAATATTGCATTAATCACATACATCAGCATACTTTGATATGGTAAATATAATCTCAACTTCATCATTCATAACATGCGTAATACTCTTAGTTAGCTTTAACTAGCATAACTTGATAACAACTTTACTCACTTGACTTCCTTGTTTTCTCATTCAATCTTCACCCCTTTTGCCCGATGAATTACTATGAATGACCAAGGATACTAAATCTCATCTCACATATACCTCGATGCCATTGCTATATCCTAGATATAGTCTTACATGGGATTTCTTATCTCGCCCTCAACGCCATGTCTTGACATGGACTTACTTGGTATCTTTGCCTGTTTGCCAATGCCATGCCTTAACTTGATCTTATACGAACTTTCTTGTCTCATGTGAGCGACTGAGCATCCTAAGAAATTCAACTTCAATCGAGACTTTCACATACTCAAGTTCCACATTAATATATACCCGAGTACTCAATATTTAACTCTAATTTTTCTCTTATCATTACTTATCAATTTAGAGAATGTCTTACGGGTTTGAGTACATCGTTTACTTGATTGTCATAGTCCAACTATGGACTTACTCGTATCATAATGTTATAGCCCAGCTATTACCTTACAGGTCGTCACGATGCCATAGCCTCGCTATGGTCTTACACGAACTCTCATATCAACACCAATGCTATATCCCAGATATGGTCTTACATGAAGTCTAGCCTAGGTACCAATGCCATATCCCGGACATGGTCTTATATGGGATTACCCCTAGGTGCTAATGCCATATCCCGGATATGGTCTTACATTAGTTCTCGTCTCAATACCGATGCCATGTTCCAAACATGGTCTTACACTGGCCCTCATAATGTGGCCAATGCCATGTCCCAGACATGGTCTTACACTGGCTCTCATAATGTGGCCGATGCCATGTCCCATACATGGTATTACACTGGCTCACGTATTGTCACCAATGCCATGTCCCAGACATAGTCTTATGTGGGATCACATGTATCGCCATGGTCCAACCATGGTCTTATTCATCATTTTATCATTGAACGACCGTACCCATCCCTGCATCCTACTTAGTCAAACTACCCAGTTTAACTCTCACACCATAATACTCGTAGTTTCATACAGGGTCACGAAATAAAACATTATACAATCATCTACTTTAATAGTCACACATGAGATTCAACTATGTGGACATATTGATCATACATCATTCAAATAATCATACATACACATATACCCCATACTCACCATATGCACCTAACCCAATAGGTTGAGTATATAACACCTATGCACATCTCGCTAATACAGATAAGCTTACCACTTTATAACTCTCATTTCATGCATTTTTACACACACATCATATACTTCTACTCATACCTCTTTGAATCTCATCCATGCATAAGAGCATTTCAATTTCCCCATTATCACTTACACCATTAATGGATTTAGCTCGGTTGGGAACCAACCCTGCCTTAACAAAACAATTTCGTTAGTGCCGAGAGATATCACACTGTCACAGTCCACCTATGGCATGTATAGCTAGACTCTTACTCACGCTAGGTTAGTCCAAGAACCGACTAAACCATACTCTGATACCACTAAATGCAACACCCCTTACCCATGTTCTACGCCGGAACCGGGCTCAATGAGTTACTATATTAAAATTCTCATGACCGCCACTTAGGCCCATAGTGACTACTCTCTATTGTCACCTTAACAACATCATTATCAACTTACGAGGCCTCACTCATACACACGAGAACTAGAACACTCGAGACTGTACCGAAACTTTTTTGAATCCTACCAAAAATTTTCTCTTTTATACAGGGATCACACGCCCGTGTAAAATTTGACACGCCCGTGTGTAGATACACACACGCCCATGCTTCGCACCCGTGGTGAATTTTGACTACCCTCACACGGTCTCTAAGCCTAATCACACGCCTGTGTTCGACACCCGTGGACGATACTGACTTGGGTCACATGACATCAACACGCCCGTACCCTTAAACCATGTCTAAGTACCGAAGCATTCTGCCAATGCCTCACGGTTAGGGCACACGCCCGTGCTCACCAACCATGGTGAACACTAACTTTACCCACACGGTTTAGAGTCTAGACACACGCCCGTGTGCATAGCTCGTGGTCGATTCTGACTTAAAGGATCAACATGCAAGGGACGCACAGCCAAAGCACACACCCGTGGGCTGACCGTGTCACACATGGCCTGGGGCACACGCCCTTATTCTAACCGTGTGTTATACACGGCTTATACAAACGGCCGTGGGATTTGCCAGTGGCCTATCCTGACTACAATTATAAAGGTGCAGGGTACGCACGGCCTAGACACACGCCCGTGTGTCTAACCGTGTGGGCACTTAGAGGCTATTTACCAAGCCAATTTGCCACCCTGAAATCAAGATCAATTCATGCTCAATTCATTACATTTCATACCTCATCACATAACTACACATAGCATCGATATTACTCTTAAATTAAAGACATTTAATTATAAAAGAAATAAAGTCTCCATCCCATAAACTAGGGAGAACTATCTCCCATGTAATTACAAACAACTTAGGCCATCATCTATGGCTATATACAGACAAACCATAAGTTCTCTTAGGCCAACACAATTTGGCTACATCAACAATATCTTAATCAACCTTAAGTACTAGTCCTATACATGCCATAACTCATGGGGACTTGATACCTCATACCGAGTGTCTGCTTGATAGTGTGAAAATATCTCTTGCGGTCTCCAACCCGAGCTAGCTAAATTAACCTATAAGAGATGAGAAAAATAAAAGGAGCAAGAAAAAATGCTTAGTAAGTTCATCTGCATATAACTGATAAACACTGATATTCATTGAATATGCATGACTGCAAGTTATCATGATAAGCTTTTCTCATGAACTCATGGTTACTTACTCAATCATCCTTAAAGCTTACTCATTCTACCTCTTACCATATTGTTACCATGCCACAAGCCAAATGCTCGTTTAATTAGCATACATTCCTGCACTGATCATCACAAGATCATATAAAACAACACATCAAGCATTTTCAATAAGTCACTCATATTACTAATCTCTCGGTGGTTACGCACTTAGCCCACCATTGAGTCTCTTATAGGGTGGTATCGCACACAGCCCACCAATCATTTATACCCATGGTGATTTCGCACTTAGCTCACCAATCATTTATAAGCGATGGTATCGCACATAGCCCATCGATTACTAATTTATCAGGTGGTAACGCATACAGCCCACCGATAGTAATATAGTTGATGGTATCGCACACAGCCCATCAATTAATAATATATCAGGTGATAACGCACACAGCCCACCGATAGTATACTTTCATAAATATTTATCCACATACATTTCTCTAATTCAAACGTTCATCCGTAAACATCCTCACTCACTATCATTCTTGTTTAACTTTCTACGATTCTCATTCGCATTCCCACAATGTATTAACAAATCTCTCTCATACACTAAGGTGTATTGATTACACTCATCCCACTAAGGTTCATCATACACTGAATTCAACTCAACTATTAAATAACACTATTAAGTCTCATATACATATTGTCACAATGACACCATACCCCTGATAGGGTCATACATGAATTATCATATCGAAACTGTGTCCCCGACAAGGTTTTATACGAAATATCACATCGTTGCCATGTCCTTGACATGGTCTTATTTAATATCTCTCACCGAAGCCATATTCCAATATGGTCTTACACGGAACCTTAACTATCATCATTTCATACTATTTACGTTTCTTACCATTCTTAGATTCAATTCTCTTAACAACTCATCGACAAGTATTTAATACATTCATTACGTAATTATACATTCCATACAACATTGGAATATTAAAATAACTCATACGTAATTATAAAATTTGCACATGAACTTACTTCGATGACGAAAAGGCTGAAAAGGACTTTTTGCCCACATTTCCTTTTTCACCCATTTTAGGTCTGAAACTCATTTTCTTTGATCTAGAACAGTGGAATTTAGTGATTTAATCACTTATAAATTATAATATATCATGATCTACATTCTAGGAAAAAATGACTATTTTGCCCCTACACTTTGGCAAAATTACGACTTTGCCCCTATGCTCGTAAATAAATTTTTATCACATTTTCTTATTAATAAAGCCTAGCTAAACATTTAATCCTCTTACAACTATCCACAATGCCAACTATTTCATGCCTTAATGAACAAATTACAACTTTTGCATTTTACTCCCAAATAGGTGTTTTCATGACAACACCTTTCACAAAAGTTGTTTCTCATCATCCTATCATTCATTTTCTTCCATAAAAATTCAGCAACCAGCATAAACTCTCTCATGGAAAGTCCCTAGACTCTCAACCATGTTACAAATTAGTCCCCTCATTAGCTAGCTTAAGCATTGGGGACTCCAAAAGTACAAAAATTATCAAGAAAGATCATCAAATTCACTTACTTGTGAGGAGAAATGCTCGCTGAAATTTTGAGCTTCAAAAACCCCCATTCTTGTTGGTATTTTCGGTGGAAGAAGAGAAGAAATAAAAAGATGATAGCTTTTTGCTTATTTCATCTTATTTTATTTCTTTTTAATACCTAACATGACAACATTTAATGCCCTTGTCCCCTTTGTCATCCTTTGACCGACCAAGCCACTTAACAAGGCCAAATTGCATATTTGGGGCCTCCAATTAATACTCTATAGCTATTTAGCACTTCTAGGAATTAAAATAGAACTTTCGCACTTTATGCAATTTAGTCTTTTTTCATAATTTAGCTAGAAATTGCTAAAATTAAGGCACCAAAATTTTCATGCATCCTTATAAACATGTTATAACACATAACATAACATGAAAATAATTTTATCAAACCTTAAATTAGTGATTCCAAGATCACTGTTCCGACTAGCCCCTAAAGCGGGCTGTTACACTAGTGCAGTAGGATCTCTCATGTATGCTATGGTGTAATGCCCCTAAATTTTTATATTTGTTTCGGTGTATTTTTGACACAAATCTGCATCTGCTTCAGTGGTTAAGTGTTCTGGGAATGTCTGGGAAGTCTTGGGTTCAACCCTTGACTTGGGCAAAATTTTTGTTTTTATGTGAATAATCCCTATCTCTAGCCAGTAGGCTTATAAGGATAAGTATGTTTAAATATAACAAATCGACCTACTGGTCTAGTGGTTAAGTGGAGTGTTAGCATGCTGGACGTTTTTTGTTCGATTCTCTGCGAGGGCAAGTAGTGTTGTTTTTGCTCTAGGTTCGGCTAGAGTTGTGCTATTAGTGGACTTTGAGTAGTGGGCGGTTCGTAGAATTTGATGGAGAAAATTAAGGGTTTTGATATAGTAGGGATTTGGTGAAACACATGGGGTACCAAAATTCTCTCCAGAGAAAGAAAAATTGACGTCTTCTCTTCCACCTTTTCTTCCATTTTTCTTTTTGTTGTAGCCGAAATTCCCCATTGTTGCCGTTTTTTTCACACCAATTCCTTGTTCTCCAAACTTGATTTTTGCCTCTTTCCAGTGGTCATTTCATGTCTCTGCTTTTCGTGTGTTATTCGGTAAGTGATAAGTCAGTTCTTTTTGAGTTATTCAATGAATATTCGTTTGACGAGAGTCACTTTTTGTTTAGGGCAAATTAAGGGGCTGGTGGATTCTAATTGACGCTGTGGTTGTGCGAAATCAGGGTTGCTTAAACGAGGTAAGATTGGCATTGGTTTTTTGGAATTGTCTGTTCGTAGCAATTCAAATTAAGTGTCGATTTAAGTGACTGATCAGGGTTTTAATTGATCATATTTAAGGTTCTAGGAGACTCGAGAGTGTTTTCGCCACGAAATAGTACCAAGTGTGTTCCCGAAAACATAGAAAACAAGAATCAGCGAGAGCCAAAAAACATTTCTGTCGACGCTACACGGTAGTAGGGTAGGCCGTGTGCATGGCTGAAAGCCACAACACGACCGTGTGATCGACGAGCCAGGCCGTGTGATCGATGGCCGGGCAAGGCCGTGTGCGAAACACGGGCTCGACCTATTGGGTCGAGTGGGCCACACGGGCGTGTGGGCCCACACGGGTGAAACATACGGGCGTGTGGAATTCTGGGCTAGGCGGTGTGATCCACACGGCCAAGGCCAATTTGTGCCGAGTGGGCCACACGGGTGTGTAGGCCCAAACGGGCAGGCCACTTGGGCGTGTGAGCCCATTTTTTTCAAAAGTGTTGTAAGGTTGCACGGGTTGCGTAAGTCAACTATGGACCTACTGTAGGGGCGGTAAGCATTATCTAGACTCCTATTTATGTGATCTGACTTTATGATATCTATAATGAATTGAATGTATGTTAGGTTATTTGCATGTTTGCATGTCATATTGGTATGTTGCATTGCATCGGGGTTGGGTTGGTGTTATTTAGATGAAGTGTTTTGACAGGCTCTTAAGCATGATATCTGGCAGCTCAACTTCATTATTCTATTCATGTGTTGTATTTCGGTATAATATGGTGTGTAGGGATGGGTGGGTTGATTTTATCCCCACATGGTGTGTAGGGCTGGACGGAGATGGTGTGTAAAGGCTAGTGGGTAGGATTTTGATAAACTGATCTAATTTTGTATCTGATTGGGCTAAGGCCCTGATATTTATCTGATTCTGCATCTGGTTGGGCTAAGGCCCTAATTTATATTTGATTTTGCATCTAAATGTGCTGTGGCCCGGACTGATTCTGTAATGGGCTTCTACTCTCCAGTCTGATATTTCGGACTTCTGATGAGTGTTCGATAAGTATGATGTCTGTGGGGATTACACACTGAGTTGTGAAACTCACTCTTTTCTGTTTAATCTGTTCATGTAATCCCCAGCACTAGGCGGATAGGTGTAGCAAAGGATTCGATGGTGGCCACACGAAAAACTTTTGAAATGCTTCCGCTGGTTTTCTGTTTTGATTTTTAGTTCATGATTTTGGTTGTAATTTTTGGGACGCTGGACTTTTTGGTTTTAATTTGGGAATTTAACTGTTTTATAATTTATGGATATTTAAACTGCAAACTCAACAAAACTTGATTTTTCACTAAAAACAAAATATTTTCGGAATCAGAGACAGTTTTTCTAACATAAGATATTTTCCAAAGCTTTCACTAAATAAGAAGAACCCTTTTAACTTAACAATGAATTTGCATTTTCCGGACTAAATAAAGGTTAATGACTGGAACGATTTTTAAATGACAACTCGTTTTTTTTAAACATTTTCCATGTGACATCACCAGGTTCGGCCATAATGTCTAGGCCAGGTTTAGGGTGTTACAGATGATTTGCTCATGTACAAATTTATCTGTAACGACCTGATAGTTGGAGGTGTCGGAAAATGTATTTCTAGGACTCCGTTTTTGTAAACTGGACCCGTAAATATTTTTATTAAATATTTACAAGGCTAGCTTAGTAGCCAATTAATTTTTGGATTAGTGAATTTTGTGAAATTAGGAGTTATTAAGGTTCAAGGATTAAATCGCATAAGGGTTAAAAGTTTAATTATAAATTGAAATAAGCTAAAGGGACTAAAGTAGCAAAAATGCCATTTATTAAATGGTGGGATAATGACCGACCATGTTTTAATTATTATGCATGTGTGTATTATGTGTATATATTATATATTAAGTTATAATAATAATAGTTATAATAAAAAAACAAAAGAAAGAGAATGTTTCATTCTCTGTTACATGCATACAAAAGAAAGAAAGAAAAAGGAGAAAGTCACGCACAGTTAGGGGCTTGGAAGTTCAAATCCAAATTAGTTAGTGCAATTTAGTCCCTATGCTTGTAATTTTTATATTTTTGGAATCCCGATACTTAGGGCTACCTGACGCATATTGTAATTTTTAGTATTGTTCAAGATTTTAAATATTGACATTGTTGAAAAGTTTACGTATTAGGGATTAAATAGATAGATTTTTAAGTTAGAAATAGAAAAGGACTAAATTATGGAATTAAGTGGTGATTTTGAATAATAAGGACTAAATTGCAAAAAAATGAAATTATGGGGTCGAATTGGAAAAGAGGAAGCTAAATGTGGTCTAAAGTGAAATTAGTATAAAAATATGAAGTTAATTGTGAAGGTTAAAATTAGTCTCGGTTTAGGGACTAAATTGATAAATAAGTAAAATATAGTGTGAAAAATGAAATTTAATGTGAAATTGAAATTTGTAGTATTAATGTGATTTATTGTTTTATTTTGTAGCTAACATCGTACTGGAATCCTCGAGTAAAAAGGAGAAGGATAAAATCGACGTCGAATAGCTCGAAAATCACAGTTTGTGTTTCTATAATCTGAATTAAATAGTAGATTATTGTATATATAATTGTCTTCATATTGTAGGCATTTGAGGTGAGTACTTTGATACTTTAGGATTGAATTAAATTCATAATTGAAATGATATGGATCGATTTTGTATATTATGAAACATATTGGTTATGAATATATGTGTATTGAGAAAAATGTGATTATTATCAAATTGAATATATGCTTTTATGTGATGATATACATTCATGAAATTGAGAAATTGGTTGTATTGAAAAGTGAAATGAATCTCTATTAACTGTATCGGGCTGAGTCGGATATAGATGGCATGCCATAGGATAGGAAGAGTTCAAGGATTACTTCGACCTCGTGTCGATGAGACACTGGGTGCCAATTTGCTTTGGTTTAACCGATGAGACACTAGGTGTCAATTTATATAGTGCTGGGTGTAGTTATTACTTCGGATTTATCCGATGATACACTGGGTGCCAAACTGGTTTGTTGGTTGGATCCGCGTATTCGTCTGAGTCCGTGTCGTATTAATAAAGGAAAGTAAAATAATAATTTATGTGATTGATATTGAAATGGAAAAGATGAGAAATGAATATGAGATGAGAAAAATATTGAAATGAAAAATATGAGAAATGAAATGAAATGATGAATTGATGAATTGAGATGTGAAACTTGAATGGATTCAAGTATTGATCAAAGATATGAATCATGCCATTGCATAAGATGATGTATTCAAATGTTAAATGAAATGCTATTGATATATATACTTATATATTTGAACATGAGATGAATTGAAACACATGAACATAGCTTACTTGTTGCATTTTGCATTTAAAATACTTACATCAAGTTATGTTATTCGAATTATAGAAATACCATTGAGTTTTTCTCAGCGAACGGTTTTGTTTTTCGTGTGCGGGCTAGGTACTGTTTGAATTATTGTTGACCTAGCATCAAATCACAAATCCCGAGCTTAAGTGTGTTGATATTTCATTTTGTAATGGCATGTACCTAGGGAGTCTTTTGTTGATATCATTTATAAGATGTTAACTTAGTTGCTAGTGAAATGGTGGTTAAATGTGTATATGGTTGTGGTTGAGCTATTTTGGTATGCTAGCTTAGTTTATATTTTATTATGTGATAGTTTAAAGTTTGGTAGCTTAGCATAATTCTTGGTATGTGCTTAGCTTTATATTTGGTAACTTTAGAAGTTTGAAAGTTAGTTCAAATATGGTAAGTGTGATATGAATGAAAGTCTTGAATGTTTGATATGTTGTTGATGTGTTTGAACATATAAAATGTGATACCAATGGGGGTACATTGGTTAGGCATATTAGGTGATGAATTTAGTGTATTTTGGGCATGTTTAATCGTGTTTTGAATAGGTTAAACGATTGGTATTGAGTTGCTTAGTGTCTAAGTAAATAGGAAATGGTGAACTTGAGTTTTAATGTACTTTTGGGTGTACATATCCTGGTTGCACGGGCGTGTGTCACACATGGGCAACACACATGGGTGTGTGACCCAAGTCAGAGAGTTACACAGCCTGGCCACACGAGTGTGTGACTCCTAAAATTAAAATTTTTGTAATTATTTCCCAAACTTCCAGAATTGTTTCAAATTAGTCTCTGCCTATTTTAAACTAATTTTAGGGTCCCATAGACTCATAATAAGGGCTGTAATAATAGCTTTTACTCTGAATTGGGGTGGATTAGCAAACCTAAATTAAGTGCATTCCACTAACATCATCGAAGATAAATTAAAAAGATAATCGTAGACGGAGTATGGACTAAAACTCTGATGCTAATAATTGGAATAGTCTTGTATGTATCCAAATTCTGACATTCTAGAAGGGATACATAGTGATAAGAGTGTAGACAGTGGAAGACTAAGTTTAGCAGTGTACAAATTATGATAAGAGTGTAGACAGTGGAAGACCAAGTTTAGAAATGCATAGCATAATTTATTATTCGAATGTACAAGAATCTAGCATGAAAGTATAGATTGTCGTGACCTGTCCCTGCATATTATAATGTTATTAGTTAGTTTATATGTTGATTATGATTGAATTAATTGTTTGATTTGTTAGCAATGCTTGTAACTCTAATCCGACGACGAAGAAAGGTTAGGGATGTTACATTATCATATGTAGTTAGTGCAATTAGTAGATACATCACGAATACCAATAAGGAACACTGGAAAGTAGTTTAGTAGATTATTAGATACTTACGAGGTACTACTAATATTTGCTTATAATTTGGAAGAACTAGAGATGGAGTCATTGGGCACGTTGATTTTGATTTTGTTAGAGACCTTGATAAAAAAAGGTCTTTCACAACGTACATCTTTACTATTGGAGGGCTGAGTCATCAGTTGGAAAGCCACTTTGCAGACTACAGTTGCTTTGTCTACTACTAAAGCTGAGTACATGGCAATTACTAAGGCTTGTAAAGAAGCTATATGGTTAAAGGAACTCTTTGGTGAACTCTGTAAAGACTTTCACATCAGTACAATGTTTTGTGATACTCAGAGTGCCATCTTCCTTACGAATGATTCAATGTTTCATGAGAGGATGAAGCAAATTGATGTTCGGTATCATTTTGTGCGTGATGTTATTACTCGTGGTGATATTGTTGTGAGCAAAGTTAGCACTCATGATAATCTTGCAGATATGATGACTAAGTCACCTTCTATAGCCAAGCTTGAGCATTGCTTGGACTTGGTCGATGTTCGTTGTTGAAGAATACCCTTTAAGGGGTTTTATGAAAGAGGTGGAGAACTTGTTCATTGAGAACTCATTTTAAGGTAGAGATTATTAGAGTTGTGTGTCTTGAATCCCATTTGATTCGGTTTGAAAAGTTCGAGGTGCAACTCACTTGTTAAATAAATAAAAAAGAGAGGCAAATTTGGGGATATGTGAGGGCGAAGGTCCGAGGGCCTGAAAGGTATGAACCTTGCCGCACATGTTGAATCAGTATAGGACTATACTTCTTCTATTAGACAAGTTGTTTAACCCTTTAAAAATTGCACATAGCCACAAACCTCTTATATTGTGGTTTTTCAACATTAGTGAATTTCTCCTCATTTGCCCGTGTTTTTTTCCCGATAAGGGTGTTCCACGTAAAATATACGTGTTCTTATTTTTATTTCTTATTGTTTTGCGATCATTCTTATTGCCATTACCACATATAGTATAACAAATTTCTATTGATAAAGATCAGGAATAGTCTATTATACCTGATATTGTTCAAATAACAATATTGGATCAAAATAATGTTCTTGAACCTCCCGGCCAAGTAACAAACTCTCTAACCTCAAGAATCAATGTTATTTGGAAGCTCCACTAGAGAAAGAGTTATAATGGCTTGAGCGACATATTTTTGCATTGAGCTATATTAAATGGATGTTAAGACTGTATTTCTCAATTGTGACATTGATGAAACGATTTATATGGTGCAACCAGAAAACTTTGTGTTCGATGATGCAAAGTCAATGGTTTGCAAATTAAAGAAATTCATCTATGAGCTTTAGCAAGCCTTTCATTAATGGTGTTACTAATTTTACCAATTGATTATATCATTCGGTTTAGAGATGAATTCGGTTAATGAATATAAATACCACAAGTTCAGTGGGAGTAAGGTTCTATCTTTAATTTTATATTTCAGTGGCATGTTGTTTGTTAGTAATAAGTTAAGCCTTGATCAATGCTTCAATAATGATTTTGAGACTAAAGAAATGCAAAAGATTCCCTATGCTTGAGCAATAATGAATTTAGTATATGCTCAGGTTTGTACATGTCTAGATATTGCATATATTGTTGAGATGTTGTGCATATATGTAACACCCCTGATCTGTATCCGTTGCCGGAACAGGATTTCAAAGTATTACCGAAATTTACATATCATTTAACATAAATTTCACTTTATATAACATTCATGCCTGAAATCAATCAAAGTTAATCATAACTTCCCTTATGTGAGCCATCGAGGCCCAAAATATACATTATACACATATCAGGACTAAACCGAAAACTCAGAAAAATTTTCAAAAATATTTAAAATTTTCAATACTGCAGGGATCACACAGCCAAGAGACACGCCCGTATCTTAGGCAGTGTAGGCATTCTGTTTTGCATAAATTAGAAGATGCAATAGATACACGGCCGTGTGCCACACACGGCTGAGACACACGCCTGTGTCTTTGCCCGTGTGGATGAAATATGCCATTTTTCCTAGCCTTATTTCTTACCCAACTTGTCATCAAACTAACCAAACATTTTAGAACATCATCATTATAAGGTAAATTGTGCATATACCAAAATACCAAAACACATATAGGCTAATTTTTAATCAAAATAACCTATACATGCCATTATAACCAGAATTAGATTATCTAAAATAACCAATAGAACCGATGGATAGTGTGATATAGCTCCGACAAGCTTCCAACCCATTTGAGCTTCTGATAATCTGTAAGGTAAATATAAACAAATACGTAAGCAATGAATGCTTAGTAAGCTCGTATAATCTTTGATCATAATACTTCTTTTCAAATATAAAATTTATTTATATCAAGAATAATCCATTATTGATACCACAATACTCATGAAGTTATATTTAACAACTCACCAAGTGAATAATCTATAGTATCACTTATACATATTATTCCTAGCATGGTAGGATTTTAAGCAACTTTAACTCTTCCACATTCATAACGTATGCATAACACACCAGACATAAGTATATCATTCCATCATAGCTACAAGCTAGTGCATTTAAACATAGACCTTTTTCGAATTAATCACATGATAAATCATTTTATAAGAAATTGCACAATTTAAACCTTACCACTCTTTCATGAGCATTAGCATCATTCCTCTTGAGTACTCACCATTTCAATGCTTCATATAAATAAACATATTACCATTCAACCAATAGCTTGACACTTTCCTAAGCATCAACAACAACACTTGTTAGCGTACTTGTACATATTTCATATAAATTCAACATTGATAAACTTATTTTCTCGACATGTCATACTTGAGTTTATTACTCATCTCAGCTTACATAATTTCCTTGTATCAACATATCAAAGATAGTCACATATTTACATGTCATGATACATACCATTCTCTTGTCGTTTCTTCATAAAATATATTATTCATTTCATTATATCAATATTTCATATACCACCATTTTCATGAATTTCGTATATATTTATTCCAGAAACAATTCATAATCATGAATATACATAATTATCAGGCAAGTTTCATACACATGTATTTTTCATGTCATGTTTCAATATATCAAATAAATATCATTTCCATATATTTCAGGGATATTTAAGAAATAAATTATATTAAACTCATATTTTCTCACATCAGGAGTTTTGTCCGTTGAATCATTGAAATATCGATGGATACCGAAGTAGTATACACTAGGTATACAAATCAGTGATCCGTCAATTCATATTTAGGGGTACCCTTTAGGGAACATAATCAGGAAGCACGTTCTCAAGCCGTATAATAGGATGCTCAGATGGGCCATGTAACAGGTCGTTTATCCGGGCTAAATAGGAAACTCATAAGAGTTTAGAATAGGAAGCTCATTGAGCTTAATAGGTAACTCTGAAGAGTTATTAACAGGGACATAACATGAAGTTCAAGCGAGCCATATCAGGAAGCTCATAAGAGCTTATATCAGGACGCTCATGAAGAGCTGCGTTTGTGTCCGTAATATATGCAGGATCACAACCGATCATGTAACAGGACGCTCACAAAGAGCTGCGGTGGTGCGTAATACATGCAGGATCACTACCGATTAGGATGCTCGTAGGAACTATATAACAGGACACTCGAGAGGGCTTATAACAGGATTGCTCGTCTGAGCTATATTCTGTCCGCAACATATGTAGGACCACATTCAATACGTGATAAACTAAAATTTATACATATTTTGACCCCATACTAAGCTTATTTTTGGATGAATTTTCATTAGATTTGATGAATTAGATGCTCCTAATCCTTTAATTTCATGTTTTACACTTAGGAGATCCTAGGGAGTCGAAAAGAACGAGAAACTGGCAAAATGGGGTAAAATGGGCCTACCTAAGAAATCAACATGGCCTAGACCATCGAACACGGCCGCGTGTGACGAGCAGAATCAAACACGGCCTTGAATGTTGCACACGGGCAGACCACACAGTCGTGTGTGATGAATAGAATCAAGCACGGCCTGGAATGTCGCACACGGGCAGACCACACGGCCGTGTGTGACGAGCAGAATCAAGCACAGCCTAAGGCTATCGAACACGGGCGTGTCTCTGCCGAACCCAAGTTTAATTCTATTCTGAAAAGGCTACTTATGGGGCAAGAAAGGCGTCCCAAAACCTATATAAACACCTTAGGGGAGGACTTAAGAAGACACACAGAGTAGAAAGCAGAGAATACTCACAGACAGCCATCGGGAGTAGCTCGGAAGAAGGATCTCCATCAAGACTGAAGATCTCCTATCAATTTCTCTTGAAATTTTTGGGTTTTCTTATGTTTTGTAGTTTTCCTTATTTTAAAATGTTTCCCTCTATCAGTATGAACTAAACCCCTTAAATACCTAAGGGGATGAAACATAAGACGGATCTTTATTACTATTTGATTTATAAGATAAATACTTGTTCTTATTCTTTATTGTGAGTTCTTATTCTTGTTTTGATAATTCAGGTTATTAATTCAAGTCGAATGTGCTTATTCAGAGGAGCAAAAGTCCCTGTTTAAGAGTAGATCAACACAATTAAGTGGAGTTGATTGCAACCCTATAAATAGGGCAACATAAATCTGCCGGATTAGAGTCAAATCTAATAAGGGAATTCATTGATCGAGTTAATGCGACAATAGGGGTTTTAATTAGAAAGAGATTTCAATTAATCAACCTAGAGTCAGTTGTTTTTAGTCTTGAAAGAGATATTAACATAATTCAGGGATATCTACGGATTAAGTCAAGTGAATAAATCATATGAATCAAAAGTGATAAGTGAAGTCTAGGTGGATTCTTCCTTGGGTATTGCTTCTCTCATAAAGTTGTCTAAAAGTATTTTTCCAATTCATTCTCTGTCGTGCTTTTAATTAGTTTTAGTTTAAAAGAAATCACTCCAATTCTTAGGCTAGATAATAAGAAGATAGTAATTACTAGTACTCTTGGTCCTTGTCGATACGATATTTCCTGTCTTACCATAACTATACTATTAAACGATAGGTGCGCTCCCCTTTATTGTGATCGTAGTTAGTTAGAGACACATTAATACGGGAAATCATGTATCCATCTAATTTCATTATTCAAACGGAACTTAACATTTTCCGGACATTAACGGACATTTGATTATTTCATACATTATAACATTTACATAATTCACATAAACATGCACCACACTCAATTCAAGCATAAAAATAAACACAATTTAGTTACACGAACTTACTTGGCTAAATTGCAGAAATATCAAGATTCAAGGGCATTTTAGAAATTTTCTATTTTCCTTTATTTTTCACCCGATCTTGATCTAAATTAACAATTTCATTCAATTTATTAATTTAAATAATAAAACAATGCATTTCATGCAATTTGATCATTTTTGACATTTTTACAAAATCGCCCCTAAAGGTTTACTTTTATTCAATTTAGTCCCTCAGCCTAAAACACACAAATTAGCAATTTTTAATATAAACCCATGCTAGCTGAATATTCATATATTTTCCTCCTCCTACTCTCCATTCCACATCCTTAATGTATATATAATTCCACTATTTACTTATATATTCATATCAAGCTGTCTACTTGAGTCACAGTCACTAAATTATTTATATCTTAAGCTAAAGGATTCTAAATTCAGATCTGCTTAATGTTTTTGAAACTAGAATCAAATATATTTCTACCATAAAAATTTCAGAATTTATAATTTAGCCAATAAGTACAGTAAAATCTTCAAATTTATCACTGTTCTGCTGTTTGACAGCTTCGACCTTTTTTTACTAAAAAATAATTATATCTTGGTACAGGGTCTGAATGATGTTTTCATTTGTTTCTCTTGAAAATAGACTCATTAATAATTTTAAAATATAAGTTTAACCCCTAATTATTTTTTTACAATTTTTAATGATTTTCCAAAGTCAGAACAGGGGAACCCGAAATCATTCTAATCTTATCTCACAAAATTTATTATATCTCATAATTTACAATTCTATTTCTTACACCGTTTCTTCCATGAAAAACTAGACTCAATAATATTTAATTTCATGGTTTATTAAACCTATAATTCAATTTCCACAATTTTTGGTGATTTTTCAAATTTAGACTACTGTTGTTGTCCAAAACTATTTTAGTGCAAAATGTTGATTACCAAGTTTATAACACCCTTATTTACTTTCTCTACAATATTTCCCATCACTTCCTCTTATTTCCCTTCACTAACATATCAAGAACATAGAACCTTAAAAAAAAAAACTCTACTTTAACACCATTTTCATGCTTTTTCAATAATATCAGCTTAAAAAAAATATGTTGGAGCCTTGATGTTCTTATCTTGTCCTATTGATTTCAATCTTTAACTTGATTTTCTCTCTCCTCCATCTTCTATTTCTTGAATCTATCTTGATATTCTAGCTCCCCATAGTCTCCTTATTATCTTTCTCTCTTGATGGCTATGGAAATTTTTTTAATTTCTAAGTGAAAATGATGAATTTTTTGTGAAAGGACCAAATTGTAATAAAAGAAAATTTCTTTCTTTCTTTTCTCTTTCTCACGTTGGTTGCATGAAAGATGATCTTCATCTTTGAATAAATAAAATCTCATTAAAATATTAATAAACTAGTATTTATTTATTCAATTAATCTAAAATATCACCAACATCATCATTGCCTTCTAGATTTCTCTCTCTTTCTAATTGACTATTTTTCCCTTTCTTTTAAAATTCCATCCTTGAGTCATCAGTTAATTTGATAAATTTATGATTTAGTCCCTCATAATTCTTCACCTATTTAATTTGGTCCTAATTCATCCATTTTCCTTAAATTCTAAATCATTGCACCCTTAAAATATTTGAACTATTGGTCCTTCAACTTTTTCATATTTACACTTTAACCCTTTAAATTTTGAGTATTTACTCTTAGGCAACAACCATTTTCTCACTTTTACGATTTAGTTATTTCTTGAATTAATATATCATAATATACTTCCCAATGTTGACATAATTCAAAATTTCCCTTTTTGTCACTTTATTCCCTTATTTTACTATATCAATGATAATATCTTACTTTCTTACTGTAGTAATTTTTAGGGTATTACAATATATTTGTGTAATTCGTGTATCGATAATTAGAAAGCAACAAAATGATTCATACATTATATTCATAAAGCAAAACATTACATGCTCACATATTAGAGGTTTTATACGTTAGAGATCACCAGGTATACAAACTCTAATTTTGGATGGAATATGAATGCAATATTTTGTCACTAGGTTGCAAATTGTGACAATAGATGCCAGTCATTAACTCCAATAACAATAGGAGCACATCAAAATCAATACACATATACTTTAAATTCTTGGTTATTAAAGACCATAATTTTAATTTAATTTAATTTAATTTTTTTTACTTTATTTATTTTCCACATAATGTTGTATTATCCATGTGGGCAAGATGATTTGCAAAAAATAAAAATAAATTATGTGACAAATTTTCATTGGTTGGTTTAACAATTCATTAATGACTGATTTGATTACTAATGTAATAACATGAGGAAAAAACTTATTTTATTACATATGTATTACAATAGTTAAACATAAAATAAAGAATAGTTAGTACAAATTTAAAATTGGAATTAGAAAAATAAATAAAAACTCTTGTAAAAAATAAGACATTTTTAAAAATAAATAAAAACTCTTTTTCGAAAACAAGTCATGTAAGTGGCTAAAAATTACTAATTGAAATTAATTTATTACTAACTCATATACTAAAACATGGTGAAAGATAATACTCCTATCAAATAGAGCATAACGGTACTAGTACTAGATATCATAATAAAACATATCGATAGTTCAAGTACTGCATTTGACATTTTCAAAGTACAAGTATCATTTTACGAAAGTATAAAAATGTGAGATTATTCCTTTTTAAAATTATTGTAGGAGTGAATTACTTAGATTAATTAATTTTTGTTAAAAAAACTAGATTATTAACATAAAGATTTTTTTACCAGTAAGTTAAATAAAATTTTCACCCTTAACTTTAAATTCGAAAACACTTAACCCAATTGTCTGAAACCCAAATAGTTGAAATGCGAAATTGGAAAAGTCCAAGTCCAGAAAAGGAGGGCGCCCTGAATATTCTAATGAACCGGGGCAAATCTGACTCGACCCACCCGATTGCGAACTCTATATATCATTTTCCTTGCCACCATTTGCGGTCAATGGTACTGCAGATAACACGGTTTTTGAAAAGAACGAGAAGCGAGAAGGGATGGCAAAGCGTGTGGGTATGAGTCGGGATAACGGCAGAGGCAGGAAAGGGTGGACGCTGACGGCCGCCGTCACTAACATCTTCGAATTTGTCAGATTGGCCGAGTTCGAGATCCTCTTTATCCTCTTCCTCATCATCGCTTTTATCATCTTCAAAGATCTCGTAAGTTTCCTTTTTCTGTTTTTTTCTTTTAATTCTCATTTATTGCAAAAATTTGGGTCCAAAACAATTTGCAGATTTGATGTTTAGGAAAGTTGATTGTTTTTGATGGACTAATTTTCTGTCCCAAAAGGGATATGATGAAAAAATCAATCCGAATCCTTTCTTCATTTAAAATTATTAAAATAAAAAAATAAAATAGCATTATTTGGATACTTGATAAAAAAGGGGTTGAATTGGGTTGCAGACATCGCGGCCTGAATACAATCAATTGCTCGTGAAAAAACCCGGCGGTGTAGATTGGTGGCCGTACTAAGAATGGGTAGTGGATGCGATGGGAATTATGTTCTGCATAATTCCATTCCTTAGGATTACTTTGTTTCTTTTCCCTTCCTCTTCCACTTCCAAATGGTTGCTTTTTTGTTGATTGTTGTTAAGGTCTATATTCTATATAGGAACCCCCTCCTGGCTTCATGCTTGTAACCAAACTAGCTTCTTCTTTTTCTTTTAGTTGTTTACTTTGTTGTTAAGGTGTAAGGAACCCCTTCTGGTTTGAAATCGAAACAATCACTACTTTGTTGAGGGTTGTTGATTTCTTTTAATAGTTTCTGGTAACCACTACGAGAAGAAAAGAATAAGGAGTTAGGAATGCCTTCAACTCTGCCTTTTCTTACTTTCTTCTATTCCCCCTTGCTGGATTACCGGTGCTGGCATTTCTTGCAAAAGGATTTCATCAATATATGTATATAAATAAAACCATCCAATTACACTGCTATAATATGTTTTTTTTATAGGATTTAGTAACTGTTATAGTAAGTGTTCAAGTTTTTAGTCAATTGGGTCAACTCTAAACTATTTGATACAAAAGGTACCATTCTCAATTTAAAATTTTGTGAGCAAGATTAGTACAATTATACTATTAAATGCCATGATGGTTTATGAAATGGACCTATGAACAAATTTGTAACTTAGAAAAAGGTTCCAATTCCCATGAGGTGTACCAACTCCAACTTGCAAGGTATTGTTTATTTTGATTCATCGGGTCTCACATTTTATATGTTAAAGGTGGGGTGAATACAGTACACTAGTGAGTTTGGTTTTATTTAGTCGGATTTTTTGAACTATTTGAATCGTAGGATTTGGTTTTTCATTTTTCTATACTAGTTTCTGGTTTTTTTTTTTAAAAAAAAACTTATTTTTGACAAAATGGCCTTTGTTCTATAGCTTTTTACTATTATTTGGTGAAGTTTCAAAGATTTTTGATAAATAGTTTCTCAAGTAAATATAAAATAATCAATAACTCTTATGTTGTATTTTTAAAAGCACATGTAATCGAAATTTCAAGTTACTTTTATTATTGTAAAGAAAATTTTTTTATTTTTACATAATAAAAAATTAAAATTAATTATAAATGCAATAAAAATATTTAACTCAGTATTTCAAAGACCATCCGTGCACCACGTTGGAGTTGGTTTTTCTTAGCTCTACTCTTTTAGGACAATGACACAAAAAGAGAGTACCCACGTGAAGAGGTTCTTAGCTAGGTACATGGGGAAGGGTTAGCAAATTATCCATTAGTTGCTATATGAGGAATGCACCACAAAAATTTGAGGCTTCATATTGAGCCCTAGGCGTTTGGTTGGAGGAGCAATTCCTTCTTCACGGCCCTCACTTCATCTAATATGTAAACCTGTTTGAATTTGCCCAAAAATGTCGGATTTGTACGTACGATGATGAAAGAGTGCAAGGCTATACTATTACCATAAACGCAATTTTACCATATCTTCCTCTTTCGTGAAAGCATATGCACATACACACACACACACACTAGCACATAAGCAAATTGATTAAGGAGAAGATGGATGTTTAAACCTGAAGTAGTAAGGAAAACATGGTGCCCAATGAGCCCTCCAGGACCGGATTTCTCTCGCTCTTGTCATCGAATCACCTTCTCCAATTCAAACAGGTTTACATGTTACATGAAGTGAGGGCTGTGGAGAAGGAATTGCTCCTCCCAACCAAACGCCTAGGGCTCAATATGAAGCCTCAAATTCTTGTGGTGCATTCCTCCTATAGCAACTAACGGATAATTTGGTAATCAAGAATATTGACATTCCACCATAACAGGTCACAAAATGGCAACCAATCAATGCCACCAAATACAGTCAAATCATCCGGCTGACCTTCAGGCACCTACTAATCTCTAATGGTAAATAAAGCAAATCTAAGGAAAATAAAACAAAGGATGATTTCTTTCTTTCTTTTCCCCTCTCTCACTTCAATCCAAACACCGGGTCAAAGAAACCCAAGTATGAAGACTCAGACATGAAGGGGAGAAACTTGATCACTTTACATGGTAGATTGCAGGGAGGTTAGAAAAGTAGCCATACCTCGAATTTTGAATCAAAAGCTAGAGAAGAAAATAAGAAAGATGTATGCATTAATTCTCAGCAGATGGCCTGAAATTAAAAGGACTGCCTAGTTTTGTTAAGCTACACATGGAAGATTAATGCCAACAAGGTATTGAATGTGGGGTGCATGTACAATCCGTGATCTTATGACTAATTTATCAATGTATCACGTACCAGGGCTGCTTAAGTTTGTATCCAGGCCTATGGGTCTTGGAAATATTTTATTAAGAGATAAGTTGGCCATTATTAATACTCATAATAGAAAAATTTTGGTTAAAAAAAAATTCTCCAATTCCTCTCAATTTTAAAATTGAGCAAATTAGTTCCTCTCAAAAAAATCAGAGCAATTTAATCCTTATCAATTTTAAAAGTGAGCTACTAAAGATAATTAATCACGATGTTAATGTCTTTATTTAATTATACATAATTTTGATTGGTATAATAACATATTCAACAAATTTAGCCTCAACATTTTCACATTTACACAAATTTGCAAACTAAATTTGTTAAATTGGGACCACATTGACAGAATATCTAAACTTTGAGAGCTAAATTTGTTATTATATCAATTAAATTTACGTACAATTGATAGAAACATTAACATCGAGACTAATTATCTTTAATTGCTCATTTTCTAAATTGATGAAGATTAAAATGCTTCAATTTTTTTGAGAGAGATTAATTTACTTAATATCAAAGTTGGAGCGAATTGGAGCGTTCTTTTTTACTATTTTTTTTTATCTGAGCTGTTTTAAGGCTTGAATCCCCTTTTGTTTACCAAAAGAAAAAGAAATACTACATCATTCACTGCATTACTTTTGTATTTTTATTTTGGGCTAATTTCACTAAACACTCACAAAATATTGTTAGATTTTATAGTGATCCCTAAATATCAAATATTCTAATTGAGTCCTCAAAATATTAGTTTTGTATCAATCAAATCTTTTGGTTGTCTACCTATTAATTTGTGTGTTAAATGTTAGTTTAAAATTGACTTGGAGTATATTTAAAAATCATGGATTAAACTGTAAATACTTGTTTTTTTTTTCTTTTTGAAAAGTAATAAGGTAAGAAATCAAAAGAACTACAAACATGAAGGCCGATGGGTAAGAACTCAAACCAAGCGACACCTATCAACAAGCGTGAATCTAGAAGTATTTTTAAGGGGTTGAAATTTAATCATAAATTTTTAAGAGGTCAAAATATATTTTTATCATTTATTAATTTATAATTTCAACATTTTTAAAAAGCTTTTTTTTTTCATTTTGGGGCCAAAGTGCACACCATATATTACTTTGAAATTTTGTTACTTATGAGGGAACTAAATAAATAATTTTTCATTTTTGGAGGTAACCAAAGCTCTTATATGCCCCTCAATTTACCCCTCCTATCAAGATCAATTTTCAAACACCAATAAAATAATGAAACACAAAAGATACATGGAGGGCCAGCTTATCATTAAGGTTGAAAAGTATTTTTAAAAAGTCTATAAAATATAAAAAAATGCTTTTGAGAAGACAAAATGTTAATTTTAAACACGACGTTGTAAAGTAGAAAACATGTATTTAAATAAGATTTAAATTAGTTAATGTTATAATATATGAAATGTATAAACTTAAATTATAATAAAAAAATACTAAACATAATAACAATATTAAAAATAATTTATTAAGTAATTAATATTATAATATAAATATATGGAATAAATAAAACTCAAATTCGTTAATATTATGATATATCAAATATATAAATTTAAATTATAATTAATTAAATAAAAATTATAATTGACTCAAGATAAAAAAAAGTATTATTATTTTCTTCAATTATTATTAGCATGATGCCAAGTTATTATTATTTTAGTATCAACAAATATTTAACTTAAATTATAGTACAAATATAATAAAATAATTTATGATTAATATTGTGATATATGAAATATAAATTTCAAATACTTTTTTAAAAAATAATATAATTATTTATAAAATTTAATTTGAATATATAAATTTGCAAGTTAAATTGACTTTTGGAAAGCTAAAATCTAGAATTTTTAACTTTTTTGGATTTGAAAAACAAGTTTAAAAGGTTAGTGTGATTTAAAAAGTTATCTACTTATTATTGCTTTCTGCTTAAAAGCTAGAAAAGCATTTTTGATACCGATAAACAAAGTCTAAGAACAATAAGATTATCAGCGAACTAGAACAAAAGACGTCACAAACAGAAACCACTCCAACTCGACAGACACCAAAACAACACAAACTCCACAACCAAATCAACTGGAAACACACTCCCCAGCCTGCAGGCACCCCTAAACCCCTATACTCGAAACAACCACCCTTGCACCAGAAATCCAGTTAAACATTCAGGAGATTAGCCTCTCGATTAATACCAACCTTCGCAGGTCTATCCGTAACCTCGTTACAAGCTCTAGGAATATGTCTGATGCTCCAGCTTTGCTTATTACACCACATCCTATTGCCAGAAACAATAGAAGAAGTATTCAACCATTCAACCACTCGACTACAGTCGTTGTCAACCATTAGTTGAGAGAACTGAACCACCTTGCTTGTGCAAGTGTCACGGACTTAGATTTTCGCTTCACAAACCGTGTGGCCGTAGGGATTTTCTTCCTCCAAAAACACCTAAGTCAGCCTAACTCCCAACAATTTAAGATCAATAAGAATTCTTCTAAGGCACCAACGAAAAGCAAAGATGAACGAATTTGAAATATAAGAACAAAGCAACAGAAGAGCTAAGAACACAAGAGAGAGTTTTGAGAGAAAGCTCTCAGGAATTTTATTACTCAATGAATTATTTACAATGAGGGGGAGAGGCATCTATTTATAATTGAGCTTCCCCAAAATTAACGATATGAATTAAAGTGCATCAATGACTAGGATTAAAAGTTATCTCCAAATCATATCTCTAAGATTACATTTATTATATCTTCTAAGATTACAAGTTATCTCTAAGATTGCATATCTTTGACTTGGTCTTACTTTGTAGATAAGCCTTCAATCTCTCTAAGCAACGGGCCAATTTGGTTGGGCCAAATAATCTCCCTTAAACATGATGGATCACACAATTGTGCTATGGTTGTGGGCTCTCATGTGCAACCAATGACATTCTCCCCCACCTGTTTTAGCTACACCCTGTCGCGTCCTCTGCATAGAATTGCCATAAGGCCTCGGCAAGTTCCCAACTTGCTTCACTGTCAGGAAGTCCCTTCCATCGCACTAAGTACTCATGCATCGGCTTATAGTACTTTCGTTTGATCACACGGTTTGCCTCGATGCTTTCAACTTCGCGATTGTAGCAGACCTTTACCCCCATTGGTGTTCATTCTGACTTGCCTCGATTTGGATCCTCTTGGTCCTCGTGGAATGGCTTAAGCATACTCACATGAAACACTGGGTGGACTTTGAGTTTTGCCGGTAGCTCAAGCTTGTAGGCCACCGTGCCTACTATCTTCAATTTTGAAAGGGTCCTCCATACTGTCACACAATCCCCTTGTGCAAGCCATTATGTCTCAAAATCAAATGTAATTTAGTAAGGACTACGTCACCAACTTGAAATTGCACATCCCTTCAATTTTGATCTGCCCACTTCTTATTGCGCTTGCTTGCCTTGTGTAGACAAGCTCTAGCTAAGTCATTTTTCTCTGGCCAATCCTTCACAAATCGATAAGCTGCTGGATTTGGTCCAATATAACGGGTCACAACAACTTTGGGTGTGAGAGCCTGCTATCCCGTTACTATCTCGAACAAAATTTGATTCGTATCCCTACTTCCCTACAAGTTGTAAGAAAATTGTGCTACGTCCAACAATTTTGGCCAGTCCCTTTGTATGGCACTCACATAATGTCGAAGATACGTCTCCAAAAATGCATTCACTTGTTAGGTTTTCCGTCGATTTGCGGATGCATGCTTGATGGAGCTTGAAACTAACTATTATTTCGACAAAGGCAAGCGCACCTATCGAACAGTAGTATAGCTGTGGTGAGTCCAGAATATCGTATCCTCAAGGACCAAGAGTACTAGTATTAACTAACTTTTTATTATCTAGCCTAATAATTAAGGGAATTTGGTTTTTAATCTAAAATTAACTAACTAACTATGAACACAACAGAAAGTAAATTAGGAAAATACTTTTGGACAACTTTTATGAGATAGGCAACACCTAAGGAAGAATCCACCTAGACTTCACTTATTACTTTTGATTCATGCGATTTATTCATTTGGTTTAATCCGTAGAAATCCCTGATTTATATTAATACCTCTCTCGAGGCTACTAACAACTGAATCTAGGTTGATTAATTGAAATCTCTTTCTAATTAAAACCCCTATTGTCGCATTAACTCGATCTATGGATTCCCTTATTAGGTTTGGCCCTAATCCGACAGATTTTCGTCGCCCTATCTCTAAGGTTGCAATCAACTCCGCTTAATTGTATTGATCTACTCTTAGACAGGGACTTTTGCTCCACTGAATAAGCACATTCGACTTGAATTAATAACATGAATTATCAAACACTAATAAGAACTCACAATTAAGAATAAGCACAAGTATTTATCTCATAAATCAAATAATAAGATCTGTCTTAGGTTTCATCCCCTCAGGTATTTGGGGAATTTAGTTCATACTAATAGAGGGAAACATCATAAAAGAGGAAAAACAACAAAATATAAGAAAACCCAAAAAACTTCTAAAGAACTTGATGGGAGATCCTCAGTCTTGATGGAGATCCTTCTCCTAAGCTGATCTCGACGGTCGTCTTGGAGTATTTTCTCCTTCTACTTGGTGTCTATTCGACGTTCTGTCGAACTCTCTTCGACCTCTAGTCGACGTCTCTTTTTAGGTTGCCCTCTAGGGTGTTTATATAGGTTTTGAGATGCCTTTCTTGGCCCACAAGTATCATATTTTGAATAGAATTCATCCTTATTTTGGTAGGGACATGCCCGTGGTCGATAGCCTAGGCCGTGTTCGATCCGGCTTGCCACACACGGCTGTGCGATCCGCCCGTATGCGGTGGTCCAGGCTGTGTAGGCCCATTTTGTCCCTTTTTGGCTTGTTTCCCCGTTCTTTTCGACTCCCTAAGCTCTCCTGAGTCTAAAACATGAAATTAAGAGATTAGGAGAATGGAAACTCATCCAAAATTAAGCCAAGCATGGGGTTAAAATATGTGTAAATTATGGTTTATCAATGCTAGTGGAGAAGTTCAATTTTGAGCCCATAGACTTGAACAAATCTGTCTAGAATCGGTCCGTGAATCACTCATTTTGATCACTGATGATAGACAGCGGCACTCCCTATAGCAACCCGTTTTCAGTGAAATCAAAATAGTGGTTTCGAAACCACAAATTCGAGTCATAAAGAAAATTTATTTTAATATTATTGCATGGTCAGCATTATGATAGAAAAGACGTATGAAAATTTTGATAAGAAAATTTTACCGATTTCATGTTTAATTATGGAAAGGACCAAATTGCATAAAATGAAAAAGTTGAATTCTAGTAGCTATAAGGATTAATTAGATATGGAATTCAAAACTTGAGGTCCTTATATGGCAATTAGACTATTATATGGAGTTAGTATATATTTTTGATGAATCATCCATGGAAAATTAGAAAAAGAAAATGAGTAAATTGGAATGTTGAAATATTAATGGATGATAATAAATTTAAATAGAAATATCATATTATTATTATCATCTTCTTCCCCAGAATACATGGAAACCCTAAGAAAGAGAAAAGAAATCAAGCAAGCTTAATTGGGTAAGTAATCATGTCCCGCTTTTAGTAATTTTTATATTTTCAAGATCATAGTAACTTAATCTATCTATTTTGGGGATTAATTTGTAAAGATATCAAAGTATAGAAACGTTTCCATGGATGTAAATGCTGAAATTTTAAAATTTATGGTAGAAAATAAAAGGTTGTTGATAGATAAACAACTTTTACAAAGAGAATTTTGATGGAATTATGATTTAGGGACTAAATTGAAAAAGTTGTAAAATCCATGGAAAAATTTTGATTTTTGTGAAATTCATGGGCTTTTATTAAGACATGTAAAAATCGGTTAGGCTTGGAATAAGGATTAAATTGCATGAATTTTATTTTCCGAGCCTTGGGACAAAATTGTCATTTATGAAAAATATAGGGGCAAACTGGTAATTTTACCTAGGAAGTGAATTGAGTTCAATTGAGTATGAAATGGATTAAATTGATGTTAAATTCATTTATTTAGATCCAGAAAGACCAAATAAAGAGTTAGATCGAGGAAAAGAAGAGGTGACGGATCGGTAGATTATCATACATGAACAAGTGTCAAGGTAAGTTCGTGTAACTAAATTGTGTTTATTTTTATGATTGAATTAAGTGTGGTATGTATTAATGAGAATTATATAAATGCTATAAATGTATGAAATAATCACATGTCTGATAATGTTATGAAAATGTTAAGTTTCGTTTGAGTAATGAAATTCGATAAATACATGATTTCCCATATTGAATGTGGTCCTGCATATGTTACGGACAAATTATAGCTCGGACGAGCAATTCAGTTATAAGCCCTCTCGAGCGTCCTGTTATATAGTTCTTGTGAGCATCCTGATTGGTACTGATTTAGCATGTGTTGCGTACTACCACAACTCTTTGTGAGCGTTTTGTTACACGATTTGATCGGTTGTGGTCCAGCATTTATTGCAGACACAAATGCAGTTCTTCGTGAGCGTCCTAATATAGGCTCTTATGAGCTTCCTGACATGGCTCGCTTAAACTCCCTATTATGTTATCCGGAGCTCCTTGTTAATAACTCTTCGGAGTTACCTGTTAAGCTCAATGAGCTTCCTGTTCTAAACTCTTTTGAGTTTCTTGTTTAGCCCGAATAAGCCTACTATTACATGGCTCATCTGAGCATCCTGTTATACGGCTCGAGAATGTGCTTCTTGATTATGTGCCCTAAAGGGTACCCCTGTATATGAATTGACAGGTCACTGATTTGTATACCTCGAGTATACTACTTGGGTATACCTCGAGTATACTACTTGGAAAATGGTCTCAACCGTGTGTGACACATAGCTATGCTCACGGGGGTGTGGTTTGGCCGTGTGTCCCCTGCATCTTAAAAGTCGAGAAATAGGATGCTCAGAATTGAGCACACGGGCAGAGACACAGGCGTGTGTCTCAGCCATGTGAGATACATAGCCCAGCACATGGGCATGTGTCTTGGCTGTGTAATCCTTGCACTTAATTTTTGAAAATTAAATTGTCCACACGGCCTATCACACGGTCGTGTGGCTGACCGTGTAACCCAAGTCAAAGAGTTACATAAGTAATGAAACGGGCTGGGACATGGCCGTGTGCCTCACATTGAATGCCCACACGGCTTGGGACACGGGCGTGTCATTGGTCGTGTGGCTCACACAGCCTGGCCACGCGGGCTTGTGTCACAAATATACGCTGAGTAAAAACTTAGTGGTATTTCTATAATCCGAATATTTAAAGATAAGAAATTACAAATATACAATTGAAATATAAACACTTATTAATATTTAAATATTACAACAACCATATCATATTTCATTTGTTTCACAATATCTCAATTCTCATATTTGCTATATAAATAGCTTTTCACAATTTATTTCTCACTTCACTATACAATTGCATTATCCATTTCATATTCATTTTATGAGTATATAACTCATATATTCCATATATTTGCAACATATTTCACATTCTATTTTCAATTCACTATTTCATTTCCATTTATCATACCATGCCATTTCAATATCAAATATAAAACTTTATTATTCATTTACCCCTATTAACACGACTCGGACTCGGACGGATACACAGATTCAACTAAAACACACCAGTTTGGCACCCCGTGCCTCATCAGATAATTCGAAGTAATAATTTGACACCCAGTGTCTCATCGGCTAAACCGAAGTAAATTGGCACCCAATGCCTCATCGAATTAATCTGAAGTAGTAAATTGACGCCCAATGTCTCATCGACTCGAAGTCGAAGAAATCCTTGTACTCTTCTAATCCTATGGCATGCCATCTATATCCGACTCAGCCTGATATAATTAATAGGGTTTAATTTCACAATTCAAAAATAATTAATATCCAATATCAATTTATCATATAATCACATATTCATATAAATTCAATTCAATATCAAAATTCCAAATACTCATCTCAATCACTTACCATAAACATTTAATCAAAATACAACAATTAATAACTAAGTTCGGATTATAGAAATACAAACTAGAAATTTCGAGATATTCTTCATCGACTTTATCTTCCCCTTTTTAGTCGAGGGTTCCAGTACAACGTTAGCTATGAAATTAAAACAATTAAAATTTATCAATACAACACAATTCAATTTCATATTGAATATTTCAATTTTTCTCAATATTTGCCTAAATTTCAATTTAGTCCCTAAACCGAGACTAATTTTATTTCTTAACAATTAATCTTATATTTTCATACAAATTCTACTTTAAACTAAATTTAACTCCCTAATTTCACTTAAATCCCTAAATTTCAAATTTTTCACAATTTAGTCCCTAATACTAAAATTATTCAACATAGACAACATTTAAAAACTTAATAATTTCTAAAATTTTGACATGGGTCGGGTAATATTTAACACCGAGATTCCAAAAACATAAAAATTACAAGAAAAAGGGAATAAATTGACTAACCAATTTATCTTGGAACTTTGAAACCCCTAAAGCCCTTCGTTTTTCTCCTTTCTCCCTTTTCTTTTTCTTTCTTTCTTTCTTTTCTATTTCGTTTGGCTTTCTCTGTTTCTTTCTTTCTTTCTTTTTTATTATATTATAATATATACTTAAACATTAAGATTTTTATATTATAATAATATATAATAACTTACACATTTTTTTAATCTTATGCCACCTCATTAATGCCAATGGCATAATTGCTTATTTAATGTAACACCCCTCACCCGTATTCAACGTCGAAAAAGGGTTACGAAGCATTACCGAACATAATATACAATTACACATACATTTTCTCATGCATTTTAAATTTCATGTAATTATTAATCAATAACATTTATATCGTCCCTAATACAAGCCTATAAGGCTCAAAACATGCATTCTAGATGGTTTGAGACTAAACTGATAACTTTCGAAACTTCTCAAACACTTAGAAATTTTTTTCCAAAAACAGGGGACACATGCCCGTGTTGCAGGCCGTGTGGACATTCAAAATGAGAGCACATGGCCGTGTCCCAGCTCGTGTCCGACCTCGTGTAACTCTCGGACTTGGATCACACGGCCAACACACCCACCCGTGTGACTAGCCCGTGTGCCTTAAAAATGGCCATACACGTCCGTGTGTGTAACGCCCCAAAAATACAGGGTCTTTAATTTTGCTTGTTCTGACACAATTTGCTTGTTTTCTTTAATGGCTAAGTGATTTGGGTGTGTATAGGAGTGTTTAAGAAGCCTGGGTTCAAGTCTTGGTTTTTGCAAAATTTTTAGTTTTTCTCTTAAATGAATCTGGTCATTGGCATATAGGCTTTATAAATCATAGTGCTTGTTTGTGACACAAAAAGAGTTTGTGGCCTAGTGGCAAGGAGGAGTGTTGTGCAACTGTGAGGTCTGAGGTTCAAGTCCGAGGTTGCGCAATGGGTGTTTATTTTGCTGCTTGAGCTGTGTAGGAAGTAGAGTTGGAATGAAACTCAACTAAGGGGAGTTTGAATAGATTTGAATGGTGTTTGAACTGGTCATGGAGAGATTGAAAGAGGGATAATGGGAGAGAATCAATGAGTTTGAGTGAGAGGAGAGTTTTGCCGAATTGGGTGTCTAGCTACTCAGATTTTCGGCAGAGATGTCTTTTGGGTTATAGTCCTTGTTCGGCTTCTTTCTTTTTGGCATTTTGTTTTCTTCTCTTTCTCCCTGGCCGAATTGTTCTTTTGTGTCTTGGCATCGTAAGTCACCTTGGTCGATACCTGGTAAGTCAAGTGCCTCTCAGTACCTTTCGGGTTCTTCTCTGCTATTTTCCTTTCAACCGAATTCATCCATCTCCCTTATTTTTCCTTCACCTCTTCTCAACTGTTCTCATTTCCTCTTTGACTGAGTGGCCGACTCTCTTTTTCTTTCTCTGCTGTGCCAGTCGGTTTGGTAATGGGCGACGATCTCTTCTTCTATTCATAACACTGTGGTAAGTCGAATCTTACATCTCCTTTTCCCCTCTCTTTTGTTTCTCTGATTTTCCAATATAGATTGAATGTCATAAATCTTGTCTTGTTATTTCAAAACCCTATGGATGATTGATAAACTGTAATAGTAACATATTTTAAGCCCACATTTAGCATGCTTTTAGATGATTTAAGCCTTGAATTATGTAATTTGGTGCTCTTAATCCTTTGTTTTCATGTTTTACACTCAGGAGAGCACCGGATGATGAAAAGAACGGAAAACGGGCCCAAAACGGAGTAAATGGGCCATATCACGAAATCCAAATAGCCTGGGCCCAAGACCACACGACCGTGCCTCATTCAACAGTCTCGAACATGGCCTGGCCACGATTCACACGTGCGTATGCCACGGGCGTGTCCCTACTGTGACAAAGAGAAGTTTCACTCGGTTTAGGATACTTAGGGGCGAAGAAACACATTCCGAAGCCTATATAAACACCCTAAGTATGACCTGAAAGGGGAACCCAAGGCTTTAGTTAGGGGGCGTCCAGCCAGGCCAAAGAGGGCAGAGTTGTGGGAATTTACGCTAAGATAGCCAATTGATTCATCTCAAGAAACTAAAATTATACTCAAGACGGAGGATCTCTCCTTAAATTCTTTCAGGGGGTTTTGAGGATTTCTTATGTTTTGTTTTATCTTTTCTTCTGCGATGTTTTCTTCTATTGTTATGAACTAAACCCTTAGATACCTGAGGGGGATGAAACCTAAGATGAATCTTGTTATCGTTTGCTGAACTATATGATAAATATTTGACTTGTTTTTAATTATGTGTTCTTAATTCTTGTGTTGATATTTCTGGGATATTAATTCAAGTGTGATGTGCTTAGGTGGAGGAGCAAAAGTCCCTACCTAGGAGTAGATCTAGCATAATTAAGCGAAGTTGATCGCACACCTAGAGATAGGGTGACAAGATTTTTCCGGATTAGGGTGAAACCTAATATGGGAGTCCATGGATTAAGTTAATGCAATTCTAGGGGTTTTAATTAGAAAGAGATTTCAAGTAATCACGTTAGTCGCCTCGAGAGAGGGATTAATATACGTTAGGGAATCCTACAGATCAAGTCAAATGAATAAATCGTCTGGTTCAGAGTTAGGCAACAAGTGAAGTCTAGGTGGATTCTTCCTTGGGTATCGTCTTAATCAATTGGTTTCTCCTAAAGTTATTTTCCCCAATTCATTCTCTTTGTCTTTGCATCTTTAGATTAGTTGATTAGTTAATTTTAGATTAGATAAACAATTCTCTTAATTCTTAGGCTAGATAATAAAAAGAGAGTTAGTATTAGTACTTTTAGTTCCTTTGGGTTCGACAATCCGGTCTTGCCTTAACTATACTACTGTTCGTAGGTGCGCTTGCCTCAAATCGTTGTCATAGTTAGTTTCCAGGTTTGATCATTCTTTATATAAATTTTAAGACTTTGACATCCCATAAAACAACGATCAATGATAGTCTCTGATAATCGATGGAGCGTCGGCTGCCTTGTTCTCCGCACATCTCTGCTTTCTTCCTCGAATACCTCTTTGGCCGAATACTGTGGGGTAAGTAGGCTTGTTTTGTAGTGTCGACCGAATACCCAATCTGCTCTAACTCTAATTCTTTGGATGTTGGGCATCAACTCAAGCCTTGTATTAAACGATTATTGCTAATGAAATCCGTCTTATGCGCAGTAAATCGAGAAGAAGGCTTTGATCGTTTTCAACCAGCGATCTAAGAACAAAAATCGTATAATTTTCGGTCAAGGTAAGTGGTGATATCGGTTTGGGGCTTTAGTATTAATGTTCTAAAGGAGGAGAGTTTGATTGTGTTAGGATGTGTAGGGCCCAATTTATGGTCGGGGCCTAATAGTAAATAAAAAAACAAATAGAGTCCAAAATTAACAAGTCCTTTTTACAACCAAAGACCCAAACCCAATAACAAAAACCCTGAAGCCCAAATAGGCTTATAACCTAAACAAAAAAAATCAGAAAAGGGAAACCCTAGCCGCATGCCTCCACTGCCACGCCTCCACCGTACGGGTTCCATACCTGCAAAGGACAAACAACAGCACATCAAAGAAAAAAAATATTGTATTTGTTTTTTTTTCTTCAAACATTCGGCTATAAAAACTGATAAAAAAATTTGTATTTTTTTCACGCACACAATATACAAAAAAATACGAACAAACAGCAATCAGAAATAGAAAGCAACTTTCTAAAGGTGGTCTCTTCTTATATTCCTTCTCTTTTCATCTTTTTTGATGTTATTTTTAAGAAAAACAAAAGAAATCTTACCTTTTCGATTCGGCTTTCGTGAGAAAGGAGGTACGAGGTTGCCATCTCCGATGAAAGATGGCGTTTTTAGGCTTGGGGAGTCGAAGAGCCCAAAAAAATCACCTCCGTTCGATTTTTCGGCCACCGTGGGCGGCGGCGGCGTCGCTGGCAATCGGTGGCTGCCACAGCGGCTGGTGGCAGGACCCAAGGCTGGAAATGGGAGAGCTTAAGAGGGAGGGGAGAGCGCTCAGGTTTTTTTTTTAAGAAGTGGGGAGAAATGATTTTTTTTGGTGAAAATATGGCATATATAGTACCCCTATACGACATCGTTTTGGGGCAAGTCTCAAACGTCCAAAGCGGCACCGTTTTGCCCAGATCCTCGCGCAACCGACCCGACCCGCTAGGATCCACGTCTTTTTTTTAGCGAAAGGGCTATTTGCGCTTTTAGCCCTTCCGCTTTTTAAACCTATTGCAACTAAATCTTTTCGGTTCTTTAAATCTAGCCCGGCATTTTCACATTTGCTTCATTTTAGTCCTAATTGAAACGCTGTGTTTTATGAATAGGGGATAATTTCCCAATTAGTCCTTCCTATCTTTTCGAGCATTATATTGGGACCTAATTTTTTTCTCTTTCTAATTTCGGTTCTTTAATTTTATTTCTCTTTTAATTTAGTCCTTTTTAACCTTTTATTTATAATTTGGGCTCTTAGTTTTATTTTAATTGCAATTTAATACAGTATTCTTTTAATATCAGTTTTTTTTATGTGTTTTTATGTATTGTTTTCATCATTTTATTTATTTGTTTGCATGTACATATATTCTTTTTATTTTCTATCATTATCAATTAATTATTATTTTATTACTATTATTTCTTCAATATTTATTTAGTATTTGTAAATATATTTATCATATTATTATTTATTATATTTATATCCTCTTAAATAATTTCCAACTTTAGATCCTTTATTATTTGTATTATTATTTTTAACCCTATTTTCATCATTGTTAATATTTTTTAAGCTACCCAATGTCTATATTTTTAATTCATTAGTAGTTATTATTAAATTTTAAATTTAGTTTTTATTTGTTCATTTGCTTTTCTTATTATTTTATTTTATACACTGCTGGTTTGTTCTATTATTTTATTATTATTTACCTTTTTATTTATTTTTGCTCTTATTATTGTTATTTATTGCGTTCAGTATTATACCGTTATGCATGCTAGTACCATGATTTTTACACCATATCAAGCATATTACGTCATTATTATTACAAATTTGTGTCACATTAATCTTTTTCCGAACCATAATTTTTTTATTATTAAGCAAATTTTTTTGTAATTCGAGATTCGAGAAATCATACCCTAACTTATTGGGTTTCGATTTTTCTCGTCAAGTCTAAAAGAACCAATTATATTTTTAAATCAAAGCGTATAAGTTAAATAAAAGCTTATTCCCGGGAATTCAAACATGTTGTGTCCTAACTCACTGGATATGACATTTTGTTATCTCGAGGTAAGGATTTCTAAAAAATAAAGGCAATATTCTGTATTTGGAATTTTGAGAAATTGTGCCCTAACTTATTGGGTTCCGATTTTTTCAGTTGACCTAAATAACCGAATATCCTTCTTGAACTTAAATGCATGAGTTTTAAAAGTCAAAAGACAAGCTTAGTTCGAGGATTTGAAATGTCGTATCCTAACTCATTGGGCGTGGCATTTTACTTCTTCGAAATAAGAGGGTCTTAGCATTCATTTTAATTTATTCAAGTTTTCTTTTAAACAAAGAGAATCGCATTTTAAAATATGTTCAAATTTTCGACATTAAGACGTTAATTAATCAATTCAGTACCAATTTTGGGCGTTACGAGGGTGCTAATCCTTCCTCCTGAGTAACGGACTCCCGAACCTGTTTTCTTGAATTTTGTAGGCCAAAATCATTGTTTTAATAAATCAAAATGTTTTAATGATTAATCTCAAGGTGATCCGATCACACCTCAAAAAAAAGGATTGGTGGCGACTCCATTTTCTTTTTTAAAGTCAACCCCGTTTTTTCAAAAAAAAAATGGTTTTGACAGCTTGGCGACTCCACTGGGGAAATAAGAGAGTCAAGCCGTAAAATTGATTATTTTCTGCCTTGTTATCGAAAATTGAAAATCTGATTTGAAAAATTATGATTCTTTTATTGCATTTGTTTGTGTTATATGATTGTTGTGGGTTGAGTCTCGTAGAATATTTTTGCATCATATTACATAAGGACCATTTGGTCTTACCTTTTTTAACTGGGAGTGAGAAGCTACTCCTTCGTGAGGTTTTCACCTCCGTGTAGGATAGTGGATCGCTTTCGGGATACATCCGTACCTATGTCTTCCTGAGATTTTCATCTCCGTGCAGCTATAGGGAAATGTATTCCCCTGAACTAAACTCGATCCGTATGAGCCTATAATGGGGGAGGATCGAGGAATCTGCTGGTTCGGGTACCTGAACTTTAGAACCAAACCGCATGTAGAAGACCCTAAAAGCCTACCCTAGATAGTATTGCGAGAAACCCTAGGGGTTGCCCAGATAGGTGCTTGATTCTCTTTTATTTACTTCGAGTTTTGTATGTTGTACTGACTTATTGTGTTTTTGCTATTGTTTGCATGTCATTTCATATTCAAAAGAGTGGCGATTCGAGTTTGATTACTAAATTAGATAACTTGTCATTGAGAATGAATTTCTTGATAAAGTGGTAGATAATGCTGTTGTCCGTATGTGGTTAGAGAAAACAAAATTAGAGAAAAGAGATAGTCTAGCCGAGGGGTGCATGTCAGAATTATGGGACTACACCAGTATTAGTGTGACGCAAAATAGCCTTCAGGAATTAAAAGAGATATAGGATCAATGGAATGATGAGACCAAGTAGTTGTTCTACAATAATTATGGGGATTTGCCGTATCTAATCGACATCAAGGTAGACGAGCATTTGTTCCGGGCCATCGCTCAGTATTGGAACCCTGCATATAGTTGCTTTACCTTTGGGAGGGTCGATTTAGTGCCCATCGTGGAAGAACATACAGCCCTACTGCGTTATCTAAAGGTTCAAGTTGATAAAGCTTATTCCAGAGCAGCTTATGTCCTAACCTTTTGGAAGAAATTGATAAACATTACAGGAATGAGTGAACAGTAGATTACAGTTAGGATCAAGCAGAAAGGTGAGTGTAAGTGCATCCCATGGAAGAATTTGAGATATTTGATTTTAGCGCATCCTGATACGAAAAAGGGAGTCGATATGTTTGCTTTGAGCATCTACGGACTGATGATCTTCCCTAGGGAATTAGGGTATGTAGATGAGGTAGTCTCAGATCTTTTTGATCAACTTGATAAAAGGGGTCACACCTGTTTCTGCAATCTTGTCCAAGACATTTAGATATTTGAATGCATGTAGAAGAGCCGGTGAAGGCAGATTTATAGGGTGCACATAGTTGTTGTTAGCTTGGTTCCACAGTCATTTCTGGAAAGTGGATAAGGTTTCTTATCGGGTTTTCTTCGGGAATTACTCCCCATTAAAGGAGATAGTAGCCACACCAAGAAGGGATGGCATATCAGAGGAAAATTGGATAGCGCTCCTCCAAAATCTCCAAGAAGATGACGTCGAGTGCAGAGCTTCTTGGTTAATTCCTGACGAAATTCTTTATCGATGTGGGAGTTTTGACTGGGTCCCTTTGCTTGGGATTGGGGGAGCCGTTGGGTATGCTCCTTTGCTCGTATTGAGGTAATACAGATCAAGACATTTTATACCAGCAACTATAGGCTAACTCAATGTAAGTTTTCGTACAGGGGAGATAACTACAAGAAAAGGGTAAAAGAGATTTCTAACACTTGGAATCAAACTTGTCGAATGAAAAGGCTGGCCGTAGGTTCAATGATGACTCTCGAGTATAGTGGATGGTGGAGTAAAAGAATTAATGATAATATCCCTGGGCCGAATTTAGAAGGCGTTCGACCGATGGAAGAGTACTTACAAGTGATCCCGTCAGAACTAGAAATCATAAAGCAAGACTTCGAGAGGAGGAATTTGGAACTTGAAAAGAAGATAGAACAATTGGCGGAAGAAAAGATGCATTTAAGGTTAGATGCTGATGTTCAAAAGCTAGAGGCCGGGAAATTAAGGAAAGGAAAGAATAAAGCCGAGGAAGATTTGGATAGTTTGAAGACGGATTATAAGAAATTGCATCTATCGATGAGAACTACCGGATTGGGAAAAATGTCAGAACAATGGTGACAAGAGATCCAAGAAAAAAGAACCAAAGTGGATCGGTGGGAGAGAAAATTCCAAAAGGCTCATGCACAGAAAGTGGCCCTAGAAAGGAGTTTGTTAGAAACCCAAAGTGACAAAAGAGAATTAAAGGCTAGAGTGGCATAACTTGAAAAATCACTTCATCAGCATAGAAATCGTAATTCTGCGATTGAATTGAGGGTAAGTTTGAACAAGATTGAAGAAATGAAATGAAAGATAAAAAAACTAGAGTCTGCATTACAAAACTGTGAGCTCCGGGTAGAGCTTCTTGAAGTAAGTGAGGAATGTTGAAAGGAACAGCTTCACCATTCTCAGAATTAAGTTAGGAACAAATATTACGTTATGGGCGAGGCGGTGGCTCAGATTCGGGAGGTAGCCGATAATTTACAGACTTTGGCGATTCAAGTCGATATGCTAAGCGTGAAGTATGAGCTAGAATCAGATCGGGGTCAACAGTTAGCTTCGTTGCTTAGGAAAGTTAAAACTTTGAGCATTAGGGCAAAGCCATATTTGTAATCCGTTTTATGTAAAGAATTTTGTTTTCTAGTTAAGTTTTCTAAATGAAATTGAATCAGAATCGAAGCCTTTTTGTATTCATTTCATACATTCGTATTGCATCACATCATGTGCATTTAAATTTTATGGAAATACCCTAATTGGTTAAAATCATTTCAGAGTTAATCTGGAAACCAACAAAGACTTACCAACCAAACATCATTACGGTACTCGAGCAAAGACAAAAGACATGGATCAAAGATTGGAAAGACTTGAACAACTCCAAAAAGAGATGCAAGATCAACTACAATTGTAATTGCAAATGCAAATGCAAGAGGAAATGGCTAAAATCCAGCAAGACATGATGGACCGAATGTTGGAGTCCCAAAGAAATATGATGACTCAGTTGACCCAACTGTTGAGTGGAGGAACAGATAAAGGAAAGAGTCCCATGGTTAATGCTGGAGAAGATAATGAGGAACCTCTCTATCCTCCGGGTTTTACTCCAACAAATACACAGACACAACCTGAGGTGTACCCTCGAAGAACATTCGTCACGGTTAAGCCTCAACAATTTTAGGATGGTGTTTCGGTACCAATGAACTTTCAAGCTGGATCAGGTTCTAACCCAGGGGTTAACCCAACTAATCCTGTTATCCCTGACCTGGATGAAGCGGCAGAAAAGGAAAGGGCAAGGACAGAATTGCCAATGCAGTTGGAGGACCGATGTAAATGGCTGGAGAAAAAATTCAGGGCGATGGAAAACGCTGATAGTCAGCATGGAATCGATGCTAAGGATCTGAGTTTGGTCCCAGATCTAGTGCTTCCCCACAAGTTCAAAATGCTAGAATTCGAAAAGTATAATGGGACCAATTGCCCCGAAGCTCACATCACTATGTTTTGCAGACGGATGACCGGGTATGTTAACAACGATCAACTATTAATACATTGCTTCCACAACAGTCTGGTGGGAGCAGCATCCAAATGGTACAACCAATTGAGCCGTACTAAGATTAGTTCCTGGAGGGACTTAGCACAAGCATTCATGAAGAAGTATAGTCATGTGATGGATATGACTCCTGATAGAATTACTTTACAAAACATGGAGAAAAAATCGAGTGAGAGTTTCAGGAAATATGCACAGAGGTGGAGGGAAATTGCCATACAAGTTCAGCCACCGCTCCTAGAAAAGGAAACTACGATGCTCTTTATCAACACCCTAAAAGCCCAGTTCATCACTTACATGATAGGAAGTGCCACAAAAAGTTTTTCAGACATAGTGATGACTAGTGAAATGATCGAGAATGCGATAAGAAATGGAAAGATAGATGCAGAAGAGAGTAACAAAGGCAACCTCGAGGAAAAAGGAAAACGAGGTGAATAAAACAAGTACATATAACAAGGGTTACTCAAAATCAATTACTGTAAATCAGCCAAGAACAGTGGCTATTGGTCAACAAGGTTTATCAAGGCAGGAGTCCGGTACAAAGCAAAACACTGAGAAGCTCCAATTTACACTAATCTCAATGACATATAGAGAGTTGTATCAGAGCTTATTTGACGCACACGTGGTATCCCCTTTTTACCTAAAACCATTACAGCCTCCATATCCCAAATGGTACGATGCGAACACTCAATGTGACTACCATGTAGGAATTTTAGGGCATTCAACAGAAAACTGCACTGCCTTTAAGAAAGTAGTCAAAAGACTTTTTAAAATGGGCATCGTGAAATTTGATGATGCACCTAATACCGAAAATTTGCTACCCAATCACACCGATAATGGGGTAAATGCGATAGACAGAAAGGTGGGGAGAAGAATCAAGACCGATATTGCAGAAGTAAAGACTCCTTTGAGATGGGTTTGGATGGAGATGGTAAAAAGGGGGTTGAGCATTTTGAATTCCGAAGGGAGTTGTGAAAACATGAAGAACTACTGTGAGTTCCATCATGAAGAGGGGCACAAGATCCAAGAATGCATAAAATTCAGAGCCTTGGTGCAAGGTCTGATGGACAATAGAGAGATAGAGTTCTGTGAAGGAGTTAAAGAAGAAGGAAGCATATGTGCGTCAGAATCAACAATGAAGGTCCCAAAAGTTAATCATCTTGTGGGCATCATTTCGCAACCTAAAAATAGTGAAACTGGAGTATAGATGTCACTAAAGATCATAATCCAAAAATCGGCGGTCTTCTTTTATCAAGATAGCAAAAGGGTCCCCTGGAATTATGATTACAACGTGACAATACTGAGAAAGGAGAACTCAGCCAATGCTTCAAAAGAGGATCAAGATGTAGGTTTTCATACGCGCAGTGGAAGGCATTACGATTTGATAAATGCCCGAGCGGAACCCTTAAAAAAAGACCTTAATGGTGGAGCAAAAGAAAGAAAGAGCAGTCAGACCTGAGCCGCTTGTTAATGAGCCATTAAAAGAGGAGGAGGTCAAGGAATTCCTGAATTTTTTGAAGCACAACGAGTACAGTATTTTGGAATAGTTGCATAAACAACCAGCTCACATATCTATACTGACTTTACTCTTAAATTCGGAGGTACACCGAAGTGCATTGATGAAAGTGCTGAACAAGACGTACGTGGCCAATGATATCTCTGTCAATAAACTGGACCGGTTGGTCAATAACATAAGTACCGATAACTTCATCTTCTTTAACAATGATGAAATACCACCAGGGGGTATGGGATCCACTAAAGCTCTGCACATCACTACTAGATGCAAAGGGTACACATTGCCAGGGGTCCTATCGACAATGGATCGACACTGAACGTATTACCCCTATCCACATTTAATAGGTTACCTTTGGATAGCTCACACATGAAGGTATGCCAGAATATAGTGAGGGTATTTGATGGAACAGAAAGGGGGGTCATGGGAAGAATCGAAATACCTTTGTCGATTGGCCCAACTACCTATGAGATGGACTTCCTAGTGATGGAAATAAAGCCCTCCTAAAATTGCTTATTGGGAAGACCTAGGATACATTCGGCAGGGGCAGTGCCTTCATCGCTACATCAAAAGTTACAGCTAGTATCAGAAGGTTGGCTGGTGACGATAAATGCTGAAGAAGATATTATCGCGGCTGTAACTAGTAATGCGCCATACTTAGAGGCAAATGATAAGGCAATCGAATGTTCTTTCCGATCTTTGGAGTTTGTGAATGCAACATTCATTATTGAGGGAAACAGGATTCCAGTGCCAAAAATATCCAAGGCTACCAGGATGAAATTACAGCTGATGGTAGGAAAGGGAGCTCTACCAGGAAAAAAACTAGGGAGATATCTTCAGGGAAGAGTTGAGGCTCCAATGCTGAGGGACAAACATGACCACTTTGGCTTAGGGTACAAACCAGATGCGAGACAAAGAAGGAAGGAACTGGAAAAGAGGAAAGAAAGAAGAAGGGCACGCGTGAGTGGGGAAGAATCCAAATGGGAACCAATGATATTCCCCCACATATCCAAAAATTTTGTGTCGAGAGGGATTATTCTTTCCGAACGAAGGACGCCAAGGAAAGAAAGTGTTGAAGAAATGTTAGGAAACGTTTACATCAATGCCATATATGAAGAAACAAATGAAGGAGGGACCTTGTCAGATATCCACCCTTATGAACCTGAGAGTGTTCTGAACAATTGGACTACATAAGAAATTCCTATAGTTTTTAGAGCTTACTCAGAGTAATGTTCAAATCACACTTGTTGCTTTAAGCCTAGAAGCAATAAGAATTCCTTTGTGAAATAGGCTTATGTCCAAACATCGTTATGAAATACATATTTGATATCTTTTTGAGTAAATATTCTTCCATTATTTTAGATTCTTTCATTGTTTCTATACAAGTAACTATGTTAGCTTCTTTTATTCCTTGGACCTTTTTTCCGAATCATTCTTTCATTTCATTCATAAGCATACCATAAAAATAATTATTCTTAAATTCATTCGTTCTTTGTATATTCCTTTGTACCTACAATAGGTTCTCAGATACTAACGACATGAGTAACGCTGCTAGGGAATTAGAACCTCCTTTTGAGCAAGACATGTGTTTAGAGGGATCCCAGGACTTTGAAGATGACATAGATTGTGGCTTATCTCCGGACTTATTAAGAATGGTAAAATAAGAGGAAAAAAAATTCTACCTCATGAAGAGACAACAAAGATTGTGACCTTGGGAGAAGGAAAGGTAGTGAAAATTGGAACGTGCATAACCTAAGAAATGAAGCGAGACCTCGTAAAGTTACTTCAAAAATTAAAAGATATCTTCGCATGGTCATACCAAGATATGCCTGGGTTAAGCACTGATATTGTTGTACAAAGCCTCCCCATAAAAGAGGATTGCAGGCCGGCACAGCAGAAGCTTATGAGAATGAGGCCTAACATTGTGCTAAAAATAAAAGAGGAAGTCAAAAAGTAATTCGATGCCGGATTCTTGCAGGAGGTCAAATACTCAGAATGGGTAACCAACATTGTGCCTGTTCCTAAGAAAGATGGGAAGGTGCGAATGCGTGTAGATTATAGAAACTTAAATAAGGCCAGCCCAAAAGGCAATTTCACCTTGCCTTACATTGATACTCTAGTAGACAATACGACAGCCTATTCGTTGTTTTCCTTCATGAAGGCTTCTCGGGATACAATCAGATAAAAATGCATCCTGAAGACATGAAAAAGACTACCTTCATAACCTTGTGGGGTACATTTTGTCATAAGGTGATGCCATTTGGACTGAAAAATGTAGGAGCAACATATCAAAGGGCCATGGTGACCTTGTTCCATGATATGATGCACAAAGAAATCGAAGTTTATGTCGATGATATGATCATAAAGTCTAGAACATAAATGGAACATATCCAAGTTTTGAGGAAGTTATTCTTGGGACTGAGGAAATTCCAATTAAAGCTCAATCCAACAAAATGTACTTTTGGAGCTAGATTGGGAAAATTGTTGGGCTTCGTAATCAGTGAGAGGGGAATTGAGTAGACTCAGACAAGGTCTGGGCTATACAAGAATTGCCTCTGCCGCGCAATCAAAAAGAAGTTTGAGGTTTCCTTGGAAGGCTAAATTACATTGCTCGGTTTATTTCATAATTAACCAAGAAATGTGATCACATATTTCATTTTCTTAAGAAACACAATCCAGGCGTGTAAGATGATGAATGCCAGAAAGCTTTTAATAAGGTTAAACAATAGTTGTCAAGTCCTCCAATATTATCACCTCCATGCCCAGATAGGCCATTAATACTGTATTTGACAGTGTTTAGCAACTCTATGGGATGTGTGCTGGGTCAACACGATGATTCAGGAAGAAGAGAAAAGGCGATATACTACCTCAGTAAGAAATTCACTGAGTGTGAATTGAGATATTCACCAATAGAGAAATTGTGTTGTGCCTTGATTTGGACAACTCAGAGGTTGAGGCCATACATGCTGTACCATACGACCTGGCTAATCTCGAAGTTGGACCCTCTAAAATATATGATGGAGTCGACTACTTTGAATGGAAGGATGGCTAGATGGCAAATTTTGCTATCTGAATTTGACATAGTTTATGTGAGCCAAAAAGCTGTGAAAGGAAGTGCAGTAGCAGATTTTTTGGCTAGCAGAGCTCTAGAAGAGTATGAGCATCTGAACTTTGACTTCCCCAATGAAGAACTAATGTATGTGGCAGCTAATGAAGAAGATGCTACAAAAGATCACCTTTGAAAATTAAACTTCGACAGAGCATCAAATGTTGTAGTTAATGGAATTGGGGCAGTCTTGGTATCCCCAAATGGAGATCATTATCCATTTACATGCAAATTGGACTTTGATTGTACAAATAATATGGCAGAATATGAAGCGTGTATCATGGGACTTCGTGCCACCATAGAACGCAAAATTAGAGCGCTGGAAGTATATAGAGATTCTACACTAGTGATCTACCAACTGAAAGGTGAATGGGAGACAAGAGACCCCAAATTGATCAATTATCGAAGGATAGTTCTGAGGTTAATTGAGGAGTTTGATGATACTACTTTCAATTATCTCCCGCGAGACGAAAACCAGATGGCAGATGCTTTGGCTACTCTGGCTTCCATGATCAAAGTGAGCAAACAAGAGGATGTAAACCCCATTCAAATGAGTATTTACGAGGTCCCAACTCATTGTTACAACGTGGAGGAAGAAGAAATAGATGATCAGCCCTGGTACCACGATATATTACGATACATGAGAAATCGTGAATACCCCGATCAGGCAACCGAGAATGATAAAAGGACATTGAGAAGACTAGCCTGTGACCATCTCTTAGACGGGGAGATCCTGTACAAAAGAAGAAAGGATCAGGTACTATTGAGATGTGTGGACGCTGTTGAAGCTAAGAAAATTCTAGAGGAAGTCCACGAGGGTGTTTGTGGAACATATGCTAATGGTTTCACAATGGCTAGACAAATTATGAGATTCGAGTACTATTTGTCTACCATGGAGGGAGACTGCAACAATTATGCTAAGAGATGTCACAAATGCCAAATTTGTGGAGACAAAATTCATGCACCTCCTTCGCCTTTGCATGTTATGACATCCCTATGGCCTTTCTCTATGTGGGGCATGGATGTCATTGGGCTGATCTCGCCAAAAGCTTCAAATAGGCATCGATTCATCTTTGTAGTCATCGACTATTTCACCAAGTGGGTAGAGGCTGCTTCATATGCCAGTGTTACTAAGTCGGCAGTCAGCAGATTCCTAAAAAAAAAATCATATGTCGATATGGAATGCTTGAGAGGATCATATCTGACAATGCATTAAACTTGAACAATAGCATGATAGCAGAGGTCTGCAGTCAATTCAAAATCAGACACCACAATTCATCACCATATCATCCAAAAATGAATGGTGCAATGGAAGCAGCCAATAAAAACATTAAGAAGATTGTGGGGAAAATGGCTGAAACTTATAAAGATTGGCACAAGAAGCTACCATTTGCTCTCAATGCGTATCGAACGTCTATCAGAACTTCCACTGGGGCAACACCTTTCTCATCGGTTTATCGAATGGAGGCGGTTTTACCCATTGAAGTAGAGATACCTTCCCTTCGAGTTTTGTCAGAGCTAAAGTTAGATGAAGCAAAATGGATCCAGTCTCAATATGATAAGTTGAATTTGATTGAGGAAAAGAGGCTAAGGGCTATTCGTCAAGGTCAGATGTACCAAAACCGAATGATGCGAGCTTATGACAAAAAGGTTCGCCCAAGAGAATTTCACGAGGGGACCTGGTGTTGAAAAAGATCCTCCCCATGCAAAAGGATTTCAGAGGGAAATTGATGCCAAATTGGGAAGAACCTTATGTGGTAAAAAAGGCTTTCTCCGGAGGAGCACTAATTTTGACCGAAATGGATAGGAAAAACTTGCCCAATCCTATAAATTCGGATTCAGTCAAGAAGTATTATCTTAAAGAAGAAAATAGGCCAAAGTGAAAACCCGCAAAGGGCATTTTGAGACCATCTTAAAAAAATGGAGAGGCCAAAGTGAAAACCCGCAAAGGGCGCCTTCAGACCAAAGGGGTTTTGAGTCGAAAACTCGAAAAAGGAGGCTTAAATTGTGATGAAAGATGGGGCATGCAGTGATCTTGCTGTACCTGAATTAACGAAGAGAAAGTATGCAACATTTTGGGCATCAACAAAGTACTCTAGATCTCCTAAACACATATTGAGCTTAAAATGGTCTTCAGAAATTTCATATAAAGAAACTCAGGCTGCGATATATGCGGCACCTATCTTTTCCCATCACTATTCAGTATTCTAGCAATGTTTGCTTTCTTTATTTAACCCATTCTTTTCAGATTTTGTTCCTGATAAATTTCAGTTTTGTCCATCATTATGATCATTTTCAAGCATTTTGCATTGAAGTAACGATTAATGGACTAATAATACTTTCACAAAAGGAGTTTTGCGTATTACTCTGGAAACTTCTAAATAGTACGAGAACCTGAAATAGGACTATTATTTAGAACTCACCTAGCCTAAGGGTTGGAAACATTTAAGAAAGAAACTCTAAATAGTGACTATTTCTTCGGATTCTCTATCAAAAATATCGGCTGAACAAGAAGGCAAGATATTACGTCAGTAATACAACTTTGAAGAACAACGAGCAATGACAACCCATACATTAAAAAAGGATCATTCTCATGACATTCCGCATTCATGCAAATATCATCCATAACACATCTAGTTAGGAGCATTCGATTCATTTTGATCATTGCATCCTAATCATTATGCATAAGCATAGGTCCATAAAATCGATTCTACAGGTTACGTCCCCTAGAGGACGGTGTAGCAAGATCAGTGAATCCACAAGTCCTATACCTCTGAAGTTGCAGTAGGTCAGATCAAGTCTGCCATGGCGAATCTTATCTCCCTGAAGTTGCAGTGGAGTAGATTAAAGTTGCAAATCTTATCTCCCTGAAGTTGCAGTGGAGCAGATTGAAGCCATTACCCTTATCTCCCTGAAGTTGCAGTGGAGCAAGTTGAAGATAGCGAATCTTATTCCCCTGAAGTTGTAGTGGAACAGACTAAAGCTACGAGTCACAAGTCCTATACCTCTGAAGTTACAGTAGGTCGGATCAAATCTATCATGATGAATCTTATCTCTCTGAAGTTGCAGTGGAACAGATTGAAGCCATTAACCTTATCTCTCTGAAGTTACAATGAAGCAAGTTGAAGATAGCGAATCTTATTTCCCTCGCGTCGTAGTGGAACAGATTAAAGCTACAAATTATGGCGGATCTTCTCCTTGAAATTACATTGGAGCGGATCAAAGCACCAATTCCTATACCCCTGAAGATGCAGTGGGAAGGAAAGAGGCTACTTGAAAGAAATAAGCCCAAAAAGTCAAGATTTAGTGAGATTAGGCAAAATTGGCCCTTTTAAAGTCTTTGCTCCATTATCGTTACACGACGATGAACAAAGAGGGGCAGCTGTAGGGCCCAATTTATGCCCGGGGCCCAATAGTAAATAAAAAAAACAAATAGAGTCCAAAATTAACAAGTCCTTTTTACAACCAAAGACCCAAACCCAATAACAAAAACCCTAAAGCCCAAATAATCCCATAACCTAAACAAAAAAAATCAGAAAAGGGAAACCCTAGCTGCATGCCTCCACAGCCGCACACCTCCACGTCACCACCGTACGACCTCCATACCTGCAAAGGACAAACAATAGGACAACAAAGAAAACAAAAATATACAATATTTATTTTTTTCTTCAAACATTCGGCTATAAAAACCGATAAAAACATTTGTATTTTTTTCACGCACACAATATACAAAAAAATATGAACAAACAGCAATCAAAAACAGAAAGAAATTTTCTAAAGGTGGTCTCTTCTTATATTGCTTCTCTTTTCATCTTTTTTGGTGTTATTTTTTAAGAAAAACAAAAGAAATCTTACCTTTTCGATTCAACCTTCGTGAGAAAGGGGGTATGAGGTTGCCATCTCCGATAAAAGACTGCGTTTTTAGGCTCGGGGAGTCGAAGGGCCCAAAAAAAATGCCTCCGTTCAATTTTCCGACCACCAAGGGCCACGACGGCTGGTGGTCGGACCCAAGGCCGGAAAGGGGAGAGCTTGAGAGAGAGGGGAGAGAGCTCAGGTTTTTTTTTTTTGAGAAGTGGGGAGAAATGATTTTTTTTATGAAAATATGGCACATATAGTACCCCTTATATGACGTTGTTTTGGGGAAGTCTCAAACGCCCAAAATGGCACCGTTTTGCCCAGATCCGCGTGCAACCGACCCGTCCTGCTAGGATCCGCGTGTCTTTTTAGTAGAAGGGCTATTTGCGCTTTTTAAACCTATTTCAACTGAATCTTTTCGGCTCTTTAAATCTGGCCCAACATTTTCACATTTGCTTCATTTTAGTCCTAATCGAAACGCTGTGTTTTACGAATAGGGAATAATTTCCCAACTGGTCCTTCCTATCTTTACGCGCGTTATATTGGGCCCTAATTTTTTTCTCTTTTTAATTTCGGTTCTTTAATTTTATTTCTTTTTTAATTTAGTCCTTTTTAACCTTTTATTTATAATTTGGGCTCTTAGTTTTATTTTAATTGCAATTTAATACAGTATTAGTTTAATATCATTTTTTATGTATTTTTATGTATTGTTTATATCATTTTATTTATTTATTTGCATGTACATATATTCTTTTTATATTTTATCATTATCAATTAATTATTATTTTATTACTATTATTTCTTTAATATTTATTTAGTATTTTTAAATACATTTATCATATTATTATTTATTATATTTATATCCTCTTAAATAATTTCCAACTTTAGATCCTTTATTATTTGTATTATTATTTTTAACACTAGTTTCATCATTGTTAATATTTTTTAAGCTACCCAATGTTTTTATATTTTTAAATTAATTATTAGTTACTATTAAATTTTAATTTTAGTTTTTATTTGATCATTTACTTTTCTTATTATTTTATTTTATACACTATTGGTTTGCTTTATTATTTTATTATTTTTTACCTTTTTATTTATTTTTGCTCTTATTATTGTTATTTATTGCATTCATTATTATCCCGTTATGCATGCTAGTACCATGATTTTTACACCTTATCAAGCATATTACGTCATTATTATTACAAATTCGCATCACATTAATCTTTGTCCAAACCATAATTTTTTTTATTAAGCAATTTATTTTGTAATTTGAGATTCGAGAAATCGTACCTTAACTTACTGGGTTTTGATTTTTCTCGTTTAGTCTAAAAGAACCAATTATCTTTTTAAGTCAAAGCGTATAAGTTAAATAAAAGCTTATTCTCGGGAATTCAAACATGTTGTGTCCTAACTCATTGGATATGACATTTTGTTATCTCGAGGTAAGGATTTCTAAAAAATAAAGGCAATATTCTGTATTTGGAAATTTGAGAAATTGTGCCCTAACTTACTGGGTTCTGATTTTTTCACTGGACCCAAATAACTGAATATCCTTATTGAACTTAAATGCATGAGTTTTAAAAGTCAAAAGACAAGCTTAGTTTCGACGATTTGAAATGTCATATCCTAACTCATTGGGCGTGGCATTTTACTTCTTCGAAATAAGAGGGTCTTAGCATTCATTTTAATTTATTCAAGTTTTCTTTTAAACAAAGAGGATCGTATTTTAAAATCTTTTCAAGTTTTCGACATTAAGACGTTAATCAATCAATTCGGTACCAATTTTGGGCTTTACGAGGGTACTAATCCTTCCTCACGCGTAATTGACTCCCAGACCCGTTTTCTCAAATTTTGTAGGCCAAAATCATTGTTTTAATAAATCAAAATGTTTTAATGGTCAATCTTAAGGTGATCCGATCACACCTCGAAAAAAGGATTGGTGGCGACTCCATTTTCGTTTTTAAAGTTGACCCCGTTTTTTCAAAAAAAAAAGGTTTCGACAGGATGATTGTAGGTTGATCGCGCGTGGGATAATCTGTTCGTTACGCAAACAGGTATGTAGTCACACTCCTCTCTTCTGTAAATCGGCAAAAGTTGAAAAGCTGAAAGTTCGGCATTTGTGGCCCCACGAGCATGCGACCGCTCGTGTGGTAAATCAAGCCCACAAATCGTGGGCGATAGACTGTAGCGGCCACCACGAGTGTTCTCGTGCTCTTGGGCCGATATGGGCCGTGTAGGCCCAATGGGCTCGTGGGCTCCACACAAAATAAATCTACGATAAGTGGCAAATACTGGACTAGGCTATATAGTTTGCATAGTCGTGACTGAATTTAGGCTAAACGGGCCACACAAGTATGTGGGCCCACTTGGGCCGAATAATGGGCCTTGGGCCCATTTACACCTTTATGACCGTCTAAATTATCTGTGTCGCGCGAAGCGACTATAGACCTTCGGAGAGGTCGTTATTTGCACCAAGACCCCAAAATAAGTAAAGTGACTCAAATACCCCTTAAAGGTAAAATTGATGGAAATGACCATTTTACCCTTAGAGGTAGGTTGACTGATGAGTGTATGATTATTTGTAAGACTGTACTGAGTAGGACACTTTGCATACACAAACTATTTATGACATAACATACTGCATGGGGTTGGGATTCTGATATGGAAGAAGTACTGTACTGGTGGCTCTTCCACATTCACTATTACTGGTGGCGTTGTCACACATACTATTACTGGTAGCTCTGCTGCGTTATTATTACTGGCAGCTATGTTGCGATATTGGTGTGTTGGCTAGGTGGGTCGATTTTATCCCTACATGGTGTATTGGTTGGTACGGGTGGTATGTTGGCTGGATTGGGGTGGGTTGCATATTTGCACCGTACTGATACTGTATTGGGCTTAGGCCCACACTGCACTGTTACTAAATAGGGCTCAGGCCCAGACTGTTACTGCATATGTTGTTACTGACTGACTGATAGGAGATTACACACTGAGCTTTCGTAAAATCACCCTTTCTTTTTAACTGTACAGGTAATCCCCAGCCTTAGACGATTTGGAGCCGCGAGGGACTCGGAGGTGGCCACATGATCGCTGATGTTCTGCTTTAGACTTAGTTATTTAATTTTAATTTTCATATTGGGCTATTGCTTATGTAATAAGGCCATTGGTGGATTTAATTTGTAATTGGGCTTTGATTTCTTGTTTTAAACTGCCAAACGGACACAAAAGAGTTTTCAAAATCACAACACTTTTTAAAGAAAAACATGCATTTTTAAACTTCAAGGTTTTTAGTTAGAGAAGCTTCTGCGATTTTATTCAGTTTAAGAAACAACGGTAGTAAATATGGCAATCGTTTTGATAAGCTGGTTTCAGATTGTAATAACTTAAATTTCCGAATGTTCTCAAGCAATAAAAACTAAATGGGTTTTAACTTAAATACGAATTTTTATCAACAAGTCCAAATTTCGAAAATCATTTCGATGTGACATGTCAGGTTCGGTCGTAACGTCTAGGCCGAGTTTCGGGTGTTACAGTGTGCCAGGCCGTGTGTTAGGCCGTACCAAACCTGTAGGGTATACTGACTTATGCCACACGACCAAGTCACATGCCTGTGTGGAGCATACTGACTTGGTTTCTAATTCAACACCAGGGGACACATGGCCATATACATGACCGTGTGTCACACACGGCTGAGACACACGCCCGTGTCTCTATCCACTTGGACAAAAATAGGCTATTTACCAAGCCAATTTTCCACCCAAACTTGTGCACACCTAAACCAACTCAATTGGCACAAAACATAGCATATAATAGGCAGTCAATCAACTTCACTCAAGCATATTTTATACCATTTACAATACCTATCAACACAAAACATAAATACTCAATATGTCATCCAAATTCCTACCAAACTTTACTTACTCCAACATCAAAAATGACCAAACTCAAATATGCATTATTTAGCCTAATCTCACAAGTATACCAATATCCACAACTCAACCTTTTGATACTCATAATACTTATTACCATCAAGCATTACACAACCATCAACCAAGCACATAATAAGAACCATATGCACAAATATATACACAATCAAACCAACCAAGTTAAGCCAACTTTCATGACTATATACAACACCAAACTTAAACATTTACAAGCCAATTCAAATGGCTAAATTCATTACCAACACATAACCAGAATGACCAAAGTCCCTATACATGCCATATACTCAAAACATAAGCTCAATAGTACCAAAGTGATAGTAGGATAGTGTAACGTAGTCTCCGACGATCCTCGAATCCGAGCTAGCTTTGAAGTTACCATAAAACACAGTAAAATAAAAAAAGTAAGCTATAATGCTTAGTAAGCTCGTATGAAAATAATAAGCAAGTCTTAATATTTATTTACCATTCAAATTAAATGACATAATATGCAACAATGCATTAATCTCAAACTACCATGAACTTAACCACATACTTGATCATAAACTCACAAATTTCTTTAACTCATTGCTCATATAGTTTTTCGTACATACCTGTACCAACACGTATCTATTTGTCACCATTTCACATCTTCAATACACCCGTTGAACCATTCGGAATAAAATTTGGATTCTCGGGAGTCTCGCACCCTAGGTGCCAATATCATGGCCCGAAGCCAAATCAATGAACTCGCACCCGAAGTGCTAATATCATGGCCTGAAGCCAACTCAATGAACTAGCACCCAAAGTGCTAACATCATAGCCCGAAGCCAACTCAATGAATTCCCTAATGACATGTCATTTGTATCCTAATTTATTTCTAAGGTTCAACCGAGATTTCCAATGTCGAATCTTCATCGAATGTGTCCGCAAGTTCATAATTCACAATTTATGCAATATCAAAGCATTTAAAACACAAATATAACAATGCTTATTACATAGGAACTTACCTTGGATACAAAAATGGCAAAACAAATCAATCAATCCAAAACCTTGTTCTTCCCCCGATCTAAGTCTGTATTTCGTTGTTCTTGATCTATATAATATCAAATTTAACTTATTTAATAATCTCTCTATTCAATTTAATCCAAAACATTCATTAAAGCACATTTACACTTTTGCCCCTAGTATTTCACAACTTTTACAATTTAGTCCTTATTTTATAAAATCACAAATTCATGCAATTTAACCATAACCCATGCTAGCCAAATTTCAATTAGGTCCCTAGCAGCCCATATTTTCCATTTATTTCACATTTTAACAACCAAGTTTCCATATTTCACAATTTAATCCCTAATTTGCATTTTCACTAAAAACCACTTAACAAAACTTGTATAACTTTCACCAAACTTCCATTTTCATCCATCAAACACTAAAAGTCATGCATAAACAACAATGGTAAAACTCAAATACTTTAACAGTTTTTCAAAATAGTCCCTAGGCTAGCTAGACCTAGTTGCAACGATATAAAAAATATAGAAATCATTAAAAACAAGACAAAAATCGTACCTAATTAGACAATGAAAGCTTGGCTGAACCTAGCATGCATCCATGGAGGTTTTTGTTTCCTAATTTCGGTGATGAAGAAGAGAAAATGATGATATTCTCATATTATTCATTATTTTACTAAGTTATTTACTAATTTACTATATTAACCTTGACTAATAACCTTCAAAACACTTAATAATATGTCCATATATGTCCACTCATGCTATTAATGGTCTAATTACCACATAAGGACCTCCAATTTAAAGTTCTATAGCTATTAAATACCTTTAGCTAATAGAAATCAAGTTTTACACTTTACGCGATTTAGTTCTTTTTATCAAATTGACTAATCAAACGATAAAATTTCTTAACGAAAATTTCACACAAACATACTATCATGTTGTAGACATTAAAATAATCATAAAATAATTATTTCAACTTCGGATTCGTGGTTCTAAAACCACTGTTCCAATTTGACTAAAAAACGGGCTGTTACATTTAATCCCTTTAATTATTCTTTAATCTTTAATTCAACTTTCACTCTATATGCAATTTAGTCCTTATACCTAATTACTCTTAATTCATACAAATTCACCTAATCAAAACCTAATTAACCACACAACTAACTTTGTAAATTTCTAATAAATATTTACGAGTTTGATTTACGAAAACAGAGTCTCAGAACTGCATTTTTCGACACTCGTGACTATCGAGTCGTTACACATCACATCTTTGAAAGACCGCAATAACTGGCTCACTTCTTTTGGAATCTCACCAATGAGCTTAATGACTTCCTCGGCCTTCAATGTGGCTATGTAAGAGGCTTCATCTCCATGGACTCCTTTGGCAAATTGGACCGCCTATAATGTTTTTCCTTCCATACCTCATTTCATTTTCATTTGTACTATGTATTGATGGTTTGGGTCCAATATCACCATATAATTGCCAAAAGGAAAAAGACTCGTGTTAATCCGATCAAGAAAGCTTAATCCAACCACAAAGTCAAAGTCATCAAGTGGTATTACCTTAATGGTGGCTTTATCAGTCCATTCGCCAAGTTGGATCTTAACTCCTTTGGCCACGCCCTCTATCTCAACACTTTTCGAATTGGCGGACTTGATCCAACCTGATTCATTCTCTATTTTGAGCCTAAAATCACGAGCAGTCTCTTTGGACATGAAAAGATCTAACGCACCTGTGTCAACAAGTGCATTCAATCTTCTGCCTGCCACAGTGATGTCTACAAACATCATCCCACGACTCGTCTTGTCTTCGGCACCTCCCAGTATCAAATTGAGATTTTTGGTCACCTCATCATCCTCGTCATTTGCTTTCATGGCAGAAAGGGCGGCCTTTTTCGGACTATCCTTGGTCATATGCAAACCATCACAAAAGAAACACGTTAAAGGCCCCTTATTCATCCTATCCCACGGTCTTTGAGCCTTACCATTGCAATCTTTGGCGGACTTGTCTTTGTCTCCCCTATCATTACCCATTGGTTTCAATTTAGGCCTGGAAGACTCAGGCTTGTCTTTCCTCAGACCCAGCTCAACAAAATATTCTGCTACAGACATGGCTATGGTGTAACACCCTATACCCGGCCTGGTCGCCAAACCCAAATACGGAATGCCACACCACCATCTTATGTCATAAACAACGAATGAAGTTCATTCTAAAAGAAACATATTTCATATTATCATTCGTATAGGTTTTAAGTCACTAATATTTGTTAGTTATCAAATTTACATGCTAACTATTCATCAAATAGTCATATAATAATACTTAAACCTACGTAAGGTCTATTTAACGAAATTTCCAAAACTTGTCTATAGTTATCGATACAGACACTTGGGTATCGATATTTTCCCGTAGGTGGTATCGATACCACTTGGAAAAATGATACCAAACTTACATTTTGTTTCTTGACTAAAATTTCAAAGTCTAAAAAATTATATGTACTTGTCATGAAATATCGATATTTTGACCCAGAGTATCGATACTCAAGCAAAGGCATCGATACCAAATCTCTAATTTGACTTTCTGCACGTTTCAAAGCACAGAGGTATCAATTTTAAAATATGAATATCGATACCCCTTCTCTAGACCTCAAAAATACAGGATACATGTAACACCCCTAACCCGTATCCGTCACCAAAATAGGGTTACAGAGCGTTACCAAAGATTTTTCAAACATTTACAAACATTTCATGTTAATCACTATTCAATTACCAATATTATACATAATGTCTCTTAAATGGGCCCTCGAGGCCCAATATGAGCATTAGGAACAGATCGGTACTAAATCGAGATCTCAGGGAATTTTTCGTGAAATTCAAAAAAATTTCCCAAGTACAGGGCTCACACGCCCGTGTTGTCTAGGGACACGCCTGTGTCCCTAACCCGTGTATCGCTTTGACTTCTAAGGTATGAAGAAGTTTAAGTCACACGGCCAAGTCACACATCCGTGTGCTAGGCCGTGTGGCGAATTTTTATTTTCAAAATTAGGTGCAGTTTTCACACACTCGTGTTCAAGGCCGTGTCAAAAACACGGCTAAGACACAGGCCCGTGTCTCAGCTCGTGTGCTGAATTCTGATCATTCTATTTTTGTGAATTTAAGGTGTAGGGGACACACGGCTTGGCTACATGCCTGTGTGTCTACCCGTGTGGAAAAAATGAAGCCATTTCTTAGCTTCATTTTCTCACCCAATTTTACCAACAACCTACATCAATACTTGCATGTATATACCAGCCAAATCAAGCATTAAAGCCAAGCCTAAACTAACATCTATCATGGAAAAATATCACATGAAATTCATGTTTATAATCATACTTTTGGTACATATACAAGATAAACATACTCTATCTATCCACACTTAACACATAAGCATTGAACATGAGATAACTTATAAACATACCAAATAAATCATTACTAGCCATTCCAATGGCTAGATTACAAAACATCACTTACAAGTCATTATTTGGCCAAATAAGCCTATACATGCCATTATACCAAAATGAGATTTCTAAGTATACCAAAGAGGAGATAGTGGATAGTGTGATTATGCTCCGACCGATCCTCCAACCTTCACGAGCTTACGAGCACTATAAAACAAGGGAAAAGTAAATGGGGTAAGCATTTTCATGCTTAGTAAGTTCGTATAACAGGAAATAAACTTACCAGTTATACATATTAATACAAGCATACACAAAACACAATCTATCAATTTTTGGGTAAGTTACCTAAGCACATACACTTATTCAAACAAGTTAGTCACATAATTTAATAAGAATATCAAGTGAACATAGATGGGCTCATTATATACAAACTTCCATTAATTCCACCTATCCATATTTCAAGAGTCTTTTCTGTTGAATTAATGAAATTTTGATGGACATTCGAGTGATATACATAAGGTATACATATGAATTATCCATCAATTTGTACTCATTATTACCCATTGGGCATAAGTTTGAATAGCACACTCTCGAGCCACATTTTTTACAATAGGATTACCAGTCCAGACTAAATCCCGATTTTCAACCGACGTTCACAAGAGTCATTTAGGTTTGCCAATCTAGGCCAAATCCTATCAATGACCTGTGCTCTAAAGAGCTTAATTAGGGTTACCTGTCCGAGCTAAACCCAATCTATAACATATGCTCAAGAGGCTTAAATTCAGGATTACCCGTCCGGGCTAAATCCTATTTGTAACATTTTCCTTATTATACCCGTTTCAAGAAATCACCATAATCCATCGAATTTCAAAATTCAACTGGGACATGATATTTTATCAATACTTCCAACTTGTAATTATTTCATTATGTATATCATCACATACATATTATCACAATCACACAATCCATCTAAAACATATTAACGTACCAAATTAAGTTACACGAACTTACCTTGACAATTGTTCGGTTTTGAATTCCAACTAATTCGAAACTTTTTGTTTCCCTCGATCTAATTCCGTAGTTGGTCTTTTCGGGTCTTTTCAAGCTTGGTAAGTTCTCTTCCTCTCTCATAGGGTTTCCATAGATAATATTGGGGAAGAAGATTAGAAAAGATGATAATTTCTTTTTATTTTTCTATCATCTTTTTAATTTGTTGATTTCTAATTTAGTCCCTAGCCATTTTTAATGCTCTACATATTTTTCTTAATAATTACCATATAAGGAACTCTAGTTTTGAATTCCATAGCTACTTAATGCTTATAGCGACTAGAATTCAGCTTTCGCAATTTATGCAATTTAGTTCTTTACCTAATTAACCACACAATCGATAAAAATTCCGTATCAAAATTTTCATGTGACCTTCCTATCATAATACCAACCATAAAATAAAATAAAATAAATTTTTATTTTTGGGATCAGATTTGTGGTCCCGGAACCACTGTTCCTATCTCACTGAAAATGGGCTGTTACAACTCTCCCCCTTAAACATTTTCGTCCTCGAAAATTCTTACCAAAAAAGAGGTTAGGGTATTGCTTCCTTATAGTATCCTCCGGATCCCAGGTAGCTTTCTCTAATCCATGTCGTTGCCAGAGCACTTTTACCAATGCCACCTTTTTATTTCTCAGCTCTTTTGTCTCATGTGCCAGTATTTTGATCGGTTCTTCATTGTAGGTCATATCAGGCTGACTCTCCACTTCTGTTGGAGTAATAACGTGTGAAGGGTTCGATCTATATCGTCGTAACATGGATACATGGAAAACATTGTGAATCTTATCAAGCTCAGGTGGTAATGCTAATCAATATGCAATCGACCCCACTCTTTCAATGATTTCATAAGGTCGGATGAACCGCAGACTTAATTTCCCTTTACGACCGAATCGAAGAACTTTCTTCCATGGTGATACTTTTAAGAACACTTTATCACCAACATGAAATTCTATCTCTTTTCGTTTCAAATCAACATAGGACTTTTGACAGTCTGAGGCTGCCTATAAATTATCTCAGATTATCATCACCTTTCTTCGGTTTCACAGATCAAGTCAACTCCGTGTATGTTTTTCTCACTTAATTCTGTCCAATACAATGGAGTTCTACATTTACGACCATATAGAACCTCATACGGTGCCATTTTAATACTATACTGATAACTATTATTGTAAGCAAATTCAATCAACGGAAGATACTTTTCCCAATTACCTCCAAATTCAAGTGCACAACACCGAAGCACGTCCTCTAAAATTTGTATCTCACATTCAGATTGTCCATCTGTTTGAGGATGGAATGCAGTACTTAAGTGTAAATGAGTGCCCAGAGCTTCTTGCAACTTACTCCAAAATTGGGAGGTGAACCGAGGATCTCTATATGAAATAATGAGTTTGGCACTCCATGCAATCTTACAATTTCAGAAACATATAATTTAGCCAGCCTATCTAAAGAAAAATCCATACATACCGAGATAAAGTGTGCTGACTTCGTTTAACGATCGACAATTACCATACATCATCTTTCTTTTTCGGCGACAAGGGTAATCCAGATACAAAGTCCATGGTAATCCTTTCCCATTTCCATTCTGAAATTGTAATTGGCTGCAAAAATCCCGAAGGCACTTGGTGTTCAGCCTTTACTTGTTGACAAATTCAGAAATATCTCTTTTCATTCCCAGCCACCAATACATTTTCTTCAAGTCATTATACATTTTGTTGCTACCGGGATGCACAAACATAATACTATTATGCACTTCATGTAAAATCTTCTGTACTAGTTTTGAATTCTTCGGTACACATATTCTATCTCTGAACAACAAACAACCATCTGAATTAGTTTGAAACTCTGAATCAGGATTTGACTCACTTTGCACTCATTTGGCGTGTAACTTATCATCATCCTTCTGAGCCCCACGGATTTGCTGCCAAAACGTTGATCTAGCTTTTAACTTAGCTATGATTGAATCATCATCAGACAAAGATAATTATGCATTCAATGCCTGCAAGGCAAACAAAGATTTTCGTCTTAAGGCATCCGCAACCACATTAGCTTTCCCTGGATGGTAATCAATAACGAGATCATAATCTTTCAACAATTCCAACCATCCCTGTTGTCTCAAATTCAGTTTTTTTTGTGTCATTAAATACTTATAGACTTTTATGATCCATATAGATATAACAATTTTCACCAAAGACATAATGCCGCCATATATTCAGTGCAAACAAAATGGCTGCTTATTCAAGATCATGTACCGGGTAATTTCTTTCATGCAATTTTAGTTGCCTAGATGCATAAGCCACTACTTTACCATCTTCCATCAGTACACATCCCAAACCATTCAATGAGGCATCTCTATAGACTACAAATTCTTTACCCGATTTAGGTTGGACTAAAACGGGCGCTTCCGTCAATAAGGCTTTCAATCTATCAAAACTTTGCTGGCACTTATCAGTCCACTCGAATCTCACATCTTTTTGTAGTAATCGAGTCATCGGAGAAGCTATCATTGAACATCCTTTAACAAATCTTCGATAATATCCGGCTAGCCACAGAAAACTTCAGACTTCTAAAACATTCTTCGAAGGCTTCCAACTTACAATAGTTGAAATCTTATTCGGATCTACCTGGATACCTTCTGCAGATGCAATATGTCCAAGGAAACTAACTTCCCATAACCAAAATTCACATTTACTGATTTTGGCATATAATTGTTTCTCACGCAGAGTTTGCAATACAATTCTCAAATGCTCAGCATGCTCATTTTCATTCTGGGAATAGACCAAAATATCATCAATAAATACAACCACGAATCTGTCCATGTATGGTCTGAAAATTATGTTCATTAAATCCATAAATATTTCATTAAATCCATAAATACTGTGGGGCATTTGTTAATCTGAATGGCATCACCAAAAATTCATAATGCCCATATCTGGTTCTGAAAGCTGTCTTCGACAGATCTGAATCCTTTACCCGTAGTTGATAGTAACCAGATCATAGATCAATCTTTGAAAATACAGTAGCACCCTTTAGTTGGTTAAACAAATCATCAATTCGAGACAATGGATATTTGTTCTTTATTGTGACTTTATTAAGCTACCTGTAGTCGATGCATTATCTCAATGATTCATCTTTCTTCTTTAAAAACAATACCGGTGCACCCTACAGTGAAAAGCTAGGTCGAGTAAATCCTTTATCAATTAATTCTTGCAACAACGCTTTCAACTCCTTTAATTCAGTAGGAGCCATTCTATATGGTGCTATCGATATCGGTGCCGTCCCTGGTACAAGGTCTATTGAAAATTCCACCTCTATAGCTGGTGGTAAACCGGGCAATTCTTCTGGAAGTACCTTAGGAAACTCACAAACAACTGGTACTGACTGGATTTTCAACTCAGACACTTTGGTATCCAGCACATAAGCAAGATAAGCCTCATACCCTTTTCTAATATATCTCTATGCTGATATTGCTGAAATCACATTAGATGACCCATCTAATTTTTCAGATTCAACCCGAAGTAATTCACCATTTTGACACTTCAACACGATATATTTACATTTACAATTAACTACCGCATGATGTTGGGTTAGCCAATCCATTCCCAAAATCACATCAAAATCATCAAAAGGTAATAGCATCAAAATAGCCAGAAAACAATAACCCTCTATCATCAACGGGCAATTCTTACAAATTTTATCTACCATAGCATGCTGACCCAAGGGATTTGAAACTTTGACAACAAAATCGGTGAATTCAACCAACATATTTTTAACAGTCACAAGTTTCGTGCATATATATATGAATGCGTTGAACCAGGATCAATCAAAGCATTAATATTAGTATCAAGTAAAGAGAATGTACCAGTGATAACACCTGGTGTCGAGGCATCTTCCTTTGCACGTATGACGTATGTCCTCACCAGAGCCCGTGCCTCAGATTTAGCCGTTGAGTCTTTTGCAGTAGTGCTACTACCACTGACATTTCTGGGATATCGTGGTGGCCTACCCCTTGCAACGAGATTACTCGACTTAAGGGTTGGTTCTATATCTTTCTTAACTCTTTTCGAGCAATCCTTAAGAAAATGGTCGAGAGAACCACATTTAAAACATGCCCCACTTCTCATCCGGCACTCTCTAAAATGCAATTTGTTGCATACTTTGCATCATGGCTTGGGGTTCCAAACACTCCCAACACTGGTTTCTAGCGAAGATGAAGACCTCAGGTTAGAGCGTTTAGAACTTCTTTCATTTCCCAACACTGGTTACAGGCAATACGTTCTTGGTAACTTCTTGATTTCTTTGAGGCAGATGATTGAGTCTTGCTCATAAATCTTTTACTTGGAACCTGAGCTTCTCTTTCGGCTTGCTTCTTCTCTTTGCTTAATTCCTCGGTCTTGTGGGCTCTTTTAGCCAATACCGTAAATTCCCTTAATTCTAAAATCCCAACCAATAACTTAATGTCTTCACTCAGCCCTTCTTCAAATCATTTGCACATATCCACTTCAGTCTGAACCCATTCAGTAGCATACTTGCTCAGTCTAACAAACTCTCGTTCATACTCGACTACTGTCATATTTCCCTGTTTGAGTTCTAAAAATTCCTTCTTCTTTTTTATCTAAAAACATATGACTAATGTATTTCTTTTTGAACTCGATTTGGAAAAATTCCCACGTAACATTTTCTCGCAGTACAATAGAAGATATGGTTTTTCACCAATGATAAGCTGTATCTTTCAGCAAGGATACCGCACATTTCAAACACTCAGCGGGGGTACATGACAATTCATCGAGAACCCGAATAGTATTTTCCAGCTAAAACTCGGCCCTCTCTGGATCATCATCGGCCGTAGCCCTAAATTCTTCAGCCCCATATTTTCTAATCTTATCAACCGGAGCCTTACCAATTCTAACGGGTCCAGTACCCTGTGGCGTTTCATTAGGTTGTGTAGCAGGTGGGGGAGGTGGTTGAACAGCAGGGCGTGTTCTCATATATTCAATAAACCATTCATCCATCATTTCAAAGAAGGTTGTTTTTGCCTCTTCACAGCCCTCAAACATGGGCCTCCTACTACAACTAGTTGCGGCTCGTTGCACAAAAGCTTGAGCAGTGCTTTTAGCTTCCTCAGACTTATCTTGAGCTTAGTTGGATGACATTACTATAAGAAAATACATTTAAAAATGGTCAAGAGATATCACACTATCATGATTTATAGAATGGCATGTATAGCTAGACCTGTACTTACTGCGTTAGTCTGAGAATCGGCTAAACCGCAGCTTTGATACCATTAAATGTAACACTCCTAACTCGTATCCGTCGCCGAAACAGGGTTATGAAGCGTTACCAAAGATTTTTGGAACATTTACAAACATTTTATGTTAATCACTATTCAATTACCGAGATTATACATAACGTCCCTTAAATGGGCTCTCATGGCCCAATACGAGCATTAGGAATGGATCGGGACTAAATCGGGATCTCAGGGAATTTTTCGTAAAATTCTAAAATATTTCCTAAGTACAAGGCTCACACACCCATGAGGTCTAACATGCCCGTGTCCCTAACCCGTGTAACTCACTGACTTCTAAAGCATGAAGAAATTTAAGTCACACGCCCGTGTGCTAGGCCGTGTGGCGAATTTTTATTTTCGAAATTAGGTGCAGTTTTCACACGCCCGTGTCTTAGATCGTGTGCTCAATTCTGAGCATTCTTTTTTTTGGAATTTAAGGTGCAGGGCACACACGGCCTGGCTACACTCCCGGCCTAGACACATGCCCGTGTGTCTACCCGTGTGGAAAAAATGAAGCCATTTCTTAGCTTCATTTTCTCACCCAATTTTACCAACAACCTACATCAATACTTGCATGTATATACCAGCCAAATCAAGCATTAAAACCAAGCCTAAACTAACATCTATCATGGCGTAATATTACATGCAATTCATGTTTATAATCATACTTTTGGTACATATACAAGATAAACATACTCTATCTATCCACACTTAACACATAAGCATTGAACATGAGATAACTTATAAACATACCAAATAAATCATTACTAGCCATTCCAATGGCTAGATTACAAAACATCACTTACAAGTCATTATTTGGCCAAATAAGCCTATACATGCCATTATACCAAAATGAGATTTCTAAGTATACCAAAGAGGAGATAGTGGATAGTGTGATTATGCTCCGACCGATCTTCCAACCTTCGCGAGCTTACGAGCACTATAAAACAAGGGAAAAGTAAATGGGGTAAGCATTTTCATGCTTAGTAAGTTCGTATAACGGGAAATAAACTTACCAGTTATTCATATTAATACAAGCATACACAAAACACAATCCATCAATTTTTGGGTAAGTTACCTAAGCAAATACACTTATTCAAACAAGTTAGTCACATAACTTCATAAGAATATCAAGTAAACATAGATGAGCTCATTATATACAAACTTCCATTAATTCCACCATTCCATATTTCAAGAGTCTTTTCCATTGAATTAATGAAATTTTGATGGACATTCGGGTGATATACATAAGGTATACATATGAATTATCTGTCAATTCGTATCATTATTACCTATTGGGCATAAGTTTTAAGAGCACACTCTTGAGCCACATATTCTACAACAGGATTACCAGTCCAGGCTAAATCCCGATTTTCAACCGACGTTCACAAGAGTCATTTAGGTTTGCCAGTCTAGGCAAATCCTATCAATGACCTGTGCTCTAAAGAGCTTAATTAGGGTTACCCGTCTGGGCTAAACCCAATCTATAACATATGCTCAAGAGGCTTAAATTCAGGATTACCCGTCCAGGCTAAATCTTATTTGTAACATTTGCCTTATTATACCCGTTTCAAGAAATCACCATAATCCATCGAATTTCAAAATTCAACCGGGATATGATATTTTATCAATACTTCCAACTTATAATTATTTCATTATGTATATCATCACATACATATTATCACAATCACACAATTCATCTCAAACATATTAACGTACCAAATTAAGTTACACGAACTTACCTTGACAATTGTTCGGGTTTGAATTCCAACTAACCCGAAACTTTTTGTTTCCCTCGATCTAATTTCGTAGTTGGTCTTTCCGGGTCTTTTCAAGCTTGGTAAGTTCTCTTCCTCTCTCCTAGGGTTTCCATAGATAATATTGGGGAAGAAGATGAATAGAAAAGATGATAATTTCTTTTTATTTTTCTATCATCTTTTTAATTTGTTGATTTCCAATTTAGTCTCTAGCCATTTTTAATTTTTCCATGGATAAGTCACCAAGAAAAATCTACATACTTTTCTTAATGGTCTAATTACCATATAAGGACCTCTAGTTTTGAATTCCATAGCTATTTAATCCTTATAGCTACTAGAATTCAAATTTCGCAATTTATGGAATTTACTCCTTTACCTAATTAAACACACAAACGATAAAATTTTCGTATCAAAATTTTCATGTGACCTTCCTATCATAATACCAACCATAAAATAAAATAAAATAAAATAAAATTTTATTTTTGGGCTCAGATTTGTGGTCCCAAAACCACTGTTCCGATCTCACCGAAAATGGACTGTTACAATACATAAGCAAATAACCCATTCCCATTTGGTTTCTAAACACCATGCATCATATACTTAGACAAATAATTATCCAACGACTAAAATTCGACAGTTCAGAACGTCAAAAACATGTCCGAGCTAGAAACACCATGCCATCATCAAAGTTCATAACCTAAGCATAATCATAACTTTTAAACCTTATAAACAAAAGCTATAACCAACAAAATGTCTAGAAAATAACATGTGCATTAACGAGTCTATCACATTGCCTTTTCCCCAAAACGAAAGTAAACAAAAAACACCTATGGAATAACACAAAACTAGCTTGGATCACCTCTCGAAAACCACACCACTTGCACCGGCACACAACTAATATGCAATGGGTAAAGAACAGAGTGGGTGAGCTTAACAAGCTCAGTGAATGATTAGAATAACCACATCACAAACATATCATCATGCATCCTCAAGACAACCATTTCTAAGTACAATTACAATAGACTTATGTCTAGTGTCGTAGAGTACCTAACCATGCTTTATCTACTGGTTCTTTTACATAGCATTTACATATTCATGCAAACATATATCATGTAACACGCATATTTAATCAAGTATATATCACAGTTCTCTCAAATCACATATAATGATAAATTGGCAATATAGCACATACTCCATTAAGCATACAACATGTTCCACACAGTTACATATAATATGATAGATTGGCACTTGAGTTATTAAACATATAGTGAGCTCTATCATCACACATCGGATACACGGATCTCTAACACATCAAACATAGACTCATAGAGTCAAACATGTCCCAAAAGTGTAGCATAAAGCTAATACTCTCCTTATTTCCGCTGACATGTCCCGTTGAATGAAGCTTAGCTCACATTCCCTTATCCCTCCAACATATCCTAGGGCCTCAACACCCAAAATCACTATACATATAGGTGAGTACTCACAATCCTATGGCTTTTCAACTATATCCAATGGTTTCAAAATCATAAGGCCAAAATATCTGAAATCAAACACATAACACTTACCGGTTATCCATGCACTATCACTACATGTTAGTATCTTTTGTAATACACTATCACTGTCATATAACATATATATCATGTATACATTTGCACCTTTCACAACAATAACCATATCCACATATCACATATTTGAGCTTCTCATCACCATGCACAATGATACGGCCAAGCCTCAAGACTCATCAAGGGCTGACAAGGAACCTTTGGATTTGCCCTTAGGACAGATAACTCGAGCTCGAGCCAAAAGATTCAAAGAGGCTGTTTCGGCTCTAGCTAATCGAGTATGGGCAGAGAATGTTGTTGGGCTCATTTAACGAACGTCAACAAGTCACCTAAGTAAGCCTTGCAACCTTCTACAAGCCCATCTTGTTCATTCATAGCCTATTGACCTCAACTCCAACTCATTTTTAACTTAGCAATATTTTTTTGCTGGAAATAAGGATTTCAATCCATTTTAGTTATTTTAGTTTGTTTCTTTAATTATGTCATAGTTTGAACATCATTAATATGAGTCTTTAATTATGTCATAGTTTGAAAATCATTAATATGTGTTTTGCATTTAATAAAGTCATGCATTATGTAACTTTCGTGTTAGTTAAGTTTGCATCATTAAATTAAGTCATGCATTAAGTAACTCACTTGTTCATTTAGTTTACATCTTAATTAAATTATGCATTTAAACATTTTATTTGTTTGTGTTAGAGTGTTATTTAATTTGGCTATTACTTTTAATGCATAAGTTATAGTGTGTTTAATTTTTCTTAAATAAAATTAATTGTGTGTTCAATTTTTGTTGTAGGAAAGTTCAAAAGGCTGGACACATATTTTAAAGGTACAATAGGGTTGTTCGTTAGCCAAGAAGAATCAAATGCTATCACATTCAAATGGCTATTTAGTTTTGGCATAAAAGAGTATGCATTTGGTCACTTAATTGCTGGTGCATAAAAGGAACATTTTTGTTGGATATTGAAGCACTCAAAGCTCATTATGGTGGCTTTTCAAATGGAACAAGAGTGTCTCTTCAAGTCTGATCAGTTTTTGGAGTCTTTTTCCGTCATTATGACGCCATTAAAAGAGGAAGTTACACAAGCTTTATGATTCGATTAAAAGAGAGTTAAAGAGACATCAACTAAGCACAATAAGAACATATTAAGTCTTCATTAATGGATAGAGCCATGCCTTTTCATCTACATCAGGATCAAATGAAGAGACATGACCATTGGATTTCTTACATGAGTTAAAAATGAAAATAAAGCTTATAATAACCTTAGTTAATTGCTGAAGGTGAAAGGTCACAAATAGGCATTCAAATAATCATAATAGTGCCTATAAATAGATTGTAAGAAGACGTTATTTTGGAGAAAGAAAACTTTTGATACTTTTATGAATTTTTACATCTTTATGAGTTTAATTCAACTCTCATTGTTCTTCTAAGACTCAAGCTGACTTATCTAGCACTGCTAGTCGCGTCCAACTTATTTTCTTTGTGAACTTATCACTCTTTGAGTGTGGCGTTCAACCCCGATACCTTTGGTTTCTATCTCCTCATAGATAGTGGGTCAAGGTCCTTTTTAACTATCAACCTTTCCACCTTAAGAGTCAATATAAGATTCGGGTCAATACTTCTTATAGTATTGGTTCTTTCTTGGACCTTAAGCCTTTTTCCATCCATCTGAATTATTCCTTTCAAAGTTATCTTATTTTTCTTTGTTTAACCGAAACATTCACTTAGACTATTCCAAAACACTTAAAAACCATCTTTGCTTTAGCCTATACTTAGCTGAATTCACTCAACTCCAAATTGAACGAAACTTCTCTATTTTACGATCGGGCTACACTACAACTCGAAATCAACTCACGAGACGAGATCGTATCACACAATTTCATAATCATATAAGCACAAAACCACAAAGAAAATATAGGTACAAGAAAACTTACACTCGAAATTTAAAGTAGGGGTTTAGGCTACTACTAAATTCCAAAATGATACGTGACTCGTTTCTACTAGCAGTGATTCCAAACACTCACCACTATGCTTTCGCCGAGAAGTCGAAAGCTCAAACTAGATCTTCCTTTAACTTGTAGAAGGCTCCAATGAATTCGAGGCTTTACACACAATAACCATAAAAAATTCACAATCAGATAATAGTCAAAGACTCACTTAAACCAACTAAAACATCAACCTATTCTAAATTTTCATGTAACCAAAATTTAACATAACAAACATAAAATGCTCATAACTAGGTCTAACCTTAACCTTTTCGCTTTAAACGAATTCCGTTCACCTAATTAGTCATTTACACCTAATCCCCAACCTTTAAACCGCTGAAAACTACCCAATCATGGTATCAAAAATTTTCGACATATTTTTTACGATTTTCACTGTAACAGCCCGTTTTCAGTGAAATCAAAATAGTGGTTTAGGGACCACAAATCCGAGTTTGAAAGAAATTTTATTTTAATATTATTTTATGGTCTACATTATGATAGGAATATCGTATAAAAATTTTGTTAATAAAATTTTATCGATTACATATTTAATTGATAAAAGGACCAAATTGCATAAAATACAAAAGTTGAATTCTAGTATCTATAGGTAGGAAATAGCTATGGAATTCAAAACTTAAGGTCCTTATATGGCAATTAGACCATTACGAGGAGTTAGTAGATAAGTTTGATGAATCATCCATGGAAAATTAAATAAAGAAAATGACTAAATTGGAAATTGAAATAATTAAAGATGATAATAAACTAATATCATCTTATTTCATCATCTTTCCCAAATTAAAATACATGGAAACCCTATCTAAGAGAAAAGAATTCAAGCAATCTTATTTGGCTTAATTAGGTATGTTTTCTTGTCTAGTTTTTAGTAATTTTTATATTTTTGAGATCGTAGTAACCTAATCTAGTTAATTTGGGGATTAATTTGTAAAGTTATCAAAGTATTAGAGTTTTGATATGGATGAATATCCATGAATTATGAAGTTTTATGGTAGAAATGGAAAGATTTTTTTATAGATAAACAACTTTTGTAAAGGAAATTTTCATGAAATTGTGGTTTAGGGACTAAATTGTAAATATGTAAAATTCATTAAAAAATTCTGATTTTTGTGAAATACATGGACTGTTATTGTTATATTAAAATTTCAGCTAGGCTTGGAATAAGGATTAAATTGCATGAAATTCATTTTCCGAGCCTAGGGACGAAATTGGAATTAATCAAAAGTATAGGGGTAAAATGGTAATTTTGCCTAATATGTGAATTGGATTGAATTGAATATGAATTGTATTAAATTGAGTTAAATTTACTCATATTGATCTGGATAGATCAAATACGAAGTCAGATCGTGGAAAAGAAAAAGTGTTGGATTAGTAGACTTTTGCATACACGAACATTTCTCGAGGTAAGTTCGTGTAACTAATTGTGTATTTAAATATTTATGTGATATGCTTGATTTATGTGTATGTAAATTTTTAAGTATTAAAATAAATCATATATCCGACAATGCCTGACAAGAAATAAATCATGTTTAAACAAGTGAAATTAGATGGATACAAGGTTCCCGAAATGGTTGTGATTCCACATATGTTGCGAACACACCATAGCTCGTAAGAGTGTCCAGTTATGGCTCACATGAGCATCCCGATATAAGCTCTCTTGGGCTTTCTGATATATGGTTCTTTCAAGCTTCCTGTTTATATGCTCCTATGAGCATTTTGATCGGTAGTGTTCCTACATGTGTTGGGATACACCACAGCTCTTATGAGCAACCCGATATAAGGCTATCCGGAGCTTTCTGATAATAGCTCTTTGGAGTTACCCATTAAGTTTGCATGAGATTTCTGATTTAAGCTTTTATGAGCTTCCTGTTATTAAGCTCGGATAAGCTTCCAGTTACAAGCTCACATGAGCTTTCTATTATTTGGTGTGGAAGAGCTTCTCATTTAAATGTTCAATGAGCATTCCTGAATATGAATTGACAGAATATAGTATGTACACTCTGTGTGTACTAACCATGCATGCATCGATAGTATAAGTGGTTTAATAGATAAAGTTATGACAATATGAATTTATGATAAAAGATTATGGACATATATTTGATCACATGAACATGACTTGTATATGAAGTTTGAATACATGATGTGGAAAGTACATGAATAAGGAAATTTGATTAATGATAAGTTCATACTTGTTTATTGTTATTCATGTGAACTACATGACTAACATGCTTGATGAGGATATGTGTCTAGGAAAAAGGCCAATTTGGCTTGAACATGTTTATTTGCTTACCTTAAATGTGAATTAATTGGTAAGTTAATTTCCTGTTATACGAACTTACTAAGCTTAAAAGCTTACTCTGTTTTATTTCTTCTGTTTTATAGTTGTCGAGTACTCGGAAGCTCGTAAAGGTTGGAACTTGGTCGGAGCCAAATCACGCTATCCCTTAGACTTCTCAGTATATATATAGCAAGTTAATTTTTGTTATAATGGCATGTATAGGTTAAATTAGCCAATGATGGCATGTAAAAATTTGATTGAAACTAGCCATTTGTATGGCTTGTGTTTAGTATTTTTTTTTATGTATATACATGGTCTAAGCATGTTTGACATGTGTGTTTAAAATGGTTAAAATGATGGAAATCATATGGATGTTTGGATCAAACTAACATATTTGGTAAAAACATGCATATATGTGAATTAGGTCAATTAGGTAAGTTTGAAAAACATGAATACATGTGATGATATGTCATGTATAAAACTTGATTTTGACTTGATTTGAATGTTTTGTGTTGGCTTGGAAATGTGTTAAAATGTCATTGTAGGTGGAAGACAAATTGGCTGAGAAATAAGGCTTGGAAATGGCCTTATTTTGTCCACATGGGCGTGTGTCTCAGTCGTGTGTGACACACAACCTAGCACATGGGCTTGTGACTTGGTCGTGTGTCCCCTGCATCATTAAAATTCAAATAGAATGCTCAGGATTTTTCACGTGGCCTGGCACACGGGCGTATGGCTTGGCCGTGTGACCCCTGCACCTACACACAACCTAGCACACGGACGTGTGACTTGGCTATGTGACCCAAGTCAGAGAGTTACACGGGTACAGACACGAGTTGGGACACGACTGTGTGCCCTATTATGAATGCCTACACGACCTCAGACACGGGCGTGTCTCTTGGCCGTGTGAGCCACATGACCTGACCACATGGGCGTGTGTACCCTGTAACTAAGAAAAATTTTGAAATTTTCTGAAAAATTCTCTAAGTACCTAGTTTTGTCCTGATTTGATTCTAATGTATGTTTTGGTCCCCTAGGGCTCACATAAGGGACGATGTGATTAAATTCTGTTGTGATTGCTAAATTATATGAAATGTCTGTTATATGTTATGTAAATTCCAGTAGTACTCCGTAACTCTGTTCCAGCGACGGATACGGGTTAAGAGTGTTCCATTCACAAAATTCATTAAAACGTAAGAATAACCAAGCTTCAAGGTAAGTTTAGAAACCTTCTACTTAGGGATGAGCAAAACTCGATTTGACACGAAAAAATAAAAAAAATTGCATTTCGAGTTAAACAAATCAAGTTATTCGATTTATTCGAGTCAACTTGAATTTTTTTTGAATTTCTAGTTCGATTCGAGTTGAGTTTTCGAATTCGAATAACTCGAATAATTTAAATAAATCGAATATCAAACTATAATATTTTACATTTTTACCACAAACTCCTAAACCTTTTTATTTTTCCCTCAAAACTTTTACTCATTCCCACTTCCCCCAAAATTTTTACTGCCCTCCCCCATCTACCCAAAATCCATTTCTCACCAAAATTTTACTCTCCCATTTACTTTTCCTCAAAATTTTACTCCAAAAACCCTTAAAATTTTTTATTTTCCTCCAAAATTTTTACTCCCTCCCACTTTTCCCTTAAAACTTTTACTCCCTTCCCATCTTACCCCCCATCTACCCCAAACCCATCCCCCCCCCCATTTTTTTAAATATTTTCCCTCTAAAATTTTACTCCCCCTATTTACTTTCCCTCAAACTTTTACTCCCCAAAACTTTTTAATTTCCCCCTAAACTTTTACTTTTCACCCTTTACTGCCAAATAAAAAATCTAAATTACCCAAAAAAATTTCCTAAACATAAATAATAATAATTTTATTTATATCTACTATTTATATTATTAAATTAAATTTCACATTTTGTATTATTTATATTATTGAATTGTTTAATCATATTGAATATTTATATTAAAATTGAAATATTAATGATGCCATAAAATATTCGTGTCAAAATTTTATATTGGTATCAATTTCACATTTTACCTATAAAATAACTTTTATTAAAAAATCACATTTTTCCATTTAATATATTTTTTAATTCTAAAATACATAGTGACAAGAATCTGAAGATAATTGAAACAACTAAGCAAGCAAAGAAGCTAACCCATATATAAAAGATTAATAAATAAATTATGAGGAGATGAAAGTTAATAAAAAATTTGATTACGGTGGATAAATTTTATTACGATGGGTAACAGTGGTTACAAGGAACCAAATTTATTTTTTAAAATTTAACTCGAACAAATATATTTGATTCGATCTGATTCGAATTCCATCTCACCCGACTCATTCGAGAAAATTTCAAATCAAATTAGGATGATAAAATATGATTCGTCAACTCAATTAACTCGAAATTTTTTCATTTGATTCAATCGAACGCTCACCCCTACTTCTAATTATGACAAAACGAGTTGAAAAACACTTTGAAACCACATTTTTACTCAAAATCCCGAAATCCACCATTAATGTCCCAATTTTCGGGTTTTATTAAAAGTTAGCGGTTCAATGGCTAATACTTCAATTTTAAGTACTAGGAAACATGAAAAACTCATAAGAATTCAAAACATTACCTTTCACATAAGATTAAAGGAGTTTTGACGTAAATCTAGAAAACCTACATTTGGAGAAAATGATGAAATCTATGGAGTTTTGGGTGTTTTTAAAGTGATTCTATGAGTGTTTAAGGCTTGGGTGTTGAGAGAAATCAAAAGCTTATAGTTTGGAAATCAAAATCGAGTGATTTAATGTTGGGAGAATGAGGGACGACATTAAGAGAGGGGAGAGGATGAAACTAACGTGAATCTGCTATTGGGGGAAAGAAATAGGCTAAAAATTTAAAATTCGGGCTAATGGTGTCTTAAAAACTCCCAATTTTACCCCTTTTACAAATAAGCCCCTAAGCCTAAATTGAAAGACTTTTAAAACTTATTTTCAAGAATTGATTTAACAACTAATATGCCACAGTCGAATATAATTCCGATTTACCATGCTACTAAATTTTGAACACTCTAAGGCTAAAATTTCTAAAATACCCCTAAAACTCCTAGGCCCTACTTTGGGGTGTTACAATTGTTAAGCTCTTGAACTCTTTGACGTTACAACTCTTGCTTCGCCCATGGCTTCAATCCATCCAAAAAGAAAAAGAATGCCTCTTTCTCGCCCATATTCAAGATTTGAAGCATGAGTTCACTAAATTCCTGCACATACTCTCTTACTGTGCCTTGTTGCATAAGCCGATGCAACTTTTCCTAAGCTTTATCCTTGGCATACTCTAAATAAAACTGTGCTTTGAACTCACTCTGGAACTCCTCCTAAGTCTCAATTTCGATCCCACCACGTCTCACGTTTGTGGACCTATGCCACCACAACAAAGAAACGTCAGTGAAATACATATCAGCAATATTTGCCTTAGTGGCATCATCCATGATGCCTTTGGCATGGAAGTATTACTCCACTCCCCACAGGAAATTGTCCACATCTCTTGTAACCTTGTCCCCTAGAATTGTTTGGGCTTGGGAACATCCACACTCAGCTTGGGTGCAGCAGCTAACCCTTCATTGCCCAAAGCAGCCTTGTACATTGTGAGTTCACCCTTGAGCTCCGCAATATCCTCTTTCAAGGCTGTCATCATAGCCTCTAGGGTATCATCCCTATCGGTCAGCTTGTTCTCAAAGGAACCTAGAGACTCTGACATATAGTCCTTGAGCTACTCCTTCATGGATTGCAACCCATCAGTGAGTCCCCCCTCAACTTCATCGATCCTCTCTTTGGCGCCCTCCATGGACTCCTAGAGAGTCACTACCCAATCTTCAAAACCCGACAACATGTCCCTTGATCGACTAGCTTTTCTAGCCCTCCCATGGGTCTTCATTAGCTCAAGATATTCAGCAACTTCTTTCGACATCTTTCAATGGTGCCTTCAAAACTTTAGCTCAGATACAAATTTTCATGGACTTAGATTTTCGCCTCACAATTTGTGCAACCTTAGGGGTTTTCTTTCGTCAAAAATACCTAAGTAACCTAACTAATTTGGTTGTGCCAAATAACCTTTCTTGAACATGATGGATCACACAATTGTGCAATGGTTGTGGGCTCCCACGTGCAACCCATGACACAAGCACCCCGTCAAAATAAAAACTAAGCCATCTCAAAGGGAAAGGGCACCACCCTCACAGTTTCTTATTAAGGGAATTCTCATTGGCTAAACAAACATCGGCAGGATATATCAAAAAACATCCAAAGACAAATCTAGGTCAGACCACTTTGATCGACACCACCAACCAAACCTTAATTCAACAATATCCCACAGTTGTATAAAGTCCAAGGTTTTACCATTAAAAATAATATCATTATGAAAATACCATAAAGACCGCACAACAACATAAAAAGCTATTCGCCACACCTAGGACTGATGTCCCCAAGGCATAGCCTCAAACCATGAAGAGGATAGGACCATTAGGAGCAACAAAATGAATCTTCCAAATGTTGCAACACTGCTATCATAACAACTAAGCAACATTACAAGAAATGAATCCTCCACACCTGGGACTGGTGTCCCCAAGGCATAGCCTCAAACCATGAATTTAGAATAGGATCATTAGAAGCAACGAAATGAATCTTCCAAATGTTGCAGCATCGCTGTCATAACAACGAAGCAACATTACAAGAAAAGAAAAAGTGGTTCAACAATTGAATCTAATGAATCTTCCAAACAAACATTATTAATAAAATGTAGAAGGGTTATTTTTTTCTTTCTCATTATATCCAATTGTCAATCCAGTATGTAACACCCCAAACCCAACCTAGGCGTTATGGTCAAATCTAGCAATGTCACAAGATAGTGCTTTAGAAATCGCAATGACGTTAAGACCATTTCTCCGTTTGTACCACTTTTCATTATCTTATGCTAACTTCAAAAATGTGTCATTTGTTTTCAATCCCTTTTCCATTTTCAAAACGTTATACTTTGCGGAATCTTTTAAAATAGTTTGCGAATTTGTGTGTATTTTGATAAAATGTTAGTTTGTTTTGAAAACTCGAGTTTTTCTACTAATAGCAGTAAAACTATACACATTGCAAATCCCAAATTTAATCAAAATATGTAATGGCTATAATTACATTAAAATCTCCCAAATAAAAATTAAAACCATGAAAATTATACACCATAAATCTATCTTGAGGCAGTAGCAGTGGTCACTGTCGAGTCCTCTGCTGCACCAATCCGTCTAACGCTGGGGATTACCTAGACAGAGGGTGAGTTTCGCAACTCAATGTGTAAACCCCACAAATATCAAATGTACAGAGTAATAACCATAAATTAAAAATTACAAACTAGGCAGGAGCCCATTACAGAAACAGTTTGGGCCTTAGCCCACTCGGATGCAGAACCAGATATATATAATAGGGCCTTAGCCCAATCAGATACAGAATCAGAAATGTATTAGGGCCTCAGCCCAACTAGATACGGAATGCAGATCAAAATATCAGAATCCTACCCACCAGCCTCTACACACCATCTCTGTCCAGCCCTACACACCATGTGGGGATATAATCAACTCACCCATCCCTACACACCATACTGTACCGACATACGGCACATAAACAGAATAATGCAGCTGAGCTGCCAGATAACAGGCTGAAAGCCTTTCAGACACTTCCTCCAGAATATCATCAACCCTCCCCGATGCAATGCAACATACCAAATATGACATGCAATATGCAAATAACGGATCATACATTTAGTTTAGTACAGATATCATGCTCAGCCAGACACCATATAATCGGATCACATAAATAGGAATATAAGTAACACTTACCGACCCTACAGTAGGTCCACAGTTGACTTGGGCGACCTGTTCAACCTTACAGATCATTTCAGAAAAATGGGCTCACACGCCCATGTGATCGGCCCGTGTGGGCCCACACGACCCAAATTGGCCTTGGCCGTGTGGATCACACGGTCTGGCCCAGAACTCCACACGCCCGTGTGGGCCCACAAAGTCAAGCCCATTGTCGCACACCGTCTTGCCCGCCATCACACGACCGTGTCACTTGCACACGGCCTGGCTCGTCTATCACACGGCCGTGTTGTGGCTCACAGCCTTGCACACGGCCTACCACGCGACCATGTGGCGTCGATAAAATTATTTTTCGGCTTTCACTGAATCTCGTTTTTTGTGTTTCCGAGTACACACCTGGTACTGTTTCGCGGCGAAAACATTCCCAAGCCTCCTGGAACCTTAAAATTGATCAATTAAAACCCCAATCAGTCACTTAAATTGACACTTAATCTGAACTTTAACGAGACAGACAAACCTTTATCCATCAAAAATCCTTACCTTTGACCGAACGATGGTGATTCCACGCACTACAACACCGTTTGGGAAAGACTTCAGCCCTTTAATCCTTTCCTAACAAAAAATAACTCCTTTCAATAATGGTTTACTAAAGCCAATATAATAGTCACGTTATCCACACTTACCAGAATGCATGAAGAACACTGACAGAAATGGAACACTACGAGCAACACACAGGAAAGTAGCAAAGACAAAAAGGGAGAAATAGAGAAGAAGGAATTAGTAAAAGAGAAAACGGCAGAGAGGTGGAAAAAGAATGGAACGTCAGAATTTTGGGGAAGAAAATCGAAAATTTTGAAAAAGGGAACATAACATAAAAAAAGATTTGATACCCCATAAATTCCTTAATTATCTCCACTATCCTAGTACTCAGAATTCTAACGCCACTCAAAATCATCCCCATAATTGTGTAAAAATAAAGCCAAAGCATGGAATCGAACTCAAGACCTCATGCATTCAAACACTCCACTTAACCACCAGACCAGCAGGCCCATTCTGATATCATTTTACCAACAATAACTTAAAACCCTACCGAATCCAGTGAGAGCTTTATTCATAAAAATGCCAAAATTTACCCAAGTTGTGACTTGAACTTGGGACCTCCCATACACATACCCAGAACCCATAACCACTGAAGTAGATACACATTTGTGTCAATTAATTTTAGAAACACATACAGATATTTTTGTGCTCCAAAATCACATAAGTCGAAATTAAAGAAATTTGGGGCGTTACAACTCTACCCCTTAAAAGAAAATTTCGTCCTCGAAATTTTACCTGATTAGAAAAGATAAGGATACTGCTGACGCATCGAGTCCTCCGGCTCCCAAGTGGCCTCCTCAGTGCTACGATTCCGCCACAGCACTTTCACTAGGGGGATAGATTTCCTTCATAGAACCTTAATGTCGCGATCTAAAATCTAGACCGACTCCTCCTCAAACATCAGATCTGGTCTAGCCTCAATGTCCTCATTCGGAACAATATGAGTAGTATCAGAGCGGTAGCGTCTCAATATCAAAACGTGAAAAACATCATGAATGCGATCCAACTCCGAAGGTAGTTCCAACTGATATACGACTGGCCTCACTCACTTCAGAATATGGTACGGCCCAATAAACCGAGGGCTCAGCTTACCCTTACAATCGAACCTCAAGACCTTCTTCCATGGTGAGACCTTGAGAAAAACTAAGTCCCCTACAAAATACTCAATATCCTTTCTCTTCAGATCGACATAGGACTTCTACCTATCAGATGCCGCTTTCAGTCGATCTCGAATCAATCGAACCTTATCTTCAGTTTCAGAAACCAATTCTGGACCCAGAACATGTCGCTCACCCAACTTAGTCCAACATAAAGGAGTGCGACACTTACGACCATACAGGGTCTCGTAAGGTACAATCTGAATGCTAGACTGATAGCTATTGTTGTAGGCGAACCCTGCCAACGACAAATACTCCCCCCAACTGCCTCAAAAATCTATAACACAGCTCCTCAACATATCCTTCAGTACTTGCATCATCCTCTCCAACTGACCATTTATCTGAGGATGGAAAGCAGTACTGAAGTCCAACCTTGAACCCAGAGCCTCATGCAATTTCTTCCAGAACTGAAACATGAAGCGAGGATCCTTATCGGAAATGATTGAGACATGAACCCCATGCAGTATCACTATTTCAGATATATACAATTTGGCCAATTTCTGGAGAGAAAAGTCCTCCCTGACCGGAATAAAGTGAGCAGACTTGGTCAATCAATCCACGACGACCCAGACAGAATCCTTCTTAGTGGGTGTTAAAGGTAAACCACTAACGAAGTCCATCGTTACTGTAACAGTCCGGTTTATACCCTATTTGGAATAGTGGTTTTGGGACCACAAATCTGAGTCCAAATAATATTTTAATATTATATTCTATACCGTTGATATGTGGTTTAGCATGTGTTAAATTTACGTAAGTTAAATTTGTCTGTTCGTGTGTTTAATTTGCAAAATGATGAAATTGCATTGAATGTGAAAGTTACATGTTATTTGTTAAAGTATTAATTTGATGTGGCTTTGTAAAAGTGAGGGCCTTATGTGGCAATTTGGCCAAAATATTAGATAGTGGACGGCAATGTGTAAACACATTATGTTTATATATGATTATTTATATGTTTTGTTAAATATATATGTATTTTATATTGTAAATTAATATGTTATAATAAAAGATACTTTAGTGGGTGGTTTTCACTTTATCATCTCTTGGCCGAAACCATAAAAGAAAAAGAAAGAAATTTTGAGCTAGGTATTCGGTCTTTCAAGCTTGAATTCAAGGTTAGTTTTAGATTCGTTTTTGATAATTTCTACGTTTTTGTAATCATTGCTTTGAGAGCTTTAAAACCCATGTCTCAATTTCATGAATTGATGATGTTTGTGTAAAATGCCATTGATGCTATGTTGAGTTTTGTGATGTTTTATGGTGTTAAATGATAGATATATAATTGATGAACATACTTTGTTCTTGAATTTTTGATGAATTTAGCTAAATAGGGCTAAATTGAGAAAATAAATTTTTGAGGGACTAAAATGGGAAATAAATGAAATGCATGGACTTGTATGGAGACTAGGAACATTCGACCCTTAAGGTGTGAAGACAAATTTTGTGTATTTTGTGTTTTGTGCAAATAGGACTAAATTGAAAAAGTGTGAAATATTAGGGGCAAAATGGTAATTTGCCCATTTAGGTGTTTTTGGATTAAATTGAATAGAAATTTGTTTGAATGAGTTTAATTTGAACATGTTTAGATCAAGAACAAAAGAAAAAGGACTTGGATCGGGGAAAAATGAAAATTATCGAATAGCCGGTCTTTGCTGTCCGACGATATCCGAGGTAAGTCTCTAAGCAAATATATGTCGCAAATTATTTACGTTATTTAATAAATGCTAAAACTTGAAACCATTGTGATTATTTATGAATTTGCCAAATTTGGCTAAGTAAAATATGTGATTTGGTTGAATTATTTGAATGTTAGAAGTTATTTGAATATTTGTACGAGGAGATTTAATTGAGAAAGAGGTTCGATATATGAAATGGTTCATGTGAGATATTTTTAAGTATTACTATTCGGGCTTTGAGCCTAGCAAGCCTTGGGCTGGTGAATTTCTCGGGCTTTATGCCTAGCAGACTTATTACCGGTGAATGGATATCAGACCTTGGGTCTAGCAGGCTTAGTGCCGGTGTGAAATTCAGGCTTATGCCTAGCAGGTTTTATACCGGTGATTGAAATATCAACTTGTGGTTTATGAGAGTACATCGTGATGTATTTCTTGAGCAAGTAAGGTGATAATACGAGATGTTTGTATTCGACCATACTGGTAAGTGCTTATGAATTATTTGATTGAGTTTCTTTATCCGATCAATTAGGTAAGCACATATGTGAATTTCGTTGGGCAAGAATGTGACTAATGACTATATATATATATATATATATATATATATTCGGCCTTTTGGTGGTGTGGTCATATTGATATTATATTAATATTGAATACTTGGATATATGAAATGTCTAATGGATAAGTGTATATATATTCTTGTATGTGGCCTTATTGAATGATATGCATATGAAATGAGTAGATGGTTGAAAGCTGGTATTTCCATTTGAACCTTGTGCCGAAATGGTAAATTATTTGTTAAAGGCAAGATAGTGATGAATGTTAAGTTAAATGAGGTATTGGAGTTCGGCAATGTTAGACCATATGTGTTTTGTTAAAAATAAATTGACATTAGGTAATTGATTTAAAATGCTTGATTGTTCAATTGATTTATTATAATTGCTTGAGACTTACTAAGCTAAGTTAGCTTACTCTGTGTGTTTTTCACTCTGTTTTATAGATTTTGGTCAAGCTACGAGCTCAGGGGATCGTCATTAGAGTCATCCACACTGTCGACTTATTTTGGTATCTTAAAATTTGAAATTTTGAACTTAAGGCATGTATAGGCTAGCTTAATGCTTGAATAACATTTTGTTGATGTATATAAGCCATGCGAAAATGGCTTGTCTTAATATTAAATAATCTAAAGTTACGTAAGTCTCGATTTAGGTAAGTGTGCAAGTTTTGCTTGGATGATGAGTATGGATGTATTATAAATCATGCCAAGTATGTATGTTTGTATATGCATGTTTGATATGAAATCACTATATATGAATTTTTGCTAGCTCTTTGGAAAGTGAATATATGTGGTAGTTTATCAAGTATGGAATAAGATTCAGTATACATTACTTTTGATGTGTAGTACGAAAACATGAATCTATCTTATAAACTTTGTATTCGACAATATGTGGAATTAATGGATATGTACTTGGATAGCATATTCAATTATGAATGACATTGGTGCATGTGTATCAAATTCAATTTATGTGATTTGGTAATGAAATGGCTAAATTATGGTACTATGGTCTTGATTGTATTCGGCCATGATGCTTGATCATTATAAAAGTACAATCGGTGATGTATGTATGCATGTGTTGGTAGTTTGTTTGATTATCGTGTCTATTATGTCATGCATTTGGTTTTGTAATTTGCTATTTTAGAAGTATATCTTATAGTACCTTATTATGAAGAATATTCATATGACTTGACCTAAAGGTTAAGATAATTGTTGAATGTGATTGATTGTACATGATTGGTAGTTGATCTTATTATTCGTTTTGAAACAAAAGAGGTTGCATCTGGGAAATTGGTATATGCGCATTTGAGTTAAAAAGGGACTATGATTGATAAATGTTAAATTTGATTGCACAAGATTTAAGCATGTCTATATGTATACAAGTATACTTAGTTTTGATATTTGTTATTTTGTTTAGGTTTAGTAGTTATGGATATGTGCATATTTAGTCATTGAAGATTAGTGATAAAGTTATTCGTTGAAAAATGCTTCTATGAGAGTTTGGCTAAATGGATTATAATATGTAATTATAAATGTTTAAGTATTTTATGAAATTACATTACACTTTATGTATTCGATTATGTCTGCTTGAGCCGTAAATATTTGATATGTCTTGTAATATGCATGGTAATACCTTTTAACCCTAATTCAGTGACAGATACGGGTTAAGGGTGTTACAGTTACTCGACCCCATTTCCACATCGATATCTTTATCGGCTGCAACAACCCCGAAGGCAACTGATGCTCAGCCTTAACCTGTTGACAAGTCAAACAGCGAGCAACGAAGTCAGTAACCTCACGCTTCGACCCTGGTCACCAGTATAACTCTCGGAGATCTCGGAACATCTTGTTCCCACTAGGATGCATAGCATAGGGACTACTATGTGCCTCCCTCAGAATCGACTGTCGCAACTCCTCATCACTCGGTACACAAATTCGACCGCAAAAATAAAGTACCTCATCACTGTTAATCCCAAAATCAGTAGCATCACCAGTCTCAACCTGACAGAAACGTAACTCAAGAGACTTATGCCCCATCTGTTTACCTCTAATATGATCAATCCATGTAGGCTTAACCTGAAGTTCCGCTAATAGACTCCCATCGTCGAATAAACTGAGTCGAGCGAACATCGCTCTCAGATCGGTCATAGCCCTACAGCTCAAAGCATCCGCCACCACATTGGCCTTACCAGGATGATACTCAATGGTGCAGTCAAAATTCTTAAACAGTTCTACCCATCTACGCTGCCTAAGGTTTAACTCCTTCTGAGTGAGGAGATATTTGAGGCTTTTGTGATCAGTTTAGATAGTATACTTCTCACCGTACAGATAATGCCTCCAGATTTTCAGAGCGAAGACTATCGCTGCCAACTCCAAATCATGCGTCGGATAGTTAGCCTTATGCGTCTTGAGCTGACGAGACGCATAAGCTACCACTTTACCATCCTGCATCAGAACGCAACCCAGACCCACATGTGACTCATCACTGTATACCATGAAGTCTCTACTAGGCTTCGACTGTATCAAAATAGGAGCCTGAGCCAGAACAGATTTGAGCTTCTCGAAGCTCTCTTGTTGCTTATCAGTCTAGACAAAGGGAACTCCCTTACGCAGAAGCTTGGTTAAAGGTGCTTCGATCAAGGAGAACCCTTCTACGAAGCGTCGATAATAACCTACCAGCCCTAGAAAGCTGTGAATTTCGGACACATTCTTCGGTTGTTTCCAATCCAACACAGCCTCAATCTTACAAGGATCAACATGAATCCCCTTCGCAGAAACCACATGTCCCAAAAAGGTTACTTCCCGGAGCCTGAATTCACATTTACTGAACTTTGCATACAACTGTTTCTTACGAAGAGTCTGTAGGACCACTCTCAGATGCTCATCGTGCTCGTCCTCATCCTTGGAATACACTAGCATATCATCGATGAATACCACCACAAACTGGTCCAGATAAGGCTGGAACACACGGTTCATCAAATTCATAAATGCTGCTGGTGCATTGATCAACCCAAAAGGCATAACCAGGAACTCATAATATCCATAACGAGTCCTAAATGTCGTCTTGTGCACATCGTCTTCCTTAACTCTGAATTGATGATATCCAGAACGTAAATCAATCTTAGAGAACACAGAAGCCCCTCTGGACTGGTCGAGCCCCTCTGGACTGGTCGAATAGATCATCTATCCTTGGAAGTTGGTACTTATTCTTGATTGTCAGTTTGTTCAACTGCCGATAATCGATGCAGATCCGCATTGTCCCATCCTTTTTCTTAACAAACAGCACCGATGCTCCCCATGTAGACACACTTGGACGGATGAACCCACGATCTAACAGTTATTAAATTTGAGCCTTAAGCTCTGTAAGCTCCTTCGGTGCCATTCGGTAGGGCGCGATAGACACTAGAGCTGTACTCAGAATGAGCCCAATCCCAAATTCTACTTCTCGACTCGGAGGCAGACCCGGTAGTTCCTCAGGGAAAACATCCAAAAAGTTACTTACGGTTCTGACTTCCTTAACTGAAGAGTCCCCAGAGTCAGAAATACTGATGTAGGCTCAGAATGCCTCACACTCTTTCCTCACTAACTTTTCTACCACTAACGCAGAAAACACATTAGTCAGATAGTCTCTTCGTTCCCCAATCACAACTACCTCGCTGTCCTCCTCGGCCTTTAAAACAACCCTTTTTGTAGCACAATCCAAACTTATCCTGTGTTTAACCAACTAGTCTATTCCTAGAATCAAATCAAACTCCCCAAATGAAAGCTCCATCAGATCAGCTAGAAATATTGTCTCTTGAACCTCTAACAGGGCATCTCTAAACAATTTACTCACTCGGATGGATTGCCCTAACGGGCTCACAACAGTTACCTCACTAGAAGTACTCTCAACCGAAATCCCCAAGGTTTTAGACACAGTACTGGCTACGTAAAAGTGTGTAGAGCCTATGTCTATCAATGCCAAATAAGGTACATTATAAATTAAAAATGTACCCGTGATGACGTCTGGAGCATCTCGATCCTCATAGCGACGGGCAGCATAAACCAGTGCGGGCTGCACGCCTCAGTCAGTCTAGCACCTCTGCCCGATGCTTTCTGTCCTCAGCCCATGCCGTTACCACCCCTGGCCTGACCTCGACCCCTAGGTGATTGTTGAACTACTGTCAGTAGCTGCGTAGCACCAATAATCGAAGCTTGCATCTGATCAGTTCTCAACGGATAATCCCGAACACGGTGCTCAGTCAACCCACATCTCAAACATGCCCTAGTTGTCCTCCAACATTCGTCTGGATGGCGTCTACCACAGTGCCTAAAAAGTGCCACCCCGGTAGATGCAACAGGAGGCCAAGCTCTCACTGGCCCATCAAATTTGGCCTTTTCTTAGGCCTCATCAAATCTGGCCTTATTCTTTCCTCTCTCAGTTTTGGTGCTCAGCGCGCTTAACTTCTTCGGCGATCTTCGACTTCTCAACAGTGTAGCAAACTCACGTTCCCTCTGTGGAGCTATCAGTACTCACAAACGGTCTCTGAGGCCATCTTCGAAGCGGACACATCTCTCATATTCGGTCACCACCATGCCACGCACATATCGACTCAATCTTAGAAACTCGGTCTCATACTTGGCCTCTGTACGGTCTCCCTGGGTGAGATTAAAGAACTCACGTCTCCTAGCGTTAATGTAGCTGGCTCCCACATACTTACTCTGGAAAGCCATCTTAAAGTAATCCCAAGCCAATCGGTCAGGATGAGTGCCCTCCTTAACCGTCAGCCACCACTGGTAAGCTTCATCGCGAAGCAGAGAAATAACCCCCTTAAGCTTCTGCTCGGAGGTAAAGTCCAAGTCGTCCATAATTCTTTTCGTGGCCTCCATCAAATATTCAGCCACATTAGGGGTGACTCCACTGACACCCTTGAATAACTCAGCCCCATTGGACTGGAATCATTCCGTAACTGACCCTCGGCCCCCAGATCCAGTGTCTCTCCAATATCCTTAGCATGGCCTGGGATAATGTGTCGTCCCCAACCACGCAATCTCAAGACCAAGTCTCGGTCGCAAGTGATACTGATGTCTCACTAGTATTCAGATTATGCAGATTTCTAGATGATGAGGACTTAGTTTGAGCCCCTCTACGGCCTCTACCACGGCCTCTAGTACCCCGTCCGTGAATACCTCATGTGCTCATCGTAAATTTGGAGGTTATCTGTATTAATAGTTTTATGCATTAGTTTACAGTTTTGATATTCATTAACAGATATTTTATGCAAATAGTATCAAAAGTTTAGAATTTGTTACCGCAAATCGCAATCTCACTATAGTTTTCAGTTTCGCTACAGTTTTCAGTTTACACTACCTAGAGTGTTTTCAGTACAGTATACTACCTATGGTTGTTCCAAACATGCTAGTAGTATTTTTAAACAAATTTAAACAAAGTTTCAGGACACTTATAGGATCGGCGCCGGAGACTCGGTGTACCACATACTCAGTCCAAAAACATTTAAAATCACTTAAAAATTATTTCTTAAAACAAATCTTGATAACCCAAATCCACAGCCGAGTTTTGCAACCTGGCTCTGAAGCCACTAAATGTAACACACGAAACTCGACCTAGATGTATGGCCGAATCTAGCGATGTCACATGATAGTGTTTTAGAAATCACAATGACGTTAAGACCATTTCTCTGTTTGTACCACTTTTCATTATCTTATGCTAACTTCAAAAATGTGTCATCTGTTTTCAATCTCTTTTCCATTTTCAAAACGTTATACTTTACGAAAGCTTTTAAAATAGTTTGCAAATTTGTGTGTATTTTGATAAAATATTTATTTGTTTTGAAAACTCGAGTTTTCCTACTAATAGCTGTAAAACCATAAACGTTGCAAATCCCAAATTTAATCAAAATATGTAATGGCCATAATTACAGTAAAATCTCCCAAATAAAAATTAAAACCATGAAAAGTATATAAACCATAAATCTATCATGAGGCAGTAGCAGTGGTCACTGTCGAGTCCTCTGCTGCACCAATCCGTCTAACGCTGGGGATTACCTGGACAGATTAAATAGAAAAGGGTGAGTTTTGCAACTCAGTGTGTAAACCCACAAATATCAAATGTATAGAGTAATCAACAGAAATAAAAAATCACAGACTAGGCCGGAGCCCATTACAGAAATAGTTTGGGCTTTAGCCTACTCGAATGTAGAATCAGATGTATATAATAGGGCCTTAGCCCAATCAGATACAAAATTAGAAATGTATTAGTACCTCAGCCTAATCAGATACGGAATGCAGATCAGAATATCAGAATCCTACCCACCAGCCTCTACCCACCATCTCTGTCCAGCCCTACATACTATGTGGGGATATAATCAACTCACCCATCCCTACACACCATACTGTACCGACATACGGCACATAAACAGAATAATGCAGCTGAGCTGCCAGATAACAGGCTTAAAGCCTTTCAGACACTTCCTCCGGAATATCAACAACCCTCCCCAATGCAATGCAACATACCAAATATGACATGCAACATGCAAATAACAGATCATACATTCAGTTCAGTACAGATATCATGCTCAGTCAGACACCATATAATTGGATCACATAAATAGGGATATAAGTAACGCTTACCGACCCTACAGTAGGTCCACAGTCGACTTGGGCGACCCGTGCAACTTTACAAATCATTCCAGAAAAATGGGCTCACACGCCCATGTGGCCGGCCCGTGTGGGCCCACATGCCTGTGTAGCCCACATGGCCTAAATTGGCCTTGGCTGTGTGGATCACACGGCCTGGCCCAGAATTCCACACGCACGTGTGGGCCCACACGGCCCAATAGGTCAAGCTCGTGTGTCGCACACGGTCTTTCCCGACCATCACACGACCGTGCGCACAGCCTGGTTCGCCAAGCACACGATCGTGTTGTGGCTCACAACCTTGCACACGGCCTACCACACGGCCGTGTAGCGTTGACAGAATCATTTTTCAACTTTCTTCGATTCTCATTTTCTGTAATTCCGGGTACACACCTGGTACTGTTTCACGGCGAAAACACTCCCAAGTCTCCTGAAACCTTAAAATTGACCAATTAAAACCCCAATCAGTCACTTAAATTGACACTTAATCTGAACTTTAACGAGACAGACAAACCTTTATCCATAAAAAATCCTTACCTTTGACCGAACGATGGTAATTCTACGCACTACAACATCGTTTGGGAAAGACTTCAGCCCCTTAATCCTTTCTTAACACAAAACAACTCCTTTCAATAATGGTTTACTAAAGCCAACATAATACTCACGTTATCCATACTTACCAGAACACACGAAGAACACTGATAGAAACGGAACATTACGAGCAACGCACATGAAAGTAACAAAGACGAAAAGGGAGAAACAGATAAGGAGGATTTAGCAAAAGGGAAAACAGCAGAGAGGTGGAAAAAGAATGGAACGTCAGAATTTTGGGGAAGAAAACCAAAAATTTTGAAAAAGGGAACATAACATAAAAAAAAGATTTGATACCCCTAAATTCCTTAATTATCTCCACTATCCCAGTACTCAGAATTCTAACGCCACTCAAACTCCTCCCCATAATCGTGCAAAACTAAAGCCAAAGCAGGGAATCGAGCTCAGGACCTCATGCAGTCAAACACTCCACTTAACCACCAGACCAGCAGGCCCATTCTGATATAATTTTACCAACAATAACTTAAAAGCCTACTGACCCCAGTGAGAGCTTTATTCATAAAAATGCCAAAATTTACCCAAGTTGTGACTTGAACTTGGGACCTCCCACACACACCTAGAACCCATAACCACTGAAGCAGATACACAATTGTGTCAATTAATTTCAGAAACACATACAGATATTTTTGTGCTCCGAAATCACATAAGCCGGAATTAAAGAAATTTGGGGTGTTACACAGTACATCAGATTTGGACTAACATTTAACATTCAAACTTAGGCTAACCAAATAATCTTATTAATATGATATTGATACATAAGAACTCAATAGAAATATCTTAAGATTTTGTGGCTAATTTATTTTTTGGGACATAATTTAAAGGCATTCGGTGCAATTAATCCTTATTGTTCTTGAACTCCTACTCATTGTAAGTTATGAAACTCGACAACCAAATAGAAAATGCTAGTAGGCAACCATAACACACTTAAACATCCCATGATTCACTCTCCACCCTGATTTTTATTTTTCAATTCATTTTCATGATTTCTTAAAAAATTTACCAAAATCAAATATCCAATAAATAATACATATATACATGTACCAGAACATGAACTTAAATACATATATTCATGTACCAGAACATAATCATCACTAGCCATTTCAATAGCTAGATTATGAGCATCATTTGCATTTACATGCCAATATGGCCAACATATCCTATAGATGCCATTACAACCGTAATTGAATTACCATATTATACCGACATGGGCCGATGGATAGTGTGAGTGATCTCCGCTACGCTTCCAATCCAACGAGCTTCCGATTTACTCTAAAACAGGGGAAAATAAAACAGGGTAAGCATAAAATGCTTAGTAAGTTCATATAACATAGTACTTAACTTACCATTCATCCTATTTTGAGGTAACTATGTAAGGCATATTCACTTAATTTGACCTCAAGCCCTACACACATTCTCATTGCCCTTGTTAGTCATTTAATCCATGATAACATCAAGATACGTATAAGATGAATCAACAATCAAGTTTCCATACATATATACTTTCCACAACATGTATTCATTAAGCTTATATATATATATATATATATATATATATTGTACAAGCCCAATTTAGCCCGGGGCATCAAAACCAAATCAAACTACCGCAAACCCAAACCAAACAGACCTAAAATACTAAAACCCAACCAATTAAGCCCAAACCCATATCAGATAACCCAATAAGACCCAAAACAACTAAACAGACTCAAACCCAAAACCCCTAGCCCAATACAGCCCACACTAAATAGAAAAAAAAACAAAGAAACCCTAAGACCAGCCACTGTTCCGAAACCACTGTTCCGATTTCACCGAAATTGGGCTGTTACAATTCAGTTGAAGGTGGAGTTGTGCGCATGAGGAATGATTCACCCAGTAAGGTAACTGATATTGGTACTATTCAGATCAGGATGCACGACGAGACAATTAGGACATTGTCAGAAGTTAGGCATGTGCCTAACTTAAAGAAAAATCTCGTCTCCTCGAGAATTTTGGACTTAAAGGGTTGTATAATTAACATCAAGTCAAGCAGTATTAAGGTACCTCGTGGGTATCTCGTTTTGATGAAAGGTAAAAATATTGACAGACTTTATGTTTTGAAAGGATCAACGATGACCGGCGAAACAAGACGTCTATCGTCTGTTAAAGAGTCGAAGTCGACGCGTTTAAAGCGGAGACAACTTGATCCTATGAGGGAAAAAGGTATGACCGTTTCGTATAAGAAGGGTTCTCTTTTGGATGTTGGTTTTGAAAAGATAGGGCACTGCATTCGTGCAAATCATACCCGATTCAGTTTTGATTTGACAGTGCACAAGTCAAAGACTAGAAGACTTCCAACTTCTGAGTACAACTTCGACTTAGTTAATATCCTTCGTAGTTCTAGATAAACCCGTGGTGGGTTTTGACAAAGAATGCGTTATGGAAATATGAGTCAATGTGAAGATTTGTGGAGTTACGCCTCGTATTTTTCGGCTTTTCTTCTCCCAATTGAATTCTGTTTTTAGTTTCCCATTGAAACTCTGATTAGTGTAGGTTATTTTAATATTAATTTCTCACTTAAATTCTGATTAGTGTAGATTATTTTAATATTATTTAACCTACAAATTTATCCTATAAATAGGCTCTTTTTTCACATTAGAAAAATAACTCATTACACATTTAGGTTTAGTTTTATCTTCATTTTTTGTACTTTTTATTTTTGCTGTTTTAGTGAAATTATTCTTACCCGTAATTTTTTATCTTCTTCAAATAAATTTTTATACGTAAAATATTTATATTTGATATTTTTAAATTCTTTGATATTTCACTTATTCGTTACTTATTTAAGTTTATCCCCACACTTATTCGTTGCTTTTCATTTTTGCATCAGCGGCCATCGCATTCAACGGTGGTCGTCTTTTCTGATAAGCGCAAATATTACATCAAATACATAGACAAATTAGCAAACTGTAGTCTTTTTTTTTCCCTTTTTTTTTTTTTGGAATAAAAGCACACTGTAGTTTGGAATAAAACTATTGGGGTCAGAGTCTTATCTCTTTCAGTGTTAGTGTTATCAAATTAAAATAAAAACATAAGAAACAAAGCAATCAGCTTTTTGGTTTTGTGGGTGTAATCATTAAAGCAATAATAATAAATGAATGGAAGGAAAAGAAGTAAGATTTTTTATAAAATATGAACGACAAATCGAAATTATATCACTGATTGGCAGCGATGTCGCACTTCCAACAGAAATGGGTACACCGATGCCACACCCCTATCACTGTGCGTAAAAACAAACTTTTTAATTACTTTTTTTCTAAATGATGAAATCCATCAAATCCATCAACTATTATTTTTATTAAAAATTATTAAAATTTTTAAAAATTAAATAAGATTTATCCAAACTATTTTTTAGTCAATTTATCCAGACTTTTACTTAGTTCAATCATACATACTAATTCTTGATTTAATTGATTGAAGGTCGTTTTTTGAATTAGTACTTAACCTATTTTTAATCCAAACAATTCATCAATCGATACGATTCAAACACTCTTGTTTTTAACCCACGACAAAATAATTTTTTTATTATATTTTAAGAAATTTAAAATTTATCTTAATTTTATATAATTTTCCTAAGTACATATTCTTTTTTCTTAATCTTAGTTAAATATTATACTAAAAATATATTATTTAACCGTTCGTCAAAATAATTTAGATAATACTTTATTTTTATGATTAAAATTCTATTATTAATAGAAACCGTCAATAATAAAAATATAAAAACATAACGCATAGCACAAACGATAAATAAAACAATACAAAGTGCAAACTGATACAAAAATGTATGTCTACAGAATAATCCCTTTAAAAAAAGGGAGGGGGAATATAAACAGACAATAATCACAACACTGGAAGAATTCAAAAATAAATTATAGATGCACCCCTTGATGAAACCGCAAAAAATTACATCCTAGTACTGCCATCATCGGACCAACATGATGATGAATTCCAATCAATCAAGAAACTGTTGCCTAGGGCCCTAAGAAACTCACCGCATTAGTAATGCACAAAATGTTAAGTCTTAAATAGCCTATCTTCCTCCTCCTCATCATCTTGAATTCTAATTTTACTAACTTTGACATTAATGTGCTCTATCACGATAAGGTCCTCCGAAATAGATTATTAATAGATTTGACGGTATTCTTACCTTGACGAATCTTATATATACGTTAAACCATGGCTAAAAATTAAAAAAAAAAAACTAAAACTAAAAATACTATTATTTTTAGAGAAAACAAAGCATAAAAAAATAAAAATAAAAATCATGATAATATAAACTAAAATTTAAAACAGAAACCGCGCTTGAAAACTAATCCCGTAATTGAGAAAGTAAATATTTGGTTTCGGAGCGGGTAGTTTTCTCGCAAGTTTTGTAATTTAAATAACAATTAAATGTTATATATACACATAAAGTTACCAAATCATAGAATCTCATATAATGGCTTGAGAGTTAGAATATTCACTATTTCAGATGTAATTTAAGTTCACGTGAATTGCATTTATTGTTAAAATTTTATCTTATTATTATAATTCACTAAAAAAAATATGCAAAAAGGTAATTTCCTCCTTACAAATTAGACATCCAAAAAGAGAAAACAAAATCAAGAAGTAGTAATTTTTTATAAAAATAATTATATTCTAGATAAAAAGTAAATTAAATTAAAAAATATAGATGTAGTTTTTATTTAAAGTAAATGGTTTTTAAAGTAAAAAAAATTGTTTATCTTTTATGAATTTATTAAAGTAATTAGATATTTGTTTTTTTTAACCACATATTTTTTTTCAAACAATCTTATTTTAGGTTCTGATTGTATTTATTCTTTTTGACATAATACCTTGAACGACTCATAACTCCTTCCCAACTCATAAATAAGAGGATAATGCAATTCAGTGTACTCAAACTCACGTCTTTCTGTATTGACAATAATATACATGCCAACTGAGCTAAGACTCAATCGACACGTTTTGATTTTTTAATATTTTTAATTTATTTAATTTTTTACACATATTTGATAATCCAAAATAAAAACCACTTAATAGATTTTTTTTTCTATAAAAAGTGTGAAAATAATAAGTAGATAATAGTTAAATATCACTTAATGGAGAATATGCTCAATTGATTCAATTTTATATTATTTATTTTAATATTATATTATCATATAAAAATTTTACGTTTAAAATTTGATTTTTATTTAGAATAAAGTGAAATGTTTTAAAAAAATTAAAAATAAAATGTAGAATATAATTTCCATAATTTAAAATTTATATATATATATATATATCAAACAACCTAATTATATTGTGCAATCAATTTTAAATAATATATCAAACAGTTTTTAATAACTTAAATTTTTAATATTTATTTTTAGCATTTAATTTTTCAACTGATCAAATATCACCTAAATTAATATATGATTAATTCAAAATATTAATTTAATAAAATACTTTAATAATAGTGTAAATATCTATAAAGCACATATTAACCCATTAATATAAAATATGCCAATAAATAAGGTAGACGGTCAAGCTCTACAAGTGATGATATAGCATTTCCTTTAGTTTTAGGTTGGGATTTAAGGTTTTTTTGTTTCGCGTAAAAAAATTTACGAAAAGGAATTTCTAAAAAGTATATTGATTTTTAAATTTTTTTTTTGATATTTTTAATGATAGGTTGAATTAGTATCAAATATTTTTTATTATTTAATAAATTTTTATGAAATTATTTTTTAAAAATTATTTTTAATGAAACAAATACAATTTTAATAAGATTTTTTTTTCACAATTGATCTAGACAACAAAGTTTGATTATTAATTAAATTAAATTAATAAGTTTGAAATGATATTTTCTATATAAAAAAAAAAACTAAAATGTAAGTAATATGTATAAAATTTGTAGCATGACTGGAAAAGTAACCAAAAGTATAAATTGAGCAAACATACTACAGTCATATGGTTCATAGAAGTATAGTCCTATAATAATGTCCAATTGCATAATTAGAGCCATATCGGAATTGTCCACTTATTCACAATATTAAAACAACCGAGATAATCTTGGGAAAAATTTTGAAGCCAAATTACATAATTAAAAAAAAATGAATTTTACAGAAAATCTCAATTCCTTTATAAATTAAAATTTTCAAATTCGATTACCAAATCTAATCAAAAGGTTATTTGTTATTTTTTTAATTTATTTAAAAAAAATAGGGAGAAGACTTAACAAAAAAATATCTAAGTTTTTAAAAATCCGGAGAGGTATTTTGTAAAATGTTTTAGAAATAATTTAAAAGAGGGTACTCTTTTTCTTATTCTAAAATCTCACATGAGTTAGCCAAATGGCTTATAAAGGGTTAAAAATGATTTTTGAAATATAGATTTTATTTTTAGAGTTAAGACTAAATTGATAGATTTTCTAAATGTTGAAGGTCAAATTTATTGAATTTTTATAATTAGAATTCGAATGACAACTTTTGTAAACATTAAAAGCTAAATTTATTATATTTAAAATCAAACTGATAGAATGTGTAAATATTAGAAGGCTAATTTTGAGTAAAAGTCCAATAAAAAATAGCCCCACATCAGCTTAAAGTGACTAAAAATATTTAATTTCGAAAAGTTTAATGACTAAATCGAAAAAATTAGTTGAGTAACCAAAATAGAGCGAAAGGTATAGTTGGGTGACATTTTTATAATTTACTCATAAAAAATAATTTTCATGAGTTTAACATTTCACATCATTATTTAACCGATAAAATTTAATGAATAAACTAATTTACACATCTCAAAATGTTGTATTTTTTCCAATAAAAAGACCGAAATACAATATGGAGGAATTTCTTGGTACTTTTACTCATTTTTTCACACTTGTTAGAGTTTTCCTCTCCTCTAATTTTTACCCAATATTTTTTTCTCCTCTCCACTTCTGTTAGCATTAGTATCAATTAGTATGTTTTACTTCTTTTTTAATCTTTTTCAAATTATATAATTTTAAAAATTTTATAAACTATTAAAAAAATGTTTTCAGCTTTCTTTCTTTTTAAATATATTATTCCTATGAAATTACGTTCATAATTAATTTTTTAGAATTTTTATAAATATTCTGTAAAACAAATTTATTTATTTATTTATTTTAAATTAAATTTATCACATTGGCATATAAAAAGTACTATTTCAGGATATGATAAAAACAATATTTTTGGTAAATATATAATTTTTTATGTATGTATTTTTTCATTAAAAAAATTCATAAAGTAGTACTTATGTTACGACTATTTGAATATTGTTGTACTAAATAAGTTTTTCGTTATATTAGTATGCTAGCCATGAATAATTGTTTAATCTTCTTTTATATAAATTACTAACAAACACATCTTACATTTTTATAAATTGTTTAGAAATAACCTTATTCAAATTAACTAATTTTAAAATTTTTTAATATTAAAAAAAAAGTTTATACAAACATCTTAATTTATTATTACCCAAACATACATGTGATAGAACTTGCACCCTAAAAAAATATATAATATCCCTTTATCACACTTCGCAAGATTGATAGCAACAATTTTTGACTTTTGACCATATATAATTTTTCTTTCTACAATTTGACTATATAAAATATTTTTCTTGCTTATCACACCCACAATATTTTAATTATATCAATAGTTGAATGGAGAGGTAAGTATTGAATTGAATAATTTTGTTTAATTTACTTTTTTTTCATATGAGTGTAGATGTAGTATCACGATTCTTAGTTTTTATTTTTATATTATTCATAATCACTCCTCAACTCTTAAATAATAAGATAATACATTTCAACGCATTCGAACATACGCCCTTCTGCATTAGCAACAATGTGGATGCCAACTGAACTAAAACTCTATCAACTTGGATTGACTAATTTTAATTAATAGATAAAATATTTCATTGTTAATACTAACTCGTTTTAAAAATAATTTCTTACCATGTCTCCTTTCAATATATGAATTTGGAATTTTGTAATATAAATTAGTATAAAATATTAATTGATGCATGTATGTTTGAAAATTAATATTTAATTAAATAAACAAAATTATCTTCTAGATTGCAAATGTCACAACCTAGTTATACTCCTAGAAATGTTACAATCAGAATGAAAAATCAAATTTTTAACATTTTTAGTTAATTTTGAATTTTATCAAGAAGAAAAGGCTAAAAATAAGGAGGAAAAAGAGATAAAAATTTAATTTATCATTAAAAATGACGAAAATCACAAATTCATACCGTAGTTAAACTCTACTTCACTTTGGATCTCATACTTTTTTTTTTTTTTTTTTTACGTTTTAACTTATCCAGAAAGCAGCATCATCTTCACAATCTTGTTTACAATAACTAAGCATGAATAATTCCCCGATCACAAAGCATCAACAAACAACAAATCGTACGGAAAAAAAAAACAATGGGTTTCTACATGTACAACCGTAGTTTATTCCATCTTCTTAATAATTTTGAGATTCAAAGACGGGATAAAGCAAGAACTTGGTCTTCATGGTGTTGAGGCACTTCCTTTGTGTCTGTAATCTGGAAAGCTTTGGCCAAAGCTCTTAGTTGAAACTTTTGGATTTTTCCGGTTGAAGTTTTGGGCAATTCAGGTAGAAATTCCACCTTCTTTGGAACCATGAAATGGGGAAGGTTTTTACGGCAGAAAGCAATGATATCAGCTTCCTTCACATCATCTTTTCTCCCAACTTCGTTCTCCCTCACCGCTAGAAAAGCACAAGGGCTCTCCCCCCACCGTGGGTGAGGCATTGCAACCACTGCTGCCTCTAGAACTCTCGGATGCCTGTAGAGAACCGACTCCAATTCAACGCTGCTGATGTTTTCGCCCCCGGAAATGATGATATCCTTTGATCTATCCTTAATTTCTAGGTATCCATCAGGATGTATAACGCCCACGTCACCCGTGATGAACCACCCGTTCTTGAAGGCCTTGGATGTAGTCTCTGGATCTTTTAAGTACCCTTTCATGATGCTGCTTCCGCGCAGCACAATCTCCCCCATTGTTTTACCGTCCTGCGGTACGCTTGTCATGGTTTTCATATTCTTCACATCTACATCCGCCAGTGTCAATACGCTGATCCCTTGCCGTATCTTGAGCTTCGCCTGACTATCCCGTGGAAGATTGTTCCACTTGGCTTGCCACTCGCACACCAAAGCCGGGCCAGTGGCCTCCGTCAGACCATAGGCATGGGTGACGTGGAACCGGAGGAGTTCCATTTTCTCGAGTAGTGATGCCGGAGGCGGTGCACCGCCCGTGAGTACTTGCACGGTAGGGGTAAATTCGCGACGCTCATGCGGTTTGGCCTCGATGAGGATGTTGAAGACGATGGGTGCGCAACACATGTGGGTGACTTTGTGAGAAGCGATGTTTCGATACATGTCGTAGGCGGTGGTGTTGCGTAGGCAGACATTGGTCCCACCGCGTGCTGCGACTCCCCAAGTGAAGGTCCAACCGTTGCAGTGAAACATGGGAAGGGACCATAGATAGACAGGCTCGCTTCCCATTTCCCATCCCAAAATCAGACTTAAAGTACTGAGATATGCGCCTCTGTGACTGTAAACAACTCCTTTGGGTTCGGATGTAGTTCCGGATGTGTAGTTGAGGGAAATAGGATCCCACTCATCTTGGATTACAGTGGGGACGAATCTTGGATTGCCCATGTGTATTAATTGCTCATATTCCAACTCACCTAGTCGGACACCTTTAGGGGAGTCTACGTCATCTATGACAATCACCAATGGAATAAAAGACTCGGGTGCTGCAGATGGTGACTGTGAGATCTGATTTTGTTGTGAGTCAACCATCAGCAAGCGGAGAGCCTCGCGTGCCAGCGGCACATATTGGTAGTCTACGAAAAACACCTTGGCCTCGGAGTGGCGGAGAATGGTGGCGACGTTCTTGGCATCTAGCCTGGTATTGATGGTATTGAGTACGGCTCCAGCCATGGGAACAGCAAAATGCATCTCGTACATGGCTGGAATGTTGGGAGCCAGTACGGATATCTGCAAATGGGTGTTAGCTTCGTAATGTTAAACACAATGAAAAGAAATATGTGATAGAGTGACTGAAAGTATAAGAAAGAAACATACAACATCGTTTTTGAGGATGTTGAGGGAGAGGAGAGAGGATGCAAGACGGCAACAACGTTCGTAGGTTTGGCGCCAGGTGAAACGAGTATTCTCGTAGATGATTGATGTGCGGTTAGCATAAACAGAGCTGGCCCTTTTTAGAAATGTCAAGGGAGTGAGTGCCACATAATTTGCTTCGCACTTCCCAAGTTGATCCATGCTCTCTGCTAGATTTTGATCAGCAATTAATAGGATTTTTCTTTTGAAAGAGAGATGAGAGTATGGAAAGATTGGATTGCGGAAGAATTAAGATTGATAGTGATTTATATAGAGTGAAGGTGGTAATAAATAAATAAATAATAGACGTGTGTTTCAAAGGGGAAGTTGATGGGGAAATTGCTTGCTCAGCCTTTTTTCCTTTTCCTTTAAAGAAATTGCTGAGTTAATGCAACCCAATACAATATTATTAGTTAATTTGGGTTTGGAATTTGTAAAAAGGATTATGGTTTGATCCACCCGAACTACCCTTTGCACGTTCACACATTACCCTGCACCAGCACTAACACTCTTCCATGGATCCTTTCTAGTTTGTTGTTTTCCATGTGGGGGCTGCTTGCTTTCATCACCAATCCAATGCCTTTTCTTTGTTTTGTTTTTTATTCCCTCAATCAAGCAATACAATACCGTTAAATTAAAACAAAACAAAATTTCGTACAAAAAAAATCTTCTTAACCACGCATTACCAAAAAAATAAAATAAAAATATGATCTATCAGCCCGCATTTTAGCTTGGAGAATGAACAAAGAAATTTGCATCTTCGGATACAGAACAAAATCAACTCTTTTAATGGCCCTAAAATACTATAATCGATATCATTAAACACGTGATCTTGCTTACAGACCCAAGATATTGCGGTCTTTTCTTGGAATAAGATTCACAATTATAGGTCAGCCATGGAGAAAACCACAACATTGTTTTGCAAGCTTAACTTTATGGCCATTAACTCAGCTTTGCACCTAAACGACCGAAATATAGATCACGTATAACGCCTCAGGAATCTCTGAGAACGCCCCCACAACTCGCACTGCCACGATTCATCCACATTAAGCTCATTCTATTTCCTTTCCTTCGTTTTTGTTTCTCTAATTGACTCATAACCAATTATTTGTTAAGCAATGGGTTATAAGGCTTAGGTTATTTATATAATTACACTCATCCTCTATACTAACACCAACTTTTAAATTTATCAACCGAAGTGTTGTTGCCTCTGTGAATTAGGACCACTAGGCAACCATTCATAGCACTGACTTTTGAGTATAAGAGACAAAACTTTTACCGGAGAATAATACTTTCACTTGTTGTGAGATTGGCCAGCTATCTAACGGACAATAATTCGAAGATTTCTTCCGAAAGAGTTAATTCTCTCAACAAGACTCGTTGTTAGAAAAATAAATAAGAAAATTTAAAACAAAAAAGAATAAAAAAAATGTTAGTAAAATATACTTTGAGACGTGTAGATTACTTTTCTTAACGTTTTAATATGCCTCCACACTCTAAGTAGAATAATGAAAATGACTAATAGAAAAGTGTTTTATATAGATATCTAGTGACGGAGCCAGGAAAATGACAAAAATTCATTTTAGATCTCTTTATAATTTATAAATTTTTAAATTAGTAATAATCAAATTGCACTTTGCCCCCAAAAATGATAAAAAATTACTTTAATCCTTAAAAACTTATAAATATATAGAATATTAAAATGGTGAAATTATATTTTTACTATCATAAAAATATACAATTTAATTCCGACCCCTCAAAAAAGTTTTTTGGCTTCGCCCCTGTAGATATCCAATACATGTATGTTTTCATAAGATACCCTTTTATAGGGATGTATGTTTTAACGAGATACCCTTTCATAAGCTTGTACTATTTTACAAAACTATTTTACATAAAGTAATATCTTTTCCAGATAAATTTATATACAAAATTAGTTTTACAGGGTTGTCTCACATTATTTGAAAAGAAAAATCCTAAGTATTTCTCTACTAAAGAAAATTTCTCTCGGACTAGAATTATTAATTTTTGTTTCCTTAATGGTCGTACCTTGATCATCTATTTATGATCAATTACCACATATTCTGTGAATGACCGAATGACATTAATGGAGTTCCAATGATCGACTGATCACATCCTGATACTTTTCTTTTACCAGTGATTAAGTTGGTAGTTTTAATCTTTTAATGTCCGAATGACATTTACAACTTCCATCATAGAAGTTCTAGTTGTATACTTTGTAAAATGTGTGGATATATATTAATCATTTAAATTCCATTAATTTAACATTGGAAGACAATGAAACATCCAAATACAAGTTAATTTGCTTCCAAAAATCAAAATGAGAACATAGTCTCCATGAAAGAGTATTCCCAAAAGCCAAAATCAAATACACACAATCAACAAATTTCAAAGAGCATTTAAAACAACAGTTGATGTTGCTATTAAAAGAAAATTTATCCATTTTAAATTTATAAATAACATGAAATGAAATAAGATTTATGCAACAAAATGAAATGTTCAATTCACTTACTTGCAATAAAAATAGGTGGTCAGACAAGCAATTTATAATTTTGGCTTCAAATTCCATCTTAAAACTGTTATTTTTCTCTTGCCCACCATTACAACTTCAAATTTAAATTTCATATGAAAAGCATATATTAAAACCTTAAAATTGTTAGAAAAAGAAAGAAGAAAATTTCACACTCCAAGAAAAAATAACGTTAATAAAATATGATCGCTTCTAAAATTGTAACGACCTAATTTCTAGTAATGTCGAAAATTGTGGGTTTGAAATCTTATTTTTGTACATTAAATCTATAAATATTAAATAAAGGTAACTATAGACTTATTACATAGGTGAATTGAATTCTGGATACGTAATTTAGCCCAACTAGTAATTAATTAAGATTCAAGGACTAAATTATAAAATTTAATCGCTATAGATTTTTAATTAGAAAATGAATTAAGGTCTAAAATAACAATTATATCATGTCAAGGTGGGTGTTAGTGTTTGGTGATGTTAATAGTGAATTAACTAAATAAATTAAATTTAATTAAGTTGTAACAACCTGTTTTTTAGTGGTGTCAGAAACAGTGGTTTTGGAACTCCATTTTCAACGATCGAGCTTGTAATATTATTATTTAACATTTATGAGGTTAGTATAAAGTTTAATTAAGGTTTGATTCTTTAATTTTGTTGATCAGATAGTTAATTAAGATATAATGACTAAATTGTAAAAATGATAAAAGTTAGTCGCTATGGGTTTTTAATTAGCTGAAGGATCAAATAAGCAAATTGACCATTTTAGATTGGTCAAACGGTGGTGGATGTATTATGATCCATTAGCTTTTGTTTAAATTAGATTAAAACCTTATTGATTAAAGTTTAGTTAAATAAATTATAACTAATTAATTTTAATTAAAGTATATATATTAAATGAAAAGAAAAACAAAGCCATTGTTATCATCTTCTCCATATTCACGAAACAAAAAGGAGAAAGAAGGGTTTCAACTTTCGATCATTAGTTCATTTGTTAGGTGATTTTAAGTTCATTTTTTGTTTTTTGTTTTGTAATTTTTATGTGTTTAAGATCTTGGAAGCTTAATTTAGTTAGCTCGTATATCAATTTGTAAAACTGTTAAAATTTTTAAAAGTTTCCATTGTTGATTTCTTAAAATTCTTGGTACTAAATTGTTAGATTTTAAGCTTAGAAGTGAAAAAGGATTAGATTATAAAGTTAAATTATTAATTTTTGAACAAAGGGACTAAAGTGCATAAATTTTGAAATTGGTGTAATATTTATGTAATTATAGATAATAGAGGGCTATAGAAGCATGTAATTGAGATCGATTTTAAAATCAAAGCTCAAATTTAAAAGATATGACTATAACAATTTTATGGACTAAATTGAATAATTTGTAAAATGTGTATGATTTTGAATTGAATGTGATTTGGATAAAATTTGATATTAAAATATTACTGAATTATTATTCATAGCTAAAAAGGACACAAGATCGTTGAAAGGAAAAGGAAATGCGAAAATTGACGACAAGTGACGCGAGCTTCCAGTTTGTATTTCTATGACCCAAAACCAATTTAGTTACTGGATATCAGTGATATACTATATTATATAATATTGATGTAAGCTAATAATAGTTATTAAGTGAAATGTTATGGTTGGAATTGAATATCGAGATAGGGACTAAATTGAATAGAATAGACATTTACTTGATTTAACTGATACAAGAAATTTGTATGAAATTGAGCTAAAATATGTTATATTACATGATGAATCGATGTTGAATTTGTTGGAAAAAGTCTGGTTTGAAAATAATTTTTTTGAATGGAAAATTAAAATTTTAAAAATTGACCCGATTTGTGATATCCGAGCTTTGATACCAGTTCGTCCCGAGGACCTAAGGATGGTTGAATTGAAAAGTTTGAAATGTGATAATTGTAATTGTTTAAAATTAAAATTTGATTAAATCTTGAAAAGGAAAATAATTTAAAACTCAAATTTTAAAAATTTGGAGAAACTTCAAAACTTTGGAGAAACGAGTTTTGATTTCTGAAATGGGTATTTCAAGTCGTGCCTTTCACTCTAAATCTGATAGTCTTTTATAGAGGGCTATTGTCTCTTTACATCATTTGAACCGAGAAATTCAATCCTTTTCATCAGTATATAATTGAAACTTTGATTACATAATTAAGACTTTTCAGAGAATATATTCTTTGGTTACAAAAATACAAACTACAGAGAATATTTACTATTCATGTGTCAAAGAATCTTACTGTTCTTTCTAGGGAATATTTACTGTTTACGCCATAGAATATTTCTTGTTCACTCGTCTTTTCTTGCAGGGAATATTTACTGTTTACTTCAGAGAATATTTCCTGTTCACTCATCTTTTCTTGCAGGGAATATTTACTGTTTGCTTCAGAGAATATTTCATGTTCACTCGTCTTTTCTTGCATCATATTTTCTTGGTCCTGGTGATGGTTACTGAGGTGGTATTGTCTACAAGATCCACCATTTTGATTGAAAATGCTGAAGATTTCTCATCTTCAAATTCGGAGTCTATTGAGCTGAGCATTTCAACCACGAGTTTTTTGTATTCCTTCTTGGTCTTGGCTTGAGATAACATCGCACTAGCTGTCGATTTTGCTTGAAGGAATTTTGCTGTGGTTTGATCTGGGGTTGCGGACTTACATAATCTCGGATTCTTGTTGAAAATATTATCCAAATATTTTGAATCATTTTTTTCATAATTAAACTTGTCCCACCATTTAGTTCTGTAGTTTCGAACTAGCAATGGAATTCTAGTACATTGATCTTACTCATAGGAATAATTCCAAGAAACAATCCAAGAAATGCACAGTTTTGAGAAAAAATGGATTGTTCTGTAAATGTGTTTTTGGTCTGGTTCAGGCTGAAATTTGTCAAAGAATTTGGGCCATAAATTTTGAATTTTTTCTGGTAGGATCTCAAAGGATGATGGTCCATACCAATTCCACCATTCTTGGAACCAATTTTGGAATTTGAATTGGGTGCCGTATTTGAAATATATGAGCCAAGAATGTCTCATGTGTTGGTTGTTCATTAAGAAGGCATTGTACCATGCCATTTGGTAATCCCAATATGTAAAATATGGGTGGCGGTCAATTTTGGTGGTAAATTTGGCTGGAAATCTCTTTGGAGAGTTTGGATTCTCACTCCAATCGCTTGGTCGAAGAATTTTTAATATTTGGGCTGTTGAATGGGTAATAAAATTTGGATCTTTTGGGTCTGTATAGTGTTTGAACAGAACTGATCCAGTTTGAACTAGTATATTTTCATAATACTGTTGGGGTTTTTGAGAATCCAATGGTTTGAAATGCTATCCATTGAAAAGTTCTTTTGCAAGTATATGTGGAGGTTTTTCTGAAAATTCTTCCTCTATAACAAGAATTTTTTCAAAACATTTGTTTGAAAAGCATTGTGAGGATTTTTGTGTAGCAGTCTATGAAGACACTACTATTCTTTTGGAAAAACATCTTGGAGAGATGTCTCTTTTAAAACATTTTTGAGAGATTTTGGTTTGTGTAAAACAATCTCTTTATTTTTTGAAATCTTTGCTGCTTCACCAACAATTTGTTTGAGAGGAGTTTCCTCTTTAATTTGAGAAAAGGCCAATGCCACTTTTGGGGATTGAGAAAGGGACTCAATCCATTTTTTTGATTTGAGAACCAATTTCATTTGGATCTTGTGCATCTTGAACGATTGTATTTTTAGAGGATTTTGATGATGATGATGATCTCTCATTTTCTTCTTCATGGAAAATTTCATACCATGACTTAATTGGTTTTGAGGAAATTTGGGTTTTGGATGGCTTTCCTATTTTTCCTTTCCCTTTGTCTCGGAGTTTGGGTGGCATTTTTGAAGAAACTCTCTAGTGAGAAAATCAGGCAAATAATTAGTTTCTCCTTTGATGTATTCAATATCAAAATCAAATATACTCAAAATTACCGGTCATCTTGCAAAAATCTGTTTTGAGGCAATATTTTGAACATCTTTTGCTGATTTGCAATCGATTCGTAAAAGAAATTTTTGATTTAATAAATCACTGATAAACCGTAACTATAACATATTTTAATCCCACATTTAGCTTTTTTTTGGATGATTTATCCCTCAATTAATGTAAAAAGGTGCTCTTAATCATTTCTTTTCATGTCTTATACCGAGGAAAGCACCCGAGGATGAAAAGAACACAAAATGGGCCCAAAACGGAGTAAATGGGCCATATCACGAAATCCACACGGCTTGGCCCAAAGAGTACACGGCCGTGCCTTGTCATGCATCTAGAACACGGCCTCACCCCGACTTACACGGCCGTGCCTCAAATTAGAAATCCGAACACGGTCTGAAGTCGAACCACACGGGCGTGTGACATGGCCGTGCCCCTGTCGTGGCTTTAGATAATTTTAGTCGGAAAAGGATACTTAGGGAGAAAGAATCGCATTCCAAGAGCCTATATAAACCCCCTAAGTGCCACCGATGAGGGGGCGTCAAGCTAGGCCAAGGAGCCAAGCCGAGAAGGTCAGATTTGTGGGAATCACTCGAAGTTAGCCAGTTGATCCATCCCAAGAAGCTGGAATTCTACTCAAGACGGTGGACTTCTCCTTCAATTCCTTCAGGGGGTTTTAGGGATTTCTTATGTTTTGTTTTATCTTTTCTCTTGAGATTTTTTCTTTATTTGTTATGAACTAAACCCCTCAGGTACCTGAAGGGGATGAAACCTAGATGAATCTTGTTATTGTTTTCTGAATTATATGATAAATACTTAGTTTGTTCTTAATTATGTGTGCTTAATTCTTGATTTAATATTTCGCAGATATTGATTCAAGTTTGATGTGCTTAGGTGGAGGAGGAATAGACCCTGCTTAAGAGTAGATCTAGCATAATTAAGCGGAGTTGATCGCACGCCTAGAGATAGGGTGACAAGATTTTGTCGGATTAGGGTGAAACCTAATATGGGAATCCATAGATCGATTTACTGCTATTCTAGGGGTTTATTATAAGAGAACGAGAGTTCCACTAATTAACCTAGGGTTAGACGTTATTCGCCTCAAGAGAGGGTTTAACATACGTTAGGGAGTCCTACGGATCAAACCAAGTGAATAAATCATATGGTTCAGTGATAAATAACAAGTGAAGTCTAGGTGGATTCTTCCTGAGGGTATCGTCGTGATCAACTGAGTTTTTCTTCAAGTTATTTCCCAATTCATTCTTTTTGTCTTTGTGTCTTTAGCTTAGTAGTCGTTAATTTAGATTTAAAGCAACTTCACTTTATTTGAGGCTAAATAATAAAAAGAAAGTTAGTATTAGTACTTTTAATTTCTTTGGGTTCAACAATCCGATCTTGCCTAAGCTATACTATTGTTCGATAGGTACACTTGCCTTTAATCGTTGTCAGAGTTAGTTTCCAGGTTTGATCATTCGTTTTATAAATTTTAAAGCTCTGATTTCAGCGATCAAGTTTTTGGCGCCGTTGCCGGGGAACTAAAATATTAAGAATGCTCTATTTTTATTACTTATCCATTATTTTTATTTTTCGCAATTTATATTTTTAGGTTAAATTTTAATTTTTGCTAAATTTTTTTTCTTTTTCATTTCTTGGCAGGTACCTCTAGTTTATGACTAGAAGGAACCCGACAGGACCTTTGTTATACGATAGTGAAATAGAAGCTACCGTTCGTAGGACTCGTAGAGAAATAAGGCGAGCCCTAAATTACACAGAGAAAGATCAAGAAGATAGATCCAATCCTACTGAAGGGATGGACGAGAATAATCCACCACCACATAATGTAGGGGAAAACAATGCTCCACGTACGATGTTTGATTATGCTAAACCGCATTTAACAGGAGCAGAATCTAGTATTGTTAGGCCTGCTATAGCTAGTAACAATTTTGAATTAAAGCCTAACACAATACAAATGATTCAACAGTTTGCTCAATTTAATGGTTTGCAGGACGAAGATCCAAACGCTCATATAGCCAATTTTTTAGATTTCTGTGATACCTCTGATGATGCCATACGTCTTCAGTTATTCCCTTTTTCATTAAGGAATAAAGCCAAATAGTGGTTAAACTCGTTACCACGAGGGTCAATCACTACATGGGAACAAATGACCAAAAAGTTTTTATTGAAGTATTTCCCACCGGCCAAAACGGTCAAATTACGGAATGATATCTCTTCTTTTGTGCAGATGGATTTAGAGACATTATACGACGCATGGGAGAGATACAAAGATCTCTTGAGAAGGTGTCCACACCATGGTCTACCCTTATGGCTACAAGTCCAAACTTTCTACAATGGTGTAAACCCTTCCACGAGGCAACTAATTGATTCAGCCGCCGGTGGAACTCTGAACAACAGAACTCCTGAAGCAGCTTACGAGTTCATTGAGGAGATGCCACTGAATAATTATCAGTGGCAAGTTACAAGGACGAAACCGACAAAATCAGCTGGAGTTTACAATCTCGAGGCGATAACCATGCTATCAACACAGGTAGAGATGATGAATAAAAAGATTGATAGTTTGTGTTCTTCGCAGGCACAACCAGTCATGCAATGCAACGCAAGTGGAACTGTGGCAAATCCTGAGTACCCACCCTACCAACCGGATGTAGAAAGTGAACAGATGAACTATATAGGTAACAATTTCAGATCCAATAATAATCCTTATAGTAATACTTACAATCCAGGTTGGAGAAACCACCCAAATTTTTTATGGGGAGGTCAAGGAAGTCAAGGAAATCAAAGGCAACAACCTCCTCAAAACTTCCAAAATCAGCCCTATCCGCAAGAGAAGAAGCCAAACCTCGAAGAGATGCTGACAAAATTTATGACAAACACGGAAAATCGTTTCCACAAGACTGAGAGAACAATTAAAGACGAGAAACGAGTAGGGGAACTTACTAAGTCAGTCAAGGAAGTCACTAATGCAGTCGAACAACTCGCGAAGCTAATGTCTGAACGACCGCAAGGACGTCTACCAAGTAACACCGAGATTAACCCTAAAGAGCAAATTCAAGCCATCACAGATCATGATAGCAAAGGGTTATACGAACCAAATAAAGAGGTAGACGAAGGTAAAATAGAGGTAACACAAGAAAAGTCAAAACCAGTAATCAAAGAGTACCAACCTCGCATACCTTATCCCGAAGCGATGAAAAGAGACGATTCAGAAGAACAGTTCGGTAAGTTTCTTAAACTTTTAAAGAAATTACATATTAACGTACCTCTTCTTGAAGCTCTTTTTCAGATGCCAGATTCGAGGAAATTTCTAAGACAGCTCTTGACAAACAAACGCAAATTAGACGAAGAGCACTACGTGGAATTAAACGCAGCATGCTCAGCTATGTTACAAAATAAACTACCACGAAAGCTAAAAGATACAGGGAGTTTTACAATTCCATGTTTAGTTGGTAGTTTATCTATTGATAATGTGTTAGCTGATTTAGGGGCAAGTATAAATGTTATGCCTTATACATTGTTTAAACGACTAGGTCTAGGGAAACCCAAACAAACTAGGATGAGCATTCAATTAGCTGATAAAACTGTTAGAATTCCTAGGGGCATTATTGAAGATGTTTTGGTCAAAATCTATAAATTCGTTTTCCCAGTAGATTTTGTTGTTTTAGACATGGATAAGGATAATTCAATACCCTTAATTTTAGGAAGACCCTTCCTAGCAACTGCCAAGACTAAAATTGATGTTGCCATAAGCGAACTCATACTTTGTGTAGGTGACGAATCAATCAGTCTTCAAGCCCTTGATTCGACCAGGACAACAATCGATGAAGGTAAGAAAGAAAATTCATTTGATAATAAATTTGTGCAACCTTCATCGCAGGAAACACCACAAGGATATAATCCTGAGCCAAAACCCCAATTTGACAAAGAGGAATTACATAAGGAACAAAGACTTAGGGTCGACAAATTAGAAGAGCAGAAGACACACGTCAAAAAAGAACCAGGACCACACGAAGTAAAACCAGAGGAACCACCAGAAAAGCTTGTAGGAACATCAAATCACTTCAAAATAGGAGATCAGGTACTGTTAGACTACACAGATCCTCACATCATCATAGCAAACCTGAAAACAAAGGGAGAAACTCCTCTTAAGGTACACGATATCTTCCCCCACGGAATAGTCGAGGTGAGTAATCCAACATTCGGCACTTTTAAGGTAAACGCTTCTCAGCTTAAACTTTACCAAGAAAACAGAACTGTAATCATGAGGGAAGATATTCAAACCTTTAAACCGCCCTGATTTTTACAATTACGAGGAAAAGTCTAGCTTAAGACTATAAATGAGTGCTTCTCGGGAGGCAACCCGAGCACTAACATTATTTTCTTTCAATTTTATTTTTAGTTTCTTTATTTCCCCTCTTTCTTTTCTCTTAAAACTAACCAAAAGTGCAGAATTTCAAGGACACACGGTCTTACACGCGGCAGTGTCCGTGACCATGTGGACCACCAGAATCTCCGTACTGACTTATCAGAGGCCGTGCAAATCAGTCCCAACCACTTTTCAACATTGCGGATCCAACTACTACCCCACGGGCTCCGTAAACGTGGCGCGCCCGTACCTCTAGACCGTGTGAAGTTACCGACTTGTCGACCACGGGCAGAACACGCCCGTGCCGCCAACCGTGCTAACATACTGACTTCACATACACGGGCGTGGTTAGCAGAAGAACGGCCAATAAGATTCAACACGCACAGACACACGACCGTGCAAGACGGCCGTGTAAATCGACACGCCCCGGGTCCACGGGCGTGGGGACGTGCCAGATTTGAAATCCTATTTAAACCTCACAGCCCTTCACCTTCTTCCCATCTGATTTCTTCTTTCTTTTCTTTTCCCCCTTCTCCCTCTCAGACTTTTTCCACTTTATAATAAATCTCCAGATCCTTGAGCCATCCAACATCATGTCGAAGAAACGAAAAATGCCAACCATAGTCTTCTCAAAGAAGAACGATCAACATGAGTTCATGCCGGCTGTAACACCCTATACCCGAGACCGATGCTAGGACTGGATACGAGGCATTACCATGCTTAAACTCACTTAAACATATACTTACGGGCTGTAAAATTTTGAACCAACTTAAACTTTTCTTTCTTGATCATAACATGCATATTATGGGCCTACGAGGCCTTAAAATTTATCCGAACGCCTCCGGACACTTCATCTAACTCTCATCTTAGAAGCAAGGTTCACACGCCCATATTGCTTGAGGACACGCCCGAATACTCATTTACATGCCCATGCCTACGACCGTGGAAGGTTTCTGACTTTATTCACACGGCTTTGACACGCCCGTGTCTACCAACCGTATGAAGCTACTGACTTCAACCACACGGCCTAAGCACACGCCCATGCTTTAAACGTGTGTCTTACACGGCTCATACACGGCCGTGTAAAATGACCGTGGTCTAACTTAATTTAAAACATTAAGGTGCAGGGTTAACACGGTCTAGACACACGCCCGTGTGTCTAACCGTGTAGACAATTAGAGGCTATTTACCAAGTCATTTGCCTCCCTTAAATTAAGATTAACTCAACTTCAACTAATACAAATCATTAATAATATAACTTTTATGAACATTACTACATATTTCATTGACATCTATATACAAACAACTTAAACAAGTTTGGCCAACCATTTAGCCATATACAAAAGAATAATAACTTGATAGCCTATATAATGGCCTTACAAAAAAACATGTTCTTAAAATGAATGATTCATATACATGCCATACTTAGTAATATAATTTGGCTATACCAAAATAAGGGTCGATAGTGTGCTATGAGCTCCGACTCCAATGATCCACAATTTAGCTTGGCGGGACTACATAGAAAGAAATAATCAAAGACGTAAACATTTAGCTTAGTAAGTTTGCATGTATAACACATAAAAAAATAAACTTGCTTCATATAAACCATTTGACATAAGAATGGTATCATTATCTCATCTATAAAGCTTATTTACTCATACATGATTCTTACTTGTCCCATGGTACTTACTAATCTCATACTTGTAAGGTAACAAGGTACCTGTATCTCTTGATCACATTGATCAGCATACTTAAACATAATAATCATGTCTTCTAATTCATCATTCATAACCTAAATAATATTCAATTTCAATTTGATAATGGCTTTGCTTTCTTAACATTCTTGTTTTCACATTTTAGCTTTGCTCATTTGCCCGATGAATTTCTATAAATTACCGAGAATACTAGATCTCTAGTCATGTACTTGATGCCAATGCCATACACTAAATATGGACTTATGTGGAAGATCTCTTCTTGAATCAATGCCAAGCTTGCCTTGGTCTTACATGATAACTTATTTAATGCCAAGCTTGAGTCCTTGGACTTACATGATAACTATTCAATGCCAAGCTTAGGTCCTTGGACTTACATGATAACTTATTCAATGCCAAGCTTGGGTCCTTGGACTTACATGATAACTTGTTCAATGCCAAGATTGGGTCCTTGGACTTACATGATAACTTATTAATTGCCGATGCCATGCCTTGGCTTGGTCTTATACGGACTTTCTTATCTCATGTACTGGACCGTATATCCAAGGTAATTCATCTTCAATCGGGACTTTCTCTTGTTTCATCTTATTGACTTCTTTGTTTAACATAACATTAAACCATTCATGATAAAAATGTATATTATACTAAGCAATTAAATGATAAAATCATAAAGCTTAGAACTAATACAAACTTACCTCAAAATACAAAATGTATGTAGTTAAGCAATTTAGTCATCGACTTTGTACTTGCCTCAGTTTTGATCTGGGCTTCGTTTTTCTTGATATATAATCATAAATAGATCATTTAATAATCATATTGACTAAATTGACTCATAACTCATACTTTGGCAAAATTACTAATTTGCCCATATACTTTCTCATATTTGCACTTTTGCCCCTAGGCTCGAAAAATGATTTTCATGCAACTTTCTTAAATATCATGCTTAGCTGAATCATTTTCTCTACTATAGCAATCATCAATTCTCTCTAGTTCTAGCATGTATGACCAAATTTTAGAATCATTACAAAAAGGTCCATACTATCATTTTTCATGAAATTCCTTAAGGAAAAGATGTTTATCTAACATCAAACTCTCATAAACTTCCATAAAACATCATTTAGCATGCATATCATTCATGGCTAAATTTTCAAACATGCATCTTAGCTCATCAAATAGCTAAAAATAGCTTACTCATGCTACCGGGACTTCAAAAATACGAAGAATATCAAAAACCGGGCTTAGGAGCATTTACTAGCAAGCTTCAAAAATTGAAGAACCCTAGCTATGGCTTCTTTCAATTTTCGGCAATGCGGGAAGAAGATGATGAGATTTTTATCATCTTTTTCCTATTTTAAACACTTATTAGACAAATGACCAAAATGCCCTTCCTCTTAAAAATTTCTATAACACCATCTCAAGGCCAATTTTGTCCAAAATAATATTTTTGGAAAAATTGCTATTTAAGGACTTCTAATTACTATTCTAAAGCTATTTCATACAAAAAGCTTCTAGAAACTCATATTTTGCAGCTTTTTACAATTTAGTCCTTTTGGACCAATCCACAACAATTTAGTCAAATTGCTTCATGAAACATTCATACTAGCATGCAAACATGGCATAAAATTTGTAAACTCATAAATTCACCTCGGATTCGTGGTCTCGCACCACTATTCTAACTAGGCCCTAAATCGGGCTGTTACAATTCTCCCCCACTTAGGGATTTTCGTCCTCGAAAATCTTACCAACAAAAAGGTTTGGATTCTGGTTTCTCATATTCTCTTCTGTTTCCCACGTAGCTTCCTCTATCCCATGTTTTTGCCACAATACTTTCACTAAGTCAATACTTTTATTTCTCAATTGCTTGACTTCTCGAGCAAAAATTTTGACTGGCTCTTCACTGTAAGTAATGTCGGGATGAATCTCTATCTCTGATGGGGTAATCACATGTGAAGGGTCTGATTTGTAGCGTCGCAACATTGACACGTGAAACACATCATGTATCTTTTCTAATTCTGATGGCAAGGCCAAACGATAAGCTACGGTCCAATTCTCTGAATAATCTCATAAGGTCCAATGAAACGTGGGCTTAACTTGCCTTTCCGACCAAATCTGAGGACTTTTCTCCATGGTGACACTTTCAAGAAAACTTTATCCCCGACTTGGTATTCTATCTCTTTTCTCTTTAAATCTGAATAAGACTTTTGTCTATCTGATGCAGCTTTTAAACATTCTCGTATCACTTTAACTTTTTCTTCAGCTTCTCTAACCAAATCAACCCCGTGAATTTGGCTTTCTTTAAGTTCAGTCCAAAATAAAGGCGTTCTGCACTTACACCCATATAAAGCCTCATAAGGCGCCATCTTTAAGCTTGACTGAAAACTATTGTTGTAGGCAAATTCTATCAATGGGAGAAACTTTTCCCAACTGTTTTGAAATTCAAGAACACAACACCGGAGCATATCCTCTAGTATTTGAATTACTCTTTCCGACTGACCGCCAGTTTGAGGATGAAAGGCTGTGCTAAAACTCAATCTTGTACCTAAGGCTTCTTGCAGCTTCTTCCAAAATTTGGATGTGAATCTTGGATCTCTATCCGATATGATCGATAAGGGAATTCCGTGAAGCCTTACTATTTCTGAAACATACAAGTTTGCCAACTTGTCAAGTGAGTAATCCACTCGTACGGGTATAAAATGGGCCGACTTAGTGAGTCTATGAACTACAACCCATATAGCATCTTTCTTGCTTGGTGACATCGGTAAACCCGTTACAAAATCCATAGTAATACGGTCCCATTTCCACTCGGGAACCAAGATGGGCTGAAGTAAACCAGAAGGTACTTGGTGTTCAGCCTTTACTTGCTGGCAAATCATGCACTTGGAAACAAACTCTGAAATGTCTTTCTTCATTTTCGGCCACCAATATAGTTGCTTCAAGTCATTATACATCTTAGTGCTACCTGGATGTACAGATAAACACCCGTTATGTGCCTCGTGCAAAATTCTCTGAATAAGTTCTTCCTTTCTCGGTACACAAACCCTATCTCTAAACATCAAATATCCATCAGAATCAATCCGAAAGTCGGAATTAACATCTGACTCACACTGGGTTCTCTTGACTTGCAATTCGTTATCTTCTTTTTGAGCCTTAAAGATCTCTTGAAGAAACATTGGTCTAGCTCTCAACTCAGCTAGAATAGAATCACCGTCGGATAAGGTCATCCGCAAATTCATTGCCCTTAATGCAAAAAGGGTCTTCCTGCTCAAAGCATCGGCGACCACATTTGCCTTTCCTAATGGTAATCAATGATTAACTCATAGTCTTTGATCAACTCTAACCATCTCCGTTGCCTTAAGTTCAACCCTTTTTACATCATCAAGTACTTCAGACTTTTGTGATCAGTAAAAATCCGACATCTTTCACCATATAAATGGTGTCTCCAAATCTTCAAAGCGAAGACTATGACAGCCAACTCTAAATCATGTGTCGGATAATTCTTTTCGTGAGGCTTCAACTGTCTGGACGCATAAGCAATCACCTTGCCTTCTTGCATAAGTACACAGCCTAATCCATTTAAGGATATGTCGCTGTAAATTATAAATTCCTTCCCTGATTCGGGTTGTACTAAAACTGGAGCTTCTGTCAGCATTGCTTTCAATTTCTCAAAACTTTGTTGGCATCTTTCTGTCCACTCAAACTTCACATTTTTCTGTAACAATTTAGTCATCGGGGTTGCAATCATGGAAAACCCCCTTAACAAATCGCTTATAATAGCCGGCTAGGCCCAGAAAACTTCTAATTTCGGAGATTTTCTTAGGTGGCTTCCAGTCCATTATAGCTGAGATCTTACTAGGATCTACCCGGACTCCATCTCTCGAGACAATATGTCCAAGAAATCCTACTTCCTTGAGCTAAAACTCGCTTTTACTGTACTTGGCATATAACTAATTTTCTCGAAGAGTCTGCAAAACTATCCGAAGATGTTCAGCATGCTCATTCTCATATTTGGAATAAATCAGCATGTCGTCAATAAAAACGACCACAAACTTGTCAAGGTATGGCCTAAAGATGCGGTTCATTAAATCTATGAATACCGCAGCCGCATTGGTCAACCCAAAGGGCATGACTAAAAATTCATAATGCCCATACCTCGTTCAAAAGGCAGTCTTGAATACATCTGAATCTTTCACCCTCAGCTGGTAGTACCCTGATCTCAAATCTATTTTAGAGAACATAGTAGCTCCTTTCAATTGATCGAAAAAATCATCGATCCTAGGCAATGGGTACTTGTTCTTTACTGTCACTTTATTAAGCTGACGGTAATCTATGCACAATCTCATGGTGCCATCTTTCTTTTTCACAAATAAAACCGGAGCACCCCATGGTGAACAACTTGATCTTGCAAAACCCTTATCAGTCAATTCTTACAACTGTAACTTCAATTCTTTCAACTCTTTTGGAGCCATCCTATAAGGAGTAATAGATATTGGTACTGTACCGGGAACTAACTCAATGCTGAACTCAACTTCTCTCACTGGTGGTAGTCCCGGTAATTCTTCGGGAAAAACATCCACGTACTCATATACTATTGGTACTGACTCAATCCTCAGCTCTGTTTCTTTATCATTCATCACAAAGGCCAGATATGCTTTATACCCTTTTCTTAAACATCTCTGTGTTGTCATAATAGAAATCATTACCGACAATCTATCATGTTCATCTAATTTGACATGAAGAACATCCCCACTTTCACATTTCATTTCTATGCACTTCTTCCCACAATTAACTATTACTTTATGAGTAGTCAACCAGTCCATACCAAGAATGAGGTCAAATTCATCAAATGGTAACAACATAAGATTTGCTTTAAAGCAATGACCTCTAATCATTAGTGGACAATCTTTACATACTTTATCAACTAACACGCTCTAGCCTAAAGGATTAGACACCTTAATCATGAATTCTAAAGTATCTATACGCATACTCAAATCAGGTATTAATTTCATACAAATGTAAGAGTGTGTGGATCCGGGATCTATTAAGGCAATAACTTTAGTATTGTAAAGAGAAAAGGTACCCGTAATAACAGTAGGAGAAGATGCCTTTTCGCGAGTGCGAATGGCATAAGTCCTTGCAGGCGCTCTACCCTCGGGTCTCGCGGCCTGGTCTCTAGGGTTACTTCTTCCACTTGCCCCACTTCCTGGGTTTTTCTGCGGTCTCCCTCTGACCGTATTCCCGGATCTTGGGTTTTGAGTTCTTTCTTCTTTCATCATCTCTGGACAATCTTTTATGAAATGTTCTTGGGATCCACATCTAAAACATGCATTTTCATGTGCTCGGCACTCTCCGAGATGACGTCTGCCACACTGTGGATATTCAGGTCTGTCAAGTCTAAAATTTCCAACACTTGCAACTGAAGTCGTCTGGGCTTTATTTCCCGAATACTGCTTACTCTTGTCTTTTCTTGAAAACCTAGTGGAAGTAGCTGATCGAGCAGGGAAATCTCTTAACTTCTTGGACGAAGGCTGGAATGACTTATTCCACTGTCTCTTTTTAGAGTCACGAGACTCCATTTCAGACTTCTTCTTCTCCTTTACTAGTTCTTCGGCTTTACAAGCCCTTTCTACTAGCACAACAAATTCTTTTAATTCTAGGACAGCAACAAGCAATTTGATGTCCTCATTTAACCCATCTTCAAACCTTTTACTCATGATGGCCTCAATGGATACACATTCGTGAGCGTACTTGCTAAGTCGTACAAACTCCTGCTCATAGTCGATTACAGACATCTTGCATTCTTTAACTCTAGAAATTCTTTTCTTTTCTGTTCCACAAATCTTTGACTAATATACTTTTTCTTGAACTCTTCTTGGAAGAATTCCCATGAAATCTTTTCCCTTGGTACTACCGACACAAGGGTGTTCCACCATTGGTAAGCAGAGTCTCTTAAGAGAGAGACTACACACTTCATGCATTCCTCAGGTGTGCATGACAACTCATTAAATACCCTGATGGTATTTTCCAACCAGAACTCAGCTCTTTCTGGATCATCTTCCTTTTTAGCTCGGAATTCTTCTGCCCCATGTTTCCTGATCCTATCGATTGGAGGTTTATCTCCTCTTACCACCTCTACTACTTGAGGGGTTGTAGGAACAGATTGTGGAACAGGCGGGGGTGGAGGGGGTTGTGCATTCGGGTTTGCCCGAATGAACTCTGTATACCATGTGCTCATCATGTGGAGGAAGGCTTCTCTAGCCTTTTCTCCTCCTCTTTGACTCACCGTAGTGGGCCTATTCTCATTTTCGCTCGGCAATGTCCCCTCAGCGGGAGCAGGCGCATTACTTTCTACGTCATCCGCCACATTTCCTTCGGAATCCATTTACTATATGTATAAACAAAATTTTAAGTCGTCAGGAGTCGTCACACTATCATTATAAAAACATTCTTAGGTATGGCATGTATAGCTAAACTTGTGTTTATGCTACGTTAGTCCTAGAATCGACTAAATCGTAGCTCTAATACCACTAAATGTAACACCCTATACCCGAGACCGATGCTAGGACTGGATACGAGGCATTACCATGCTTAAACTCACTTAAACATATACTTACGGGCTGTAAAATTTTGAACCAACTTAAAACTTTTCTTTCTTGATCATAACATGCATATTATGGGCCTACGAGGCCTTAAACATTTATCCGAACGCCTCCGGACACTTCATCTAACTCTCATCTTAGAAGCAGGGTTCACATGCCCATGTTGCTTGAGGACACGCCCGTGTACTCATTTACACGCCCATGCCTACAACCGTGGAAGGTTACTAACTTTATTCACACGGCTTTGACACGCCCGTGTCTACCAACCGTGTGAAGCTACTGACTTCAACCACACGGCCTAAGCACATGCCCATGCTTTGAACGTTTGTCTTACATGGCTCACACATACGGCCGTGTAAAATGATCGTGGTCTAACTTGATTTAAAACATTAAGGTGCAGGGTTAACACGGTCTAGACACACGCCCGTGTGTCTAACCGTGTAGGCAATTAGAGGCTATTTACCAAGCCATTTGTCTCCCTTAAATTAAGATCAACTCAACTTCAACTAATACAAATCATTAATAATATAACTTTTATGAACATTACTACATATTTCATTGACATCTATATACAAACAACTTAAACAAGTTTGGCCAACCACTTAGCCATATACAAAAGAATAATAACTTGATAGCCTATATAATGGCCTTACAAAAAACATGTTCTCAAAATGAATGATTCCTATACATGCCATACTTAGTAATATAATTTGGCTATACCAAAATAAGGGTCGATAGTGTGCTATGACCTCTGACTCCAATGATCCACAATTTAGCTTGGCGGGACTACATAGAAAGAAACAATCAAAGACGTAAGCATTTAGCTTAGTAAGTTTGCATGTATAACACATAAAAAAATAAACTTGCTTCATATAAACCATTTGACATAAGAATGGTATCATTATCTCATCTATAAATCTTACTTACTCATACATGATTCTTACTTGTCCCATGGTACTTACTAATCTCATACTTGTAAGGTAACAAGGTACCTGTATCTCTTGATCACATTGATCAGCATACTTAAACATAATAATCATATCTTCTAATTCATCATTCATAACATGAATAATATTCAATTTCAATTTGATAATGGCTTTGCTTTCTTAACATTCTTGTTTTCACATTTTAGCTTTGCTCATTTGCCCGATGAATTTCTATAAATTATCGAGAATACTAGATCTCTAGTCATGTACTTGATGCCAATGCCATACACTAAATATGGACTTATGTGGAAGATCTCTTCTTAAATCAATGCCAAGCTTGCCTTGGTCTTACATGATAACTTATTTAATGCCAAGCTTGAGTCCTTGGACTTACATGATAACTTATTCAGTGCCAAGCTTGGGTCCTTGGACTTACATGATAACTTATTCAATGCCAAGCTTGGGTCCTTGGACTTACATGATAACTTGTTCAATGCCAAGCTTGGGTCCTTGGACTTACATGATAACTTATTAATTGCCGATGCCATGCCTTGGCTTGGTCTTATACGGACTTTCTTATCTCATGTACTGGACCGTATATCCAGGGTAATTCATCTTCAATCGGGACTTTCTCTTATTTAATCTTATTGACTTCTTTGTTTAACATAACATTAAACCATTCATGATAACAATGTATATTATACTAAGCAATTAAATGATAAAATCATAAAGCTTAGAACTCATACAAACTTACCTCAAAATACAAAATGTATGTAGTTAAGTAATTTAGTCCTCGACTTTGTTCTTGCCTCGATTTTGATCCGGGCTTCGTTTTTCTTGATATATAATCATAAATAGATCATTTAATAATCATATTGACCAAAATGACTCATAACTCATACTTTGGAAAAATTACTAATTTGCCCCTACACTTTCTCATATTTACACTTTTGCCCCTAGGCTCGAAAAATGATTTTCATGCAACTTTCTTAAACATCATGCTTAGCTGAATCATTTTCTCTACTATAGCAATCATCAATTCTCTCTAGTTCTAGCATGTATGACCAAATTTTATAATCATTATAAAAAGGTCCATACTATCATTTTTCATGAAATTCCTTAAGGAAAAGATGTTTATCTAACATCAAACTCTCATAAACTTCCATAAAACATCATTTAGCATGCATGTCATTCATGGCCAAATTTTCAAACATGCATCTTAGCTAATCAAATAGCTAAAAATAGCTTACTGATGCTACCGAGACTTCAAAAATACGAAGAATATAAAAAATCGGGCTTAGGAGCACTTACTAGCAAGCTTCAAAAATTGAAGAACCCTAGCTATGGCTTCTTTCAATTTTCAGCAATGGGGGAAGAAGATGATGAGATTTTTATCATCTTTTTCCTATTTTAAATACTTATTAGACAAATGACCAAAATACCCTTCCTCTTAAAAATTTCTATAACACCATCTCAAGGCCAATTTTGTCCAAAATAATATTTTTGGAAAAATTGCTATTTAGGGACTTCTAATTATGATTCTAAAGCTATTTCATACAAAAAGCTTCTAGAAACTCATATTTTGCAACTTTTTACAATTTAGTCCTTTTGGACCAATCCACCACAATTTAATCAAATTGCTTCATGAAACATTCATACTAGCATGAAAACATGGCATAAACTTTGTAAACTCATAAATTCACCTCGGATTTGTGGTCTCACACCACTATTCCGACTAGGCCCTAAATCGGGTTGTTACACCGGCAGCTTCGTCTACTCACCAAGCCAAGGGTCTTTGAGACCAATTAGTTTTTATTTTTCTTTCCTCTTTTGCTTCAATTTCCTTCTCTTTGACAATCTTATGCTTAGTTTAGTTTAACTTATTTTAGTTTCTTAGTGTCAGGTTCGCCAGGCTGCTTGGGAATCACACCGACCACCACGATAACCACGCCACTTCCACCACCGCCTGCACCTCCGCAACCCTAGAAGTCACACCCACCTCGCGAACCATCCGTCAATAAGGACTTCTCAGTCCATTAGTATTTTCTTTTCATTTCAGTTTTCTTCTTAGTCTCCTTCCCTTTAGCTTGCTTTTCTTTATATTTATAATTTGTTTATTCTAATTATATCTCAATAAACTATGGCTAATCCTCTACGAGCTCCCCAATTTCTTCATCTAGCGCAGAGCTCGTTAGCAACCGCCCCACCAACAAGACGGCACCACCCACGGACCTTCCACATCCTCCAAGGACACCATCCAAAATTCAGGAAGTACTCATTCCCCTTCTCTTTTGATTTATCCCATAAATGTCATATCTATCTTTGTACATTGAGGGCAATGTACATCTTAAGTGTGGGGGGTGAATATTTATCTAAAGAAGGGCCTAACTTTCTGCATTATTCCTAACTCCGGCCAAATTTTTTTCATTATTCTCAAATCCTTGAATTTAGTCTTGTTCATAAGTAAATCTCTCATATTACCAATTAGGATGAAATTTCTAATGATTTATGGCTTTTATTGACATGTTTTTGAGTAAGTCATTGATAATTGTACAGCGATGATTGAATTTTAAGATACTAGAGAATCAAGCATGATAACTCTAATTCTCAGAATAAATTTTTGCTAGGTTGTTAACCTAAATTTGAATACTGACTTGAAATTTGAAATTTATGAGATTGATGTTAAAACACCCATAATTTTTGTGAGATTTTGAGCCTTATAGAGCATATATTCTTTTTCGTGCTCAAGTCTTGATTATGAGTGTGTCAACTTTGAACTGTTATTCTAGAACTTGCCTCGTTTATACATGTTGAGATCACATTCATGATTTGATATACAGAGATGATAAAGGCACCTAGGATTTAACCCACTCACTCCACTAAAAAGCCTACCTTCATAAATTAACCCCTAGTAAACCCCGTTGATCCTAACAACCCTTTTTATTGATTCACCTACTAATAACCCCCCCAAAAAACCCCTTTGTATTTGTTATCAACCTTTCTTTTGACTACCCTTTAATCGAGATATGACTTGATTAGTTACCGAATTATATTATGCTATGAGTTAAATTCATCCTTTATTATTAGTTTGTTCTTAAAAAAAATAATAATAATAAAACAAAATTTCAAAGTATATTCAGTATTAATAGTGAGCTTATACAGTTAAAGTTTATTTTCCGAAATAAAAGATCGTATTATCAGGAATATTATTATCAGTTGATGTAAAAAATTAATTCAAGTATTCATTAGGTAGGTACTTGTCAATTCAATCTCGATTCTAACCTTCTAATTTCAGCCTTTATCCACACCTTAACCCTAACCCCGTTACAACCCTAACAAAGACCTTTTGATTTGTTTATCATCTCATTTTACAGTGGTGTAGATTTGATTTTCAGGCAAGCCTATGGGATTAACTTTTCGGGTTCGACGTATGAGTGTTTTTTTTTATAAACCTTGAACACTTTGAGTGATTTGAGCGAATCTATAGTGAGGATGTCAACTCTTATCAATTTTGAATTAAAGGTAATTATTCAGATAAGGGGAGACACCTACGTTTTCAAATTACAAATGAATGACTTATCATTGTTTGAATCTTTAGGACTCTCTGAATTGAATTATCCATGTATAAATTATCTATGAATTATGATAAGGCATTGTCAGTAGAAATTGTGAATTATGGAAAGTTCGTTTTAACTGTAAGTTGAGAATTTTGCTTGAGGACAAGCAAAAGCTTAAGTGTGGCGGTATTTGATAAACCGTAATTATAACATATTTTAATCCCATATTTAGCTTATTTTTGGATGATTTATCCCTCAATTAATGTAAAAAGGTGCTCTTAATCCATTCTTTTCATGTCTTATACCTAGGAAAGCACCCGAGGATGAAAAGAACACAAAACGGGCCCAAAACGGAGTAAATGGGCCATATCACGAAATCCACACGGCCTGGCCCAAAGAGCACACAGCCGTGCCTTGTCATGCATCTAGAATACGGCCTCACTCCGACTTACACAACCGTGCCTCAAATTAGAAATCCGAACACGGTCTGAAGTCGAACCACACGGGCGTGTGACATGGTCGTGCCCCTGTCTTGGCTTTAGATAATTTTAGTCGGAAAAGGATACTTAGGGAGAAAGAATCACATTCCAAGAGCCTATATAAACCCCCTAAGTGCCACCGATGAGGGGGCGTCAAACTAGGCCAAGGAGCCAAACCGAGAAGGTCAGATTTGTGGGAATCACTCAAAGTTAGCCAGTTGCTCCATCCCAAGAAGCCGAAATTCTACTCAAGACGGCGGTCTTCTCCTTCAATTCCTTCAGGGGGTTTTAGGGATTTCTTATGTTTTGTTTTATCTTTTCTCTTGAGATGTTTTCTTTATTTATTATGAACTAAACCCCTCAGGTACCTGAAGGGGATGAAACCTAGATGAATCTTGTTATTGTTTTCTGAATTATATGATAAATACTTAGTTTGTTCTTAATTATGTGTGCTTAATTCTTGATTTAATATTTCACGAATATTGATTCAAGTTTGATGTGCTTAGGTGGAGGAGGAATAGACCCTGCTTAAGAGTAGATCTAGCATAATTAAGCGGAGTTGATCGCACGCCTAGAGATAGGGTGACGAGATTTTGCCGGATTAGGGTGAAACCTAATATGGGAATCCATAGATTGATTTACTACTATTCTAGGGGGTTATTATAAGAGAACGAGAGTTCCACTAATTAACCTAGGGTTAGACGTTATTCGCCTCAAGAGAGGGTTTAATATACGTTAGGGAGTCTTACGGATCAAACCAAGTGAATAAATCATATGGTTCAGTGTTAAATAACAAGTGAAGTCTAGATGGATTCTTCCTGAGGGTATCGTCGTGATCAACTAAGTTTTTCTTCAAGTTATTTCCCAATTCGTTCTTTTTGTCTTTGTGTCTTTAGCTTAGTATTCGTTAATTTAGATTTAAAGCAACTTCACTTTATTTGAGGCTAAATAATAAAAAGAAAGTCAGTATTAATACTTTTAGTTCCTTTGGGTTCGACAATCCGATCTTGCCTAAGCTATACTACTATTCGATAGGTACACTTGCCTTTAATCGTTGTCAGAGTTAGTTTCCAGGTTTGATCATTCGTTTTATAAATTTTAAAGCTCTGATCAATCACTTTGGAATTTTGTAATGCATAAAACAATTGATAAAATTTCTTTTTTAATAGTACTATAATTTTGCTGAGTTGGATTCCAATGTCTGGAAGTAAACTGGACTATTTGCTCTTTTCCCCTTTTAACTTGTTTTAGGATCCCACCGTATCCTATTTCAGAAGCATCTATTTCTACAATCTTGGGGGCATATGGATCGGCTAAATATGAACAAGGAAGTTTAGTGATTTGTTTTTTAATTTGGGTGATAATATTGGTGTGGTCATTTGTCCAAGGTTGTGGATTCTTTTTGAGCCTATCATATAACGGTTTGCATAATTTGCTAAGACCTGAATAAAAGCCTATGACATAATTGAGGCTTCCTAAGAATATTTGTAATTTGACTTTATGATAAACCGTAAAAGTAACATATTTTAGTCCCACATTTAATATGCTTTTGGATGATTTATTCCTTGTTTTATATAAAAAGGTGCTTTTAATCCTTTCTTTTCATGTCTTATACCTAGGAAAGCACCCAAGGATGAAAAGAACACAAAACGGGCCTAAAACGGGGTAAATGGGCCTTAGCACGAAATTGACACGGCCTGGCCCAAAGCACACACGGCCGTGCCTCGATGAACACCTAGAGCACGGCCTCAACTCCGTTACACACGGCCGCGCCTCAAGAGAAATCCGAACACGGTCAGGTCTCGATCCACACGGGCGTGTGCCATGGCCGTGCCTCTGTCGCTGGAGCGAGCAATTTTAGTCGGAAAAGGATACTTAGGGAGAAAGAATCGCAATCCAAGAGCCTATAAATATCCCCCAAGTACCACCTTTGAAAAGGAGCGAAAGCGAGGCCAAGGAGCCAAGCCGAGAAGGTCAAAGTTAGGGAATAACGCGAGGATAACCAGTTGATCCATCCCAAGAAGCCGGAGTTATACTCAAGACGGCGGAATTCTCCTTCAATTCCTTCAGGGGGTTTTAGGGTTTTCTTATGTTTTGTTTTATCTTTTCTCTTGCGATGTTTTGTTTATTCATAATGAACTAAACCCCTCAGATACCTGAAGGGGATGAAACCTAGATGGATTTTGTTATTTGACTTTTAAGTTATATGATAAATTACTTAGTTTGTTCTTAATTATGTTGTTTAATCCAAATCTAATGTGCTTAGGTGGAGGAGGAATAGACCCTTCCTAAGAGGAGATCTAACATAGTTAAGCGGAGTTGATCGAACGCCTAGAGATAGGGTTACGAGATTTTGCCGGATTAGGGAGAAACCTAATATGGGAGTCCATTGATCGATTTACTGCTATCCTAGGGGGTTATTATAAGCGAACGAGAGTTCCACTAATTAACCTAGGGTTAGACGTTATTCGCCTAGAGAGAGGGTTTAATATAGGTTAGGGAGTCTCATGGATCAAGCTAAGTAAAAGAAATCATATAATTTAAGGTCTAGGTGGATTCTTCCCGAAGGTATCGTCGAAATCAACTGAGTTTTCCTTCAAAGTTATTCTCCAATTTGTTTTCTTGTCTTTGTGTCCTTAGTTTAGTTGTCGTCACTTTAGTTTAAAGTAATCTTCACTCTAACTTTAAGGCTAAATAATAAAAAGAAAGTGAGTATTAATACTTTTAGTTCCTTTGGGTTCGATAACCGGTCTTGCCTAAGCTATACTACTGTTCGATAGGTACACTTGCCTTAATATCGTTGTCAGAGTTAGTCTCCAGGTTTGATCATTCTTTTATAAATATTTAAAACTCTGATTTGCAGCGATCACTTTATCAAGGATTTGGTCTGGAAATTTGCTAGCAAACTCTATGGACCTTTCTATTAGGGTAATGGTTCCTTGGGTAATGTAATGACCTAAAAACCTTACTTTGGTTTGGAACAAACTTACTTTGGATTTAGAAACTACTAAACCATTATTTTTTATGACTTTTATAAAGATGGATACATGTTTGAAGTGTTTTTCTAAATTTTCCGAAAACACTAATACATCATCGATGTATACTATTGTGAATTAAGAATATTGGTAAAAAATAACATTCATTATTCTTTGAAATTTGGATAGAGCATTTTTTAACCCAAAGGCATTACATTCCATTCATATTGTCCAAATGGTACAGTAAACGTCGTTTTATATCTTTCCTCTTCTTTTATTTGGATTTGCCAAAATCCGAATTTCATGTCAAATTTTGAGAAAATATTTGCATTACAAAGTTTCTGTAGCAAATCTTTCTTATTTGGTATTGGGTATCTAATCCATTTTAAGGCTTGATTGAGAGGTTTGTAATTAATTACTAATCTTGGCATTCCTCTTTCGAGTTCTGCATTTTTTATTACATAAAATGCTAAACAACTCCAAGGAGAACTGCTTTTCCTAATTAAATTTTTATTAAGAAGGTATTGTATTTATTTTTTACAAAATTCTTCCATTTCTTTGTTCATTTGTATGGGTCTTGCTTTTGTGGGTATTTGTCTTTCATCAAAATTGTTTTCATATGGTAATGTTACTTCGTGTTTTTTCCTATTCCAAAAAGTATTAGGAATGTTAGAACAAATTGTTGATTCTATTTCTTCTTTGATTTGATTTATCATTTTTTGTACTTCTCTTTTTTCTAATTGTTCAATCAAATTTTTAAAACATATTTCTTCTTTTAGAAAAGAGATTTGTTTATGTTTATGATTAATTAAATTATTGATTTGCCCATTATGGATGTATAAAGATTTTAATAAGTTGAGATTTTTTATCTTTGATTTTTCTACAAAAGGAAATTCTACTTTAGTGTTTAAAACTTTGATGGAGATAGAATTATTTGCTACTTTATAAGGTTTGAGTAGGGATATGAATGGGGTTCCTACTATGACATCTTGGGTAATATCTTTTACCATTAAAAAGTATGTTTGATATTTTATACCTTTGTTGGATATTTCTGCATTGGGAATTTTGTAAGTAATTTTTAGTTTTTTACCATTTTCAGCTTTAAGAGATTATGATGTTTTATCATAATATTTTGTTGGAATTATCCCTTCCCTAATGCAGTTTTGGTCTGCTCCTGTATCAAAAGGGCTATTGTTTCTAATTGAAATTCATTATTTATGACAATATTAGTTTTATTAAATATCTTTGAATAGATACTTCAGTTAGAACCATCATATATTCCTATGTATTTTCTTCAAGTTCGGGTTCAGTTTCTGACGAACTTTTTTCTGGGATTTCATGTTTTAAGGTTTGCATTTGTTTTTTCATTTCTTGTTGTTCCATTTTAAGCTGAGAAAGTTCTAATTTAATTTGTTTTATTTCTAACTGTAATTCAGAACTTGTAATTTGTCTTGGTTTTATTTTTTTCATATTTATTAAATATTATATCTTGTATATTATACATTTGTGATTGACTAGAAATAACTTCTTTTTCTTTTTCTGGTTTATCTTTTAATGAGGGTTTTAATTTCAAAAGGTATTCTCTTTTAAGTTCTGGGTCTTGAATTTTATCAATAACTTCAATCATAAATTCTTGGTCTTTGGTTAACATATTAATTGAGGTTCATTTTCATCATCAGAAGATTGGGATGTTGTATGTGATTCGTCTATTTGTAAATAATCTGTTTCGGTAGATGTATCATTTTCAGAAGAAGTTGTTTCTAAGATAATCTCATTTAATTTTTGTTCTATTTCTTCATCTAGATTTAAATTATTAATTTTTCTTTTAATTTTACAATATTTTGAGATGTGTCCTGGTTTTCCACATCTATAACATTTTATTGTTTTATCAATTTTGTTTTCTGTTTTTTGTTGTTTCTTTTCTTTTCTGTATTTTCTATATTCGAATTTTTTATAATATTCTGAAATATTCTTTTTCTTATTTTTTGGTTTTACAGGGCAGCATGTTTTTGAAGAAGAAGGTTCATTCCTAATGTCAAATTGGTGGCAGAATGATCCTAATTCTTTTCTACATTCATATCTTTCTTTCTCAAGTTGTTTTTGTAATTTTAAATCTTGACAGATTTTTAATCCTTCTTTTTGGGTGAAACTAATTAGTTCACCATATGTAAGCTTTTCATATGGAATAATACCTCTATAATTTTCTCTTATTTGATTTCTAACTTTTTCTTCTAACAAAGTAGGAAGTCCTACTAGAAACTTTTCTTTCCAAAACGGTTGTTGGTTATCAGATCTTTGCATAACTCTGGTCATAAAGACATCTTTATACCATTTAAAATCGGTTAATTTTTTGCATTTTAGATTTGATAATAATTCTGAATGTCTATCTTTAAGATGAGAAGGATATTCTATAAAGTGTTTAGAGATTGAGAAAATTAAAGTTGCTACTGCATATTGGATTTCTCTTCCTTGTTCATCTAAAATAATTCTTCCTTGATCATCCTTTTTTATTGCTTTTAAAATTTCCTCCTGTTGGGTTTTAGTGAATTGACCAGTAAATCCAGCAACTAAAAGATTGGCTATAGCATGATCACTGATTAATCCATTTTGGTTTTGGGTTTTATAAACAGTTGAAATCATCGTCATTTGTTGTAATAAACTAAGAATATTGTATTCAGACATTCTGATAAACCATAATTTATACATACTTTGACCCCATGCTTGACTTATTTTTGGATGAATTTTCATTAGATTTGATAAATTTGATGCTTCTAATCCTTTAATTTCATGTTTTACACGCAGGAGAGCTTAGGGAGTCAAAAAGAACGAGAAACGAGCCAAAAAGGGACAAAATGGGCCTACCTCAGAAATCAACACGGCCTGGACTATCGCGCACGGGCAGACCACATGGCCGTTTGTGACGAGCAAAATCGAACACAGCCTAAGATATCGCACACGAGTGTGTCACACGAGTGTGTCCCTGCCGAACCCAAGTCTAATTCTTTTCAGAATAGAATACTTGTGGGCCCAAGAAGGTGCTCCAAAGCCTATATAAACACCCTAGGGGAGGACCTAAAGGAGGACGGAGAGTAGATCGAAGAAATTACTTGAAGGAAGCCGTCAGATTCATCTCGGAAGCAGATCCACTCCAAGATTGAAGATCTTTATCAAGTTCTTTAGAAGTTTTTGGGTTCTTTATATCTTGTTGTTTTCTTTATTCTGAGATGTTTTCCTCCTACATTATGAACTAAACTCCCTAAATACCTAGGGAGGATGAAACCTAAATGAATCTTATTATTTAATTATCTGAATTACATGATAAATACTTGTTCTTGTTCTTAATTATGTTTGTTAACCCTTGCTTTAATATTTTCAGGATATTAATTCAAGTTTAATGTGCTTATTCAGTGGAGCAAAAGTCTCAGTTTAAGAGAAGATCTAGCATAATTAAGCGGAGTTGATTGCCACCCTAGAAATAGGATGACATAAATCTGTCGAATTAGAGTCAAATCTAATGAGGGAATCCATAGATCGAGTTAATGCGACGATAGGGGTTTTAATTAGAAAGAGATTTCAATTAATCAACCTAGAGTCAGTTGTTTTTAGTCTCGAAAGAGATATTAACATAATTTAGGGATTTCTACGGATCAAGGCAAGTGAATAAATTGTTTAATTCAGAGTCAGAATAATAAGTGAAGTCTAGGTGGATTCTTCCTTGGGTATTGTCTTTATTATTGGTTTATTCGATTATTTCTTTCACTCTCTGTCGCGTTCATAGTCAATTAGTTAGTTAATTTTAGATTAAAAACAAAATCCCTTATTATTAGGCTAGATAATAAAAAGATAGTTATTACTAGTAATTTTAGTCCTTGAGGGTACGATATTCCGGACTCACCACAACTATACTATTGTTCGATAGGTGCGTTTGCCTTTGTCGAAATATTAGTTAGTTTCGAGCCCATCAAGTTTTTGGCACCGTTGCCGGGGACTAAGATATTAGGAACACTAAATTTTTATTACTTTAGCCATTTTTTTATTGCAATTTATTTTTATTTTATTGTTACTTTGCTAATTTTCTCTTTCTTTGCTTCTGGCAGGTGTCTCTAGTTTATGACTAGAAGAAATTCGTGAAGACCATTACTTTTTGACAGTGAGATAGAAAACACTGCTCACAGAAACCGAAGAGAGATAAGGCGAAGTCTACAATACATAGAGGAAAAGCAAGAGGATGATACTAATACTACTGAGGAGATGGCTGATAATAATTCGCTCCCTCTTGTGGTTGCCACAAATTCGATGAATCAAAATCCTGCTCCTTGTACTATTTACGATTATGCTAAGCCCAATTTAACTGGGGCTGAATCGAGTATTGTTAGACATGCTATTGCTGAAAATAATTTTGAACTGAAACCTAACACTATTCAAATGATTCAACATTTTGTTCAGTTTGATGGTTTGCAGGATGAAGACCCAAATACTCATTTGGCCAATTTCTTAGAATTCTGCGACACTTTTAAAATTAATGGCGTTTCTGATGATGCCAAACGCCTTCGGTTCTTTCCTTTTTCCTTGAGAAATAAAGCTAAACAGTGGTTGAACTCATTACCACGAGGTTCCATCACTACTTGGGAACAGATGACCGAAAAGTTTTTGTTAAAACATTTTCCACCTACTAAAACGACAAAGTTGAGGAATGATATATCTTCTTTTGCGCAGATGGATTTAGAAACGTTTTATGATGCATGGGAGAGGTACAAGGACTTGTTGAGAAGGTGCCCTCACCATGGGTTACCTCTATGGTTACAGGTTCAAACCTTTTATAATGGTTTGAACCCCTCAACTAGGCAACTAATAGATGCAGCCGTTGGCGGTACTCTAAACAACAAAACCCCTGAAGCGGCTTATGATTTTATAGAAGAGATGTCACTGAATAACTATCAGTGGCAAGTTATGAGAACAAAGCTGACAAAAGCCGCTGGTGTCTTCAACCTCAACGCGGTCACCATGTTATCAAACCAGGTAGAGCTCTTAAACAAAAAGATGGATGGTTTATGTGTTTCTACGCAGTACATCATGTGATGTAATGCGAAACAAATGGAGGAGGGATGAATAACTTAGAATATTTGCTCTACAATCCTAGTATGAAGAATGAGCAGCTGAATTACATAGGTAATAACTTTAAACCTCCAAATAATCCTTACAGTAATACAAATAACCCAGGATGGAGGAACCACCCAAATTTCTCATGGGCTAATCAAGGGAATCAAAGACCACAACTCCCTCCAGGTTTCCAACCACCCTATCAGCAAGAGAAAAAGCTGAACCTTGAAGATATGCTAGCAAAGTTTATTTCGGTGTTAGAGACTCGATTTCAGAATACCGAAACCACGTTGAAAAATCAGCAAGCATCGATCCAAGGGTTTGAAAATCAAATTGGACAGCTGGCTAACTTAGTTTTCGAAAGGCAACCAGGTAGTTTACCCAGTAACACCGTACCTAACCCAAAAGAGCATGTGAAGGCAGTTACATTAAGGAAAGGGAAGGTGTTGGTTGAAGCTGAAAAGAAAAGGCCACAAGAAACTGATAAGGCAAGGGGTGAGGAAGTAAACGAGAATGCAACACTGGTACTTAAGGAGTATAAACCACTGATCCCATATCCAGCAAAGTTGAAGAAAGACTGCATGTATGCACAATTTGGTAAATTTCTTGAACTTTTTAAACAATTACTTATTAACTTACCTTTTGTTGAAGCTATTTCGTAGATGCCTACGTACGCAAAATTCTTAAAAGAGCTTTTAACAAATAAAAGGAAGTTTGAAGAGCTATTGACCGTGGAGCTTAACGAGGTATGTTCAACTATTCTCCAAAATAAGCTACCAACCAAATTGAAAGATCTAGAAAGTTTCACTATTCCCTGTTTAATTGGTAATTTAATTATTGAGAAAGCATTAGCTGATTTAGGTGCCAGTATTAATTTAATGCCTTATAAAATGTTCAAGCAGCTTGGTCTTGGGGAACCAAAACCCACTAGAAGGAGTATCTAATTACCTGATAGATTTGTTAAATATCCTAGGGGAATTATTGAAGATGTTTTGGTAAAAGTTGATAAATTCATATTCCCTATTGATTTTGTTGTGTTTGACATGGATGAGAACGTTGAGGTGCCTTTAGTTTTAAGACGCCCATTTTTAGCTACTGCTAAGGTTGTTATTTATGTAGGTGATGGTAAACTTGTGCTTAAGGTAGGAGACGAGGAAATTATTTTTAAAATTAATGATGCTATGCGATACTCTAGAGAGTAAGATGATTCCTGTTATTTTATCGATGCCATTGATCATTCTATTCAAGATTCTTTTCAAAAAATCATACATAAAGACACGTTGGAACTGTGTCTTGTCCACGGTGAGGAGGCAGATGACGATACCACTGAGATAAGGGAGATAAAAATTGAATTAAATTCTAATAATTCTTCCCCAAGACAAAAGAAGTATGAGGGTATTGAAATAAATGACGATCTAAAACAAAAACCCTCTATTGAAGAGCATCCCAAATTGGAATTGAAACAGTTACCAAATCACTTAAAGTATGCATTCCTCGGAGATAATTCTACACTACCGATAATTATTTCTTCAGACTTGGAACCCAATGAGAGAGATGAGTTGTAACATCATGAATTTTTGGGGTTATGCATTTAATGGATGTTGTGTGTATGCTGTGTTTTGTACATTATTTTGTATGTGTTTGGGGGTCTTTGGGAGGGTCCGGGATTAAGTCAGAACCCTGGCAAAATTTTAGTTTTGGGTATTTTAGGAGGGAAGCGGATTGGAGACAGGACTTAAAGGGTTTTTGTTTGCGTTTGGTGACACAAGAGGCACAGTGGAAGAGTGGCAAGGAGACGCCACTCAACATGCAGGGAGAGGGCGTCACAAGGTGAAGCTGAGAGGGAGGGGGTTCGAAACTCCTTAGCAGCACAAGGAAGTAATTATTTTTGGTTCAGACAAGGGAGGCAGTTGGATGGTAATCAAACTCTAGAGGAGAGAGGCAAGACTTGGTCAAATATTTCAAATGGTTGGGGGAGAGTGATTTAGGGAGTTTGAATTGTTCAAACTTGTTTGAATAAGTGGAGGGGAAGGAAATAAGGAGGGTTTCAAGGGATGGCATGGGGGATGGAGGTGAGTTGGGTTGTTAGCCGAATTTTGTATAGTGAAGGGGGGTGAGGCTTTCGGTTTTGGTATGGGGAGTGGGTGCCGAAAATGTTAAGAAATATCAACCTTTAGGAAGAGTGAGTTTCTCTTTTCGGCATTTGTTTGTAGTGCGTTTGGAGCAAATGGTTCCTTCTTCCCTTAGTTAAAGCGGAAACATCAAGTAAGCCTTGTTTCATCTCCTAAAAGCCGAACCCTCTTATCTTTGTTCTCTCATTTTTCCACTTTCACTTATTGCTTCAAGAATCAAACCTCAACTCTCTCTCTCTCTCTTCCTCTCTTTTACATTTGGTAACTTGAGTTGATTGTGTTTCTCATTTGATGAACCATAGCTGAACCTTCTAACCTCCTCCATTCCACTATTTCTTTCTTCTATATGCTTATTTCTCAAGTCCCATCTCTTGGCCGAATTCCCTTTGGTTCTTTCTTTCTCTTTCACTCCCATCTCATCTATTCTAGACAAAATCTATTTCTATTTCTTCTCTTTGGGTTTTACTTCTGTTTTCTATTCTTCTAAAGCCGAACCTCTTTTGTGTGGTTACTTCTTTTCATGATTTGCTAGAAGATTGCCAGCACTCTCCTCTTCTCAATCCTCTCAATCGAATTTTTCTTAGTAGTGTAAGTGTTATTCTCTTTTCTTCTGATTATCCCTTCTATGTTAGTTGCCGACCAAAGGCGTTAATCCTATCCTTGGGTTTTGGCCGAATGTAGGGAGGGTTTAGTTTCGTGTTCTCCTGCTTTCGGTCAGTGCGTGAAGGGCCTCTGGGATTAATCAGGTTCAATCAATCAGGGTAAGTGGTGTATATCATTCATTTGGCCGAAGGCCACTTCTTTTAACACCATATTGTGGAAGGGCGGATCTTAATACGGAGTTATGCAGGGACATCAGGTGATTTATCAACCCAAGTGTAGAAACCTCCGGGTTCTGTCAATTTCGGTAAGAACCTCTTCGTTTAAAACAACTTTTTTCGCTATTACTTTATTTAGCAGTTTAACTCGGTCTTCTGACCAAGATCGTTTTTATGGACTCAAGTACCAGTCAGGCAAAGGAAGGGGTTGGACCCATAAACCCAGCCCCTAAGTTTAAGAAACGTGTCGTGTCAGCAGTGCGGGATTGGCCACCGGGTTGTGGGCCGGCTTCAAAACAGAATAGTAGGCAGATAGCGGTGGTTCCTGCTAGCGATAGTGTCGACGTAGAGAGTATTATTCTGCGTGTTATCAGGTGTGTAAACCCTCACACACTTTATTTTAATCGTAATATTGATTGTATGGGCTAAAAAGCAGGAAAAGGTTGTGTATACAGTCGAGATACCCTTGTGGGTAAGGCTAGGGATGCTAGGTACGTGACTGTATCATTTTCTTTGCAAGGACGGATGTATGTGGTGATCTTTTACATTGTGGATAGCATTTGTGTTCATTACAATGGATATGTTAATGTAGCGTTCATTATGGTATGCATGATATACATGGGATATGGTATTGAAGGGGAAGTGCCTGATTATTTGGTCACATAGTGATCGGTGGCTAAGCCACGTTACATTATTTTGGTCACCTAGTGATCGGCATTATGACTGACACCAGGACTGTCTAAGTGGCGTGTAGCGGATGGAGGGTCAATTGTAGAAATCCCCACGGTGTTATAGGCTGGTACGGGTTGGCGTGTAGAGGATGGAAAAATCTAGGTTGGGGCTGGGACATATTGCATTCATTTATTTTCATGCCTTATGAAATGGGCTAAGGCCCAATATGCAGTTGTGGGCTACGAGTCGTTTATGTGTTATGGGGGATTTACACACTGAGTCTCGATGACTCACCCCTTTGCTTAACCTTTCAGGTAATCAGTAGATCGTGGATATGAGAGCCAAGGCGGACTCATGGAGGCCATAAAGACTTTATTTTTTGTAAACTTTTCTTGCATTACTTAAGTTTGGAATTGGGGATTTCTGTTATGTATTAAGGCCTTTTTAAGTTAATATTTGGTTTTACTTACTCATTATTTATTTAAAATTTAACACTATGCAAAATTAATCACGAAATTAAATAAATGGGGTTTTCAAAATACGAGTAACTCAAAACATACCTTATCTCTCAAGTATCACCAAGCATAACGAAAATTCGATTAACACAAATGGACATCTTTCTAAACTAATAAAGCACTGTTTTCAAGACATCACCTTAATCGCGAAGTTTTTTTCTAATCTACGGTTTTTTTCCTAAATTCAATAAAAATTCGTTTTTACTTCACCCTGTAGCATACCAGATTCGGTCATAACATTTTGGCCGGGTTTGGGGTGTTACATGAGTTACTACAGGTACTAAAGGAGCATAAAAGAGCCATAGCTTGGAAGATTTCTAACATTAAAGGGATAAGCCCATTGTTTTGCACCCACAAAATTTTAATGAAAGATGAATATAAACCATGTGTGTAAACTCAAAGACGATTAAATCCCAATATGAAGGAAGTTGTTAAAGTTGAGGTAATTAAACTTCTAGATGCTGGAGTTATTTATCCTATTTCTGAAAGTACTTGGGGTAAGTCCTGTGCAAGTTGTTCCAAAGAAGGGAGGCATGACTGTTATAGCCAACGAGAAGAATGAATTAATTCCAACAAGAACAGTCACATGTTGGAGAGTTTGCATTGACTATAGGAAGTTGAACGATACCACGAGAAAAGGTCACTTTCCTTTACCCTTCATTGATCAGCTGTTAGAAAGGTTATATGGGCATATGTACTATTGCTTCCTAGACGGACTCTCTAGCTACTTCCAAATCCCGATAGCTCCTGAGGATCAAGAAAAGACACCATTTACATGTCCATATGGTACGTTTGTTTATCGTAGAATGCCTTTTGGATTATGTAATGCTCCTGCTACTTTTCAGCGCTGTATGCTAACCATCTTTGATGAACTTGCGGAAGATATTATGGAGGTATTTATGGATGACTTTTCAGTATTCGATAATTCTTTCCACCTTTGCTTTAAAAATTTAAAACAAGTTCTAATGAGATGTGCAGAAATGAACCTTGTGCTTAATTGGGAAAAGTTTCACTTCATGGTTCGAGAAGGGATTGTGTTAGGTCACAAGATTTCTAGTAAAGGGATTGAGGTTGATAAAGCAAAAATTGAAACCATAGAAAAATTATCTCCTCATAGTTCAGTTAAGGCTATTAGAAGCTTTTTAGGACATGCTAGATTTTATAGAAGATTTATTAAGGATTTTTCCAAAATAGCTAAGCCTTTAACGAAATTACTAGAAAAAGATGTGCCTTTCAATTTTAATCAGGAATGTTTAGATGCCTTTAATACCCTAAAAAATAAATTAATAAATGCTCCAATTATAATTGCACCTGATTGGAATTTATCCTTTGAACTAATGTGTGATGCGAGTGATTTTGCAGTAGGTGCAGTTTTGGGACAGCGAAGAGACAAGCATTTTCAGCCGATTTATTACGCTAGCAAAACATTGACGGCCTACAAGAAAATTACACCACCACAGAAAAAGGGTTGCTAGCTGTGGTTTTTGCATTTGATAAATTTAGACAGTATTTGATATTATCTAAAGCTGTCGTTTACACTGACCATTCAGCTCTTCGTTATCTTTTAACTAAATCTGATGCAAAACCTCGACTAATAAGATGGATCTTACTCTTACAGGAATTTGATTTGGAAATTCTGGATAAGAAAGGAGTTGAAAATCTTGTGGCAGACCATCTTTCTAGGCTTGAAAATCCACATCTCACATTCCATCTATATTCCATTCATAAATTGTATTAGCATTGCATTTATTTTGGAAAACAAGTTTTTCTTCTATATTAAGATCAGGTGCAGTGGTTTTTGGATAATATAATCTTTATGGTTCTTTCCAAGCCATCTTGTTAATTTGTTGTTCATCTAACTGGTCAGAGTCAGATTGGGAGGATTGGTGTAATGTATTTATTGAATGTTGGGCTTGTATTGGGGTATCAGGTGCAATTAATTCAAACTTGTAACTTTCCAAAGCATCAAGTCTATTTTGGATTTCTGTTAAGAAATCATTTTGGGGTTTTTGGAAAGGTTTTGGAATCTCATAAGGTGTGAATATTGGTTCTTTAGAACTTTTTTTCTGTTACCTCTTTTACTGGTTATTTTTTAATCGGTTGACTTTCCATCAAATTCTCACTATAATCTAATTGTTTTTCCTATTGTATGAAGACTGATATTTGCATAGTTGTTTTGTTCTACTATCATTTTAATATCTTTTGATGAGATTTGTTCTCCTGCATCAGGAGCTCTCATTCTTAAAGGATTTGCTTTTATTCCAGTATTTTTGTGAAGATATTGAACCTCCATTAAAGGGGGATGTCGAGATTCAACTTCTCCTTTATTAGTTTGCCATCTAGCATTATGTTTTATTGTATTAAAAGATTCTGAATAATATTCTTCAAACCATTCAAATAATCTTATATGAATTTTATGGGTATTCATAAATTCATAATATTCTTGAAGAATGCTTTCTTTTTTACCATTATAATTTTTAAAGTAATCTTCTCTTTTTTGCTTATTTTTGTTGGAATAGAAGTGCTTTCTACATCATTCTTTGTTTATCTCAAAAGTTTTTTCTAAAACAAATATTTCTGAATTTTCTCCTTGTCTTGCAATATTAGTTATTGATGAATATGTTGGTGAAATATTAGGTGAATTTTGGGGACTCTCTTCCTGTCTGGCATAGATAGGTTAAGCTATATTTGAGGAAGTATCTATTCCTTGTAAATTGGTTCTAAATGTTTTTGGGATAGAAGAGACAGAGGCTCTAGCTGTCCTAAAATCTTCCGTTTGTGTTTCTGGATTTGACTCTCCTTCTAAATTTAACCTCCTAAAAGCTGTGCTGGTACTTCTTATTTTGAAGGAATGTCTTGGAGGCATTCTTCGTGGCCTGTTGAATATTAATTCAACTGTGCCATCTTGGTGTTGAGAGATTTCACTCAATGAAGTGTTTCTTATGGGAGTTCGTGCCACAGGGTCTGTAGCACCCCCAAGTTTCCACCTATCAGGAAGGTTTATTTCATGCCATTGTATTGTTCTTGGGATTGTGGTATGAGATCTTGAAGTATCTGTTTCTATTAAGAGGGTTTCTCCTTTTGGGCTTTGGAGTAAAGCCTTGGTATTAACTACAGAATACATAGCTTTGAAATGGAGTCTATAGACTAATGTTAATACTTCCGTACCAGGAAACATTTTGTAGTTATGGGTATGTATTTAGAGGGTTAAAGATTGTAAAATATTTTTGTCAGTCAAAGAAACCATAAAATTTGGATTACAATTAAAATGTATTGGGCCGGTACATAGGCTTGTTTCTATAGTTCCTAATAATCATACCTGATTTTTAGATAATCGGATTCTTGACATTTTTTAGCTTTCAACCAAACGATATTCTTCGCTAATCTCGTACCACGAATTCCTTCGAATGTGGGCTTGAATCAATTGAATCAAGACACAAAACTATAAAAAAATTCCTCTATTATATTTAGGGTGAAAATATAAATTCTCTCTTCTTTAATAGAAATCAGTAGAATTGTTATTTTGGGAAAATATATTTGATAGTTGAAAATAAATTCTCTTTTTTTCCGGCAGAGTAACAATCTCTTAAAGTTGTGTAAATAGCTCTACCGATGCCATCTATTTATAGAGAGAGAAGGTAGAACCCTTATTGAATTGTAGAGATTTATTTCAAATAGAAAAACAACTTTCTAGTTCAATTACGAGTACTTCCTTGGCCTTTTAACCCAGTACTCTAATGTGATCCAACTCGATTTGGTTTTTCTATTTCCAAAATAAACTTTAATATTCTATATTAAACAATATTCTCTTCCCTATTTTATCCCTATTAAAATTTTGACAATTTTACCCACTGTAAATTTTAACGATTTTACCCTCGATAAAGTTTTGACGATTTTACCCCTAGTAAAATTTTGAGAAAATATGTTTAATATTTCACAACTCAATATGTTCACTGTGACCGAATGATTTATTTTCATTTTCAGGCTTCAAAATAGCTCAAAAACATAAACTCATTCTCCCAATCATTTTTAAATAATCCATATAGAATTGCAAATAAATCATTTCCATTTCCATTTTGGAAACCTACATTCATTTCCAAATGATTCAATTTTTTCCATTTCGGAAAAAACTATAAACATTCGTGAATGTTTTTCCATTTCTCTTTTCCTATTCATCCTATTCATTTCTATTCAAACTTGCAATTCATTTCTGGTTTTAACGAGCTAGCGGAGGGACCAATTGAACATATGTAATTAGGGCTCAAAGGATTTATAATTAATTTCTAGTTTTTCACCTATTAATTATAAGCTCATTTAGTAACGAATTCCTTCCACTATAGTATCATGACCGAGCTCTCCTTAACGGCATACTATTACGAAAGCAACTACTCAGTGCTCGTCCAATGACCTTGTCATAAGTGTGTTACCTTCATAGGATATCCTTGATCTTTTTGGGATAATATCCGTTCTCCCAATATGATCATATTTTATCTCATGATAACCATCACAACTTCTCTTATGAAAAGTCAATTACTATCAAATAGTAATCAAGTCATTCATAAATAAGACGAACGACCCGTGGCCACGCTTATTTTTCATCAACCATGTAATGCTAATGAGAGGATATCATTTACCCACATCTTGGGCTATGAATTCTAATATTGTGAATGACGCTACATACTACAGAAGTCGTACACCCAATGCACCAGCTTTCGGTTCCTTATTTATTCTAACTTAGACTTTTACTTACATCAAAGTATACGAGTAACACATACATAGTTCGTCATCCATTCAGGATATGTCACACTATGAATGTCACAAGTGAATAAATCGATAAACAGATTCAGGATCTATTTTGCTTGGGTCTTGTCCGATGTACTGTTAGTCTAGTTAGTCATATCTATGTCTCTATCTTCTAGGAGGCATCCGCTTCGATGCCCAAGACAAAGCATCTCCCCAATTGGACTTGATAGGAAACATATTAGTCTTTCAATTGGTTTGTCAATTTCTAATTAGACTAAAGACATGTTTAGGTTCGTCTACTAATACAAGCTATCTTTCTGTATTACGATTCGACCACATAATACTGCTTAGTATTAGTTAAACATTAGACAACCAGTGAGCAACATCTGTTTCCATTTTGCTTTGCGTGCAAAAACTATTTGAGGAAAATAATAAAAAGTATTAATATAATTCATGAATAATTTTATGAAACAATCTGTTCAAAAAATTACAAGTGTTTTTAGAATCATATACTACACTTAGGGCACTAGACCCAACAGAATTGAGAATGATGGGATGTGAATTGAACTATGTGATGATATTGCAAATTGGTTACTCTACTAACTATGCAGTTCTATACTTTGGGATAGATGATGATATATTACAATATTAGTTGAGATACAGATTGACTAATTCGAGTATCTGTCTTGAAAATCTGAGTCAGGTTAATAGGATTATATCAATGTGTTTTGTGATTAAAATGCAATCAAACTATTGTAATCATACGGAATCGTATGTAAATCAAATGAAATTGAGCCTTGAGGCTTAAAACAGATTCAAACGAGTCAGAAGACTCCAATAATGAATGAAACAATTGATATTAGAAGTGGTAAATCAAAAATAGAACTGATAAGGGAATGTTTTGATATTTATAAGTTTAAAATGTTGTTATTATAAGCATAATGAAATGTCTATATAGGTTGTATTGAAATGGGATGAATTGGTGTCAGTTTTGTACACTTAACATGTTTATATTGAAGATGTAAAGCTTGATAACTACAATTTTTAAGTGTATAGTAGATATGTACACATAGTTATAAATGTTTACTTGGGGTAAAATTCTTAATGATAATATTACTTACTTGAATTATAAGAAATACCACTGAGCGATTTGCTCAGCGTATGATTTGTTTTTCGCGCATAAGTTAGGTTCGATTTGGGTATCAAAAACATTGGCCTTAGCATCCAAGAAACACTCCCAAACTCAACAAAGTTTGTTTGTCTCCAACTTTTGTTTATATTTGGCATGTACCTATAGGTTATGTAATGCCCCAAACTCGATCTTTAAGGAGGACCCAGGATTGGTGTGTCATTGCCTTAAAATATTTTCCTTTAAACTTGTATAGGTGTGGTCTTCATTAAAATAAAGTTGAAATAAATATGAACTGTAAATCCTTTATGAAATTGAAGATAAATAACGTTATACATTTGCAAGGAAAATGAAAAACATATAAGCTCCACTGAAAGCCCTTAAAACCATATTTGGCATAACCTATATTTAACTATAATGTCGTGTACATATACATATAATTAGACAAACATTAATCATTTAAAGTGAATAATCCGATACTTCGCAAAAATATAATCACTTCACTAAGGTTTCATTGAATCAATTGTTTCAAAAGAATAACTTTAAAATACAAAATTAATTCTTCAAAATGACACCGTCTTGACACCACCCCCATGCCATGCATAATACAAAATACTTAGAAATCTCACAGAACAGATGTCATTTGGCATAGTCTTTGAAAAGTCTCTTACTTCATCAGCGATCCTAAGAAGGAAAGGTAACTAAATAAATTCAAAAAACTTAGTGAGTTCCAAAGCAAACATATCAATAGTTATATATAATACCAATAAACCTTTCTAACTCAGCAAGTCATACAGTTCGCCCGTTGGCGAATACCATACACAAATAGACTTTACTACAAACACTATTCCTTTGGCGCATACACTACACCCATACAACCATGTAGACAACCTTATTCATGCTAGCCACACCCAAGTCCATGACCAAGCCTTAACATTCATTTCATTAACGGTGCGATGGAGCCTCAACGGTGACCATTAGTTCGCGAACTGATTTAATTAACTGTTTTATTTAAATTCTGGATTATTTTGAGATTTTTGTAATTTAACAAAACGATTTACGAAAACAATGGTTTTTACGCAAACAAATAATTTACCGAAAACCCAAGCTCGGATTTCAAATATAACGATTTCTAACTTCCGCTGCAAGATAAGTTTTATTGTAGTAGTAGACTATCGACGTTTTCTTTAATAAATGGATAGAATTAACATGTTTTTATAAAACGTGGAATCTCTTTTAGTGACAAATTATTCGAGAAATTTCAACACAGTAAAATTGGTTTCAAAACCCTTCTTCGTAACATTCCCAGATTCGGCCATAATGTCTAGGTCGAGTGTAACAGCTCGATTCAGGGGCTAGTCGAGACAGTGATCTTAGGATCACTAATCTGAGGTTAGGGAAAATTATTTTCATATTATTTTATGTGTTAGAGCATAATTTTAGAATTTCATAAAAGTTTTGATACGTTAATTTTAGCGATTTCTTATTTAATCGCGAAATAGGACTAAATCGCATAAAGTACGAAAGTTCTATTCTATAACCTAAAGGTGCCAAATAGCCATAGATTGATAATTGGAGGTCTTTAAAAGGCAATTAGACCCCTAATATAGGCTTGGCCAGCCATAAGGGACAAGAATTGACCAAATTGGTCAAAGTTGGTGATGTTTGGTGGATTAAATTGATAGTTTAATATTAAAATAAAAAAAAAATCATGTCCATCTTTCTTCTTCACTTCTTCCACCGAAATTTGCAAGAAAAATAAGGGTTCAAAGCTTCAAAAATTTCAGCACACTCATCTCCTCATTAATCAAGAAATATGAAGCCCGAATCGGAATCGAGGCAAGAACAAAGTCGAGGACTAAAGTGCATATCTACATACGTTTTGAATACCAAGGTAAGTTTTTATGAAATTGGTGTTTCATAATGTTTGATATTATGGTTATGTGCGTTATTACTATTAAACTCGAGCGGTGAAGTCCCGATAAGTAAATGGTGTGAATAAGTTAAGTTTAAGTCTCGGATCACGTTCTGGACTAAGGATGATATTATGCATTCATATAAGACAGGGAAGGTCCCGTATAAGACCATTGTCTGGGACATGGCCTCGGCACCAAAGAAAGATCTCGTATAAGACCATGTCGGGGACATGGCATCGACATCTAAGTACGATCTCGTATAAGACCATGTCTGGGATATGGCATCAACATCGGGTTATGAGATCCTGTATAAGACCATATCTGGGATATGGCATCGGTATCAAAGAATAACCCCATATAAGACCATATCCGGGATATGGCATTGGTTTCAAAACTTATGTATGATAAGTTCAAATAATTCATGATGAACCGATCTATATATAAGTAAAAGAGTTGAGTATGTGAGTTGGCTTAGATCCAAATTTTGTTATTGGATGGCCGTGAGTAAAGCTCATGATATGAAGGTTAAAGATGTGAATTTATGGTTATGTTAGCATATGTGCTAAATCATGTGATTTAATGATACAGGTAACGCGAGTAATTAAAAGTTACTAGATTATGTTGACATGAGATGGGTAAGAGTAAATGCGAGTAAGTACGAGTAAGTACTTTTATTCATTTGAGACTATGTTGCCATTATTCCATGGAATGAACGTTTATAGTTGGAATAAATATATGATCCTAGAGTTTCATGCAAACTTACTAAGCTATGTGCTTACCCCTCTCCTTTTCCTTTTCCTTGTAGTATTGCCAAGATAACTCGAGAGGTTGTAGACGTCGGAGTTTGGAAATCACACTATCGACATCACTTTGGTATAACAATTTAGATGTATTTTGAGTATGGCAAGTATAGGACTCGAGCATTTTGTTAAGTTGTAATTGTTAGTCAAAGTGTTGGCTAAGTAATTTATAAAAGTCATTTTTGTAAACGGTCTTATAAGTTAGGCAAAAAAACTTGGCAAATTCTATTGCCTAATGAAGATGAATTTCATGAAGTATATGCCTTTATGTATGTCTTGATTCTTTGAGCTCCTAGAGGTACCTATGGGTTATCCTTTATATTGGAATGAGTACTTAGATGTGCCTTTAGGATAGGAGTTGTATTGATTTGAATGGAAGTAAGTATGTGTGCAACGTAGGGTGGCTAAAGGGCTTGGTAAATAGCCTGCTAATCTTTCACATGGGTAGACACACGGGTGTGTGTCTAGACCGTATGGGAGGCATGACTTACACATGGGCGTATGCCTAGGCCGTGTGAAGTCTGTACTTTGCACATGGTATTTAAATTGCCACACGGCTGAAGCACACGGACGTGTGCGTAGACCGTGTGGATAAGTTAGAATGCCAAGGTTTGGCACACGGGCTAGGGCCACGGGCCTGTCAAGGCCGTGTGACCTTAGTCAGAATCGACCACGGGTGGAAGACACGGGCTTGTCTTAGGGGCACACGGGCGTGTCCCTAGACCAACACGGGCGTGTAGCCCTTGTTTTGTTGAAATGTTTATCGAGTTCGTAAAAGTTCCCAGAATAGCTCCGAAACCTCAATGAGGTACGTTTAGGGCCTCTTAAGCCGAGTATGTGCAAGTGATGGGTTTAAATAAGATTTTTATAACCCTATTTGAGACGTTTAAGCAAGGTTAGTTAGGTAATGCCTCAAACCCGGATCCGGCTTGAAATCTGGTAAGGGGTGTTACATTTAGTGGTATCAGAGCTACGGTTTAGTCGAATCTCGGACTAACGTAGCGTAAGTATGAGTCTAGCTGTACATGTCATAAGTATGAGAATCTATATAATGATAGTGTGACGACTCTTGATGGCTTAAATTGTATTTTCATATAGTTAATGGATCTTGATCCTGATCGAGCTGCAGCTGATGATACTGCAAGTAATGCACCGACTTCCGCGTAAGGGACTGCGCCTGTTAAAAGTAGACCCGAGACTTTGGGTCAGGGAAAAGAGGCCCGAGAAGCCTTTCTCTAAATGATTAGTAATTGGTATACAGAGTACGTCTGAGCAAATCCGAATGCTCCACCTCATCCACCCCCACCTATTCCTTAGCCTACCCATGTAGTGCCCCAAGTGGTAGAAGTTGTAAGAAGAGAAAAGCCTCCTGTTGATAGAATCCTGAAACAAGGGGCAGAAGAATTTAGGGCTTGTAAGGATGATAACCCAAAAAAGCCGAATTTTGGCTGGAAAACACCATTCGAGTGTTTGATGAATTGTCGTGCACACCCGAAGAGTGCATGAAGTGCGTGGTTTCTCTTCTGAGAGAGTCCGCTTATCAGTGGTGGAACACTCTTGTGTCAGTGATAGCAAGGGAAAGGATTACATGGGAGTTCTTCCAAGAGGAATTTAAGAAGAAATACATAAGTCAAAGATTCATTGATCAGAAGAGAAAGGAATTCCTTGAACTGAAGCAAGGAAAGATGACAGTAACTGAATACGAGCGCGAGTTTGTGAGACTTAGTAAGTACGCTTGAGAATGTGTGTCGTCGGAAGCCATTATGTGTAAAAGGTTTGAGGATGGGCTAAACGAAGATATAAAGTTGTTTATTGGTGTCCTCGAATTGAAAGAATTTGTTGTGTTAGTAGACAGAGCCTGTAAGGCTGAAGATCTAGTCAAGGAGAAAAGAAAGGCTAAGGTGGAGTCTCGTGACTCGAGAAAGAGACAAATGAGCAAAACATTTCAATCTTCTTCTAAGAAGTCAAGAGACTTCTCTACCCGATCAGCTACATCAGCCGAGTTTCCAAACAAGAGTAAGAGTAAATAGTACTTAGGGTCTAAAGCTCAGACTACATCAGTTGCTAGTGTTGGCAACCCCCGATTCAGTAGACCGGAGTGCCCACAGTGTGGCAGACGTCACTCCGGCGAATGTCGAGCAAATGAAAAAGCCTGCTTCAGGTGTGGGTCTTTAGACCATTTAATTAGAGATTGTCCAGAAGTGGATGAGAAAGAGAAGCCTCAGGAGACAAGGGAGACCACAAAGAAACCCAAGAAGCGGGGCAAGTAGTAAGACTACTCATAAGGAGCAGGCCGTTAGAGCTGAGAGCCAAGCACCTGCGAGAACTTACGCCATTCGCGCTCGCGAAGAGGCATAGTCTCCTGACATCATCACGGGTACCTTTTCTCTCTATGATACTAAAGTTATTGCTTTAATAGGTTCGGGATCTACTCATTCTTATATATGCATGAAATTAGTATCTAGATTGAGTATGCCCGTAGAGTCTACAGAATTTGTGATAAAGGTGTCAGATCCTTTGGGCAAAAGTGTACTAGTGGATAAAGTATGCAAAGATTGTCTATTGATGATTAAAGGTCACTATTTTAGGGCAAATCTTATGATATTGCCATTTGATGAATTTGATATAATTCTTGGTATGGATTGGCTAACCACCCATGATGTGACTGTAAATTGTGTAAAGAAATATATTGAGTTGAGATGTGAAAATGGGGACACTCTTCGTGTTGAATCAGATGAACAAGACGGATCGCCGAAAGTAATCTCTCACATGTCGGCTCAGAGGTGTATAAGAAAAGGATATGAGGCATATCTTGCTTTTGTGATGATTGCCAAAGAAACTGAGTTGAAGATTGAATCATTACAGGTATTGTATGAATACCCAGATGTTTTTCCTGAAGAATTTCCAGGACTGCCTCCGGTCAGAGAGGTTGAATTTGGTATCGAATTAGCTCCTGGTACAGTACCTATATCGGTTGCTCCTTACAGAATGGCTCCAACCGAGTTGAAGGAGTTGAAGGCACAGTTGCAAGAATTGATGGACAAAGGTTTTGCAAGACCGAGTAGTTCACTATGGGGTGCTCCAGTGTTATTTGTGAAAAAGAAAGATGGTTCCATGAGATTGTGTATCGATTATCGAAAGCTTAATAAGGTAACCGTGAAGAACAAGTACATTTTACCAAGGATTGATGATCTGTTTGATCAATTGAAGGGGGGCATTGTGTTTTTCAAGATAGACTTGAGGTCAGGATATTACCAGTTGAGGGTAAAAGACTCAAATGTGTTGAAGACGGCTTTTCGAATGAGGTATGGGCATTATGAATTTCTAGTCATGCCATTCGGTTTGACAAATGCTCCTACGGTGTTCATGGACTTAATGAACCGCATTTTTCGACCATTATTAGACAAGTTTGTTGTGGTGTTTATTGATGATATATTAATATACTCCCGGGATGAGCTTGAGCATGACGAACACTTAAGGACAGTTTTACAGATTTTACGAGATAATCAGCTGTATGCCAAGTTTAGTAAAAGTGAGTTTTGGCTAAAGGAAGTTGGATTCTTGGGACACATTATCTTGGCTGATGGGGTTCGAGTTGACCCAGGAAAAATCTCAGCTATTGTTGACTGGAAACCGCCGAAAAAATGTATCAGAGGTTAGAAACTTTTTGGGCTTAGCTGGTTACTATAGGCGGTTTCTCGAGGGGTTTTCTATGTTAGCTGTAACACCCTTAACCCGTATCTGTCGCCGAATTAGGGTTATAAGGCATTACCGAACATATAACAACTTATACACTTACGCATTGTATATTACAGCTCGACTTTAATATCACATCAGTGAATATAATCATTTCATATACCAGAACCTAAAAATTTTATAATTCATCACATAATATAAATAAAATATACCTCAAGTACATCAGCATAGCTTATACATATACCGAACATATGACACATCGATATCTTTATTGTTGAGTATTAAACATGTTCTTGAATAAGCCATGCACTTGCTTAAGTTATATATAGATATACACGCATAAATAAAAACTCCTAGCATTTTCGAATAGAGCTTTTTAACAAATCATACTTGAGGCTAAGAAAATAACTAATATATATATATATATATATATATATATATATAAAAGGATGTAACGTGTTACATAAAGGATAAACTCATTATAATATTTTTAAATGTCAAAACCACTTTCGGACACAATTAACAACTCCAGCATAAGCTCTTAGTTAAATCTTATTTCACAATTTAGCAAACAACTATGCATGCAATTTAAATTCAATATAACATAGCCGAATATACCTTAAGGTTTAATACTAGTGCACATTCACCCTAAGCACTAAAGCCACACTTTATTAATTAATTTCATACCAAGTAAATGACAAAACCAATCATGGAATATTTTTTTTCTTTATTTAATGCCATGCAAAGCCAAACTAAAAAAAAATTAATTCACACACACCTATTCAAGGTTTACATTACCGAATTATTAAACCAGTTTCATAAATCTTTTTTTTAAAAAACATATTAAATTAAAAATAAATATAATAAAGAACATCCACATGCATACTTTATCTAAGTATATTACACATCTAAGCTAATCACCTTCATAACATATCCAAGATTTATAATTAAATCCAATACTCAAAATGCATATCATAATCACTTCCAAACCATGGCATATAGCAGAATAATTGAAACGAGCTCAAACCATAGTCTAGGCAAACCAAACTCAACATAGCACTTAAGCCATTTTCGCATGGCTAAATTATACACAACCCAAAAATCTAATATTTCAAAATAAAATCCAGCCTATACATGCCATAGTTCGAGTTTGACTATTTAAATACCAAAACAGCAGATAGTGTGATGGACTTTGCTGACGATCCCCGAGCTTATACCTTAAATTCAAAATCTATAAAACAGAAACAAATATACACACAATATGCTATTAAAGCTTAGTAAGCCATAAGCGAATAAACAATCTAATGATATAATTATGTCATAATAAATTTAGCCGAATTACGCTAATATGAGTATGCTTAATCTCAACCCACCAAATTCATTCATGATATCTCATTTTTTTTTTTATACAAAATGCTCACCTTGGCCGAAAGCCTGTATAACCAACATAATTAATCCATATTTATTTACAAAGCCAAGATATCATTAAACAATTGAATACACAAAAACTCATAATTACTACTTAAGCATCATAATGTGTCATCACTTACACATTAATCAAATGGCCAAATACACTTAGTTACATCAATAAGCATATCACATATCATTTCGAAGACAAACACAGTACATATATATATCCTTATCAAATTCGATTACAATCATATGATTATATCTTCCATATTTATTGAAATAGTCATTCGTATCAACCATTAATTACTTACTTACCTTACTTAGACTTGGTAACAAATTAATCCATACCTGGCACATAGCTCGTTTTACATATTCAAACATAGCTTATCATTGCTCGATGAACCATTCGAAATCGGATAGGACACTCAGATAATCACATAAATTGTACAACGCCAACATCCCAGACGTGGTCTTACATGTAATCACATATCGATGCCACTGTCCCAGACAGGGTCTTACTCGTAAACACATATCGAAACCACATATCGATGCCATGGTCTTACTCGCACATATATATCGGAATCCTATGTCATGACATATGTATCTTAACTATTCCTAAGGTTCATACGGGGCTTTCGAACGTCGTAACTCGGTCAAACCAAACTCGGAAGTGTAGTAGCCAAATTTAATCATTTTCGGCCATAGCATATTTAAATTCTAACATTTCATAACAGCATATAAATATAACATTTAATTACCAATTAAACACGACTATTTGCTTATAAACTTACCCAGGACGTCGTAAAACAGAATCGGGCGGCTAGTCAACAACTTTCGTTTTTCCCCGATCCAAATCTGATTCTTTGGTTCTTGATCTTGATTGAGCTCCAAATAGGCCGAACCCTAGCTTTTATTCTTTCTTCTTTTCTTTTTTAAAGTTTTGGTGTAAGAAAGAATGAAAAACATAGTTTATTTTATAGTTTATATATGTTTTAATAATTAAAATAATTTTATAGCCTTAGTTAATAAATTATAAAATCACATATACCATGTCCACTACCGTCAAATTCATTTAATATTGGTCTATTTGTTTCTTAAAGGCTTCTATTTTAAAAGCCAAGTGCAAATTAGCCCCTTTTAGAAATAACCACCTAATTTTCACTTTACGCGATTAAGTCCTTTTATTTAATCGGACATCTAGACGACAAAATTAAGTCACGAAAATTTAACACAAACAAATTCACACATAATAAATACAGAAAAAAATTTAAAATATTTTTCAGACTCGAATTTGTGGTCTCGAAACCACTATTCCGATTAAGGTCAAAATAAGGCCGTTACAACTCTCCCCCCTTAGGGATTTTCGTCCCCGAAAATCTTATCGGTGAATAGGTTTGGATAACGTTCTTTCATTGTATCCTCTCACTCCCAAGTTGCCTCCTCAACACCATGCTTTTGCCATAGTACTTTAACTAACAGAAATTTTTTATTTCTCAATTCTTTTATCTCACGAGCCAGAATACAAATCGGTTCCTCTTCATATGTCATATCAGGCAGAATCTCAACCTCTGTTGGACAAATCACATGTGAAGGATCGGATCAGTATCTACGGAGCATTGACACATGGAATACATTATGAATATTTTCTAGCTCAGTTGGAAACTGTAATCTATAAGCAACCGGCCCGATACGCTCTGTGATTTCATACGGTCCAATGAATCTCAGACTCAGATTGCCTTTACGACCGAATCCGAGTACTTTCTTCCACGGTGAAACTTTCAAAAACACTTGATCTCCTATCTGAAACTCAATATCTTTACGTTTCAAATATGCATATGACTTTTGATGATCTGATGCAGCTTTCAAACTATCACGGATCACTACCACTTTCTGCTCAGTTTCTTTAATCAAGTCAACCCCGTGTATCTTATTTTCACTGAGCTCGGTCCAGTACAATGGTGTACGACATTTACGACTGTACAAAGCCTCGTAGGGTGCCATCTTGATACTAGATTGAAAGATATTATTGTAAGCAAATTCAATTAGAGGTAAGTATTGTTCACACGTACCTTCGAACTCAAGGATGAAACATCTCAACATATCCTCAAGTATCTGAATGATCCGTTCAGACTGACCATCTGTCTGCGGATGAAAAGCTGTGCTAAATTACAGTTTCGTACCTAGAGCATCTTGCAATTTCTTCCAAAACCGCAATGTGAATCTTGGGTCTCTGTCTGAAACAATAGAAATAGGCACACCATGTAATCTCACAATCTGAGAAACATATAATTCAGCCAATCTATCAAATGAATAATCAGTGCGAATCGGAACAAAATGAGCAGTTTTAGTCAATCTATCTACAATAACCCATATTGCATCTTTCTTGCTCGGTGTCAATAGTAGACTGGATACAAAATCCATTGTGACTTTGTCCCATTTCCACTCAGGTATCATAATTGGCTGAAGTAACCCAGAAGGTACCTGATGCTCGGCTTTTACTTGTTAACAGACTAAGCATTTTGAAACAAAGTCAGATATGTCTCGTTTCATACCAGACCACCAATAGAACTATTTCAGATCGTTATACATTTTCGTGTTACCCGGATGAACAGATAATCTGCTACTATGAGCTTCATTCAAAATCATCTGAATCAACTCTGAATTCCTCGAAACACATATTTGATCCTTGAACTTTAAGCAGTCATTCTCATCAATTCGAAACTCTGATTCAACATTAATTTGACACTGAGCTCGTTTTGCCAACAAATCTTTATCAACTTTCTGGGTATCACCAATTTTTTGAACAAACAACGGTCTTGCTTTAATTAGGCTACTATTGAACCATCATCAGACATAACCATATGCGCGTTCATTGCACGTAGAGCAAATAATGACTTTTGACTTAAAGCATCAGCAACAACATTAGCCTTTCCCGGATGGTAGTCAATCACTAACTCATAATCTTTGAACAGCTCTAACCATCGACATTGTCTCAAATTTAAATCTTTCTAAGTCATCAAATACTTTAGACTTTTGTGATCAGAATAGACATGGCATTTCTCACCAAACAGATAATGACGCCAAATTTTCAACGTGAACACAATAGCTGCTAGCTCCAAATCATGTGTTGGATAGTTCTTTTCATGTGGCTTTAGCTGTCTCGAGGCATAAGCTATGACTTTGCCTTCCTGCATCAAAACACAACCCAGACCATTCAAAGATGCATCACTATATATAATAAATTCTTTACCTGATTCAGGCTGAACTAACACTAAAGCTTCGGTTAAAAAAGCTTTCAACTGATCAAAACTTTTCTAACACTTCTCTAACCACTCGAACTTAACATCTTTCTGTAACAGTTTTGTCAACGGTGTAGCAATCATAGAGAAACCCTTCACAAACCATCTATAGTAACCAGCAAGTCCCAGAAAGCTTCGAACTTCAGAAACATTTTTCGGTGGTTTCCAGTCAAGTATAGCTGAAATTTTACTCAGATCAACCCGAATACCCAATGCTGATACAACATGGCCCAGAAAACTGACTTCACGTAACCAGAACTCACATTTGTTGAACTTTGCATACAACTATTTATCTCGCAAAGTCTGTAACACAAGTCTCAGGTGTTCGGCATGCTCGGTTTCATCACGGGAATAGATCAAAATACCATCTATGAATGCTACCATAAATCGATCCAAATACTATCTGAAGATCCGATTCATCAAATCCATAAAAACAGCAGGTGCATTAGTGAGTCCGAAAGGCATTACCAGAAACTCGTAGTGACCGTACTTCGTTCGGAAAGTAGTCTTTGGCACATCAGAGTCTTTAACTTGCAACTGATAGTATCCCGACCTTAAATCTATCTTTTAAAACACTGTAGCCCCTTTCAACTGATCAAACAGGTCGTCAATTCTTGGTAACGGATACTTGTTCTTTATGGTCACTTTATTAAGCTGCCTGTAGTCAATACACATTCTTATGGTTCCATCTTTCTTTTTCACAAATAGAACTGGTGCGCCCCAAGGAGAGAAACTCGGTCGTGCAAATCCCTTATCTGTCAACTCCTGCAGCTGTGCTTTCAATTCTTTTAATTATGTAGGTGCCATTTTGTAAGGAGCTATAGAAATCGGAGTCGTCCCTGGCACTAATTCAATCCCAAACTCAACTTCTCGAATAGGTGGCCAACCCGATAATTCTTCAAGGAACACATCTAGATACTCACATACAACAGGTACTGATTCAGTCTTCTTTTCTGTCACTTTAGAATCAAGCACATAATAAGCTTCACAACCCTTTCTCGCATATTTCTGAGCTGTCATAGAAGATATCACTGCTGGTAAACCATTCAAATCATTATATTCAATCCGAATAATCTCATCATTCTGACATCGCAATTCAATAGTCTTCCGTTTACAGTTCACGGTAGCATCATGCAGAGTTAACTAGTCCATACCCAGAATTATATCAAACTCATCAAATGGCAACAACATCAAATCAACTGGGAAACGTGAATCTCGAATCATCAAAGGACAGTTTTTGCATATTTTATCAACTAAGACACACCGGCCTAAGGGGTTCGATACTTTAATTACAAACTCAGTAGACTCAATAGGTAAAGTCTTACTGAACACCAAAGTCTCACACACATAGGAATGAGTTGAACCAGGATCAATCAAGGCAATAACAGTAGTATCATAAAGAGTAAAAGTACCAGTAATGACATCTGGGGATGAAGCCTCCTCACGTGCACGTATAGCATAAGCTCTGGCTGGTGCGCGAGCCTCAGATCTAACAGCTGAATCTTTAGTCCCTCTCTAGTTACCACTCACAATACCCGTATTTCTAGGTTGTCTACCTCGAGCTGCAGTATTACCCGATCTAGTATTCTGAGCCAGATTTTGATCAACTATCTCTGAACACTCTCGAATAAAATGATCTCTGGATCTACATTTAAAATAGGCTCTATCATGCAATCTGCAACTACTGGGATGTCATTTACCACAATGTTCACACTCGGGTTGATTTGATCTGACATTACCCATACTAGCCACAGAGGTAGCTCTCGGGCTCGTAGGTGGTCTATCTCAATATCGTCTGAAATGGCTCGCAGTATTCTTCGAACAGCTCGTATCATATCAGAATTTCTTTGAGGTCGACTAAAATGGCTTACTGAATGGTCTTTTACGAGAATCTCTGACTTCAGAATCAACTTTTCTTTTCTCTTTCCCGAGCTACTCAGCTTTACAGGCTCGCTCAACAAGTATCACGAACTCTTTTATCTCTAATATGCCAACTAACAGTTTAATGTCTTCATTCAGCCCATCTTCAAATCTCTTACACATAATAGCTTCAGATGAAACACACTCTCTGGCATATCTACTGAGTCTGACAAATTTCCGCTCATATTCTGTCACCGTCATCCGCCCCTGTTTCAGTTTAAGAAATTCTTTACGTTTCTGATCAATAAACCTCTGACTGATATATTTCTTATGGAACTCCGTCTGAAAGAATTCCCAGGTCACTCTCTCCTATGGAACCACCGATACTAGTGTATTCCACCAGTGATATGCAATGTCCCGTAGCAGAGATATAGCACATTTCAAACACTCATCAGGGGTGCAGGATAATTCATCAAATACCCGGATGGTATTATCGAGCCAGAACTCAGCTCGCTCAGCATCATCATCATCAGTGGCTCTAAATTCTTCGGCTCCATGTTTTCTGATTTTATCAACAGGTGGCTTTGACAATCTCATCGGATCACTCGCCGAAGGTATAATAGGCACTGTGATGGATTAATCAGGGGTGGAGTTTGTTGTGCAGCCGAATTAGTCTGAATATACTGTGTAAACCAGTCATTCATCATTTGGTAGAAGGCTTGTTTAGCCTCCCCCTCCGGATTACTCAAAGTAGGTCGAGAATCTATTGGCTCTGTCCCTTGCACGGGAGCAGGCGCTACACTCTCGACATCATCAGCTACGGCTTGATCGGGATCCATTACTATATGAAAATACATTTTCAAATGTCAGAAGTCATCACACTATCGCAGTATAAAATATGGCATGTATAGCTAAACTCTTACGTGCTACGTTAGTCCTAAAATCGACTAAATCATAGCTTTGATACCAATCAAATATAACACCCCTAACCCGTATCCGTCGCCGGATTAGGGTTATAAGGCATTACCGAAACTATTACAACTCATACAATTATGTATTGTATATTACAACTCAACTTTAATATCACATCAGTGAGTATAATCATTTCATATACCAGAACCTAAAAATTTTATCATTCATTACATAATATAAATAAAATATACCTCAAGTACATCAGCATAGCTTATACATATACCGAACATATGACACATCGATATCTTTATTGTTGAGCATTAAACATGTTCTTGAATAAGCCATGCACTTGCTTAAGTTATATATAGATATGCACGCATAAATAAAAACTCCTAGCATTTTTGAACAGAGTTTTTTAGCAAATCATACTTGAGGCTAAGAAAATAACTAATATATATATATAAGGGATGTAACATGTTACATAAAGGACAAACTCATTACAACATTCTTAAATGTCAAAACCACTTTCGGACACAATTAACAACTCCAGCATAAGCTCACAATATAATTAGTTAAATCTTATTTCACAATTTAGCAAACAACTACGCATGCAATTTAAATTCAATATAACATAGCCGAATATACCTTAAGGTTTAATACTAGCGCACATTACCTTAAGGTTTAATACTAGCGCACATTCACCCTAAGCACTAAAGCCACACTTTATTAATTAATTTCATACCAAGTAAATGACAAAACCAATCATGGAATATTTTTTTCCTTTATTTAATGCCATGCAAAGCCAAACTAAAAAAAAAATTAATTCACACACACCTATTCAAGGTTTACATCACCGAATTATTAAACCAGTTTCATAAATTTTTTTTAAAAAAACATATTAAATTAAAAATAAATATAATAAAGAACATCCACATGCATACTTTATCTGAGTATATTACACATCTAAGCTAATCACCTTCATAACACATCCAAGATTTATAATTAAATCCAACACTCAAAATGCATATCACAATCACTTCCAAACCATGGCATGTAGCAGAATAATTGAAACGAGCTCAAGCCATAGTCTAGGCAAACCAAACTCAACATAGCACTTAAGCCATTTTCGCATGGCTAAATTATACACAACCCAAAAATCTAATATTTCAAAATAAAATCCAGCCTATACATGCCATAGTTCGAGTTTGACTATTTAAATACCAAAACAGCAGATAGTGTGATGGACTTTGCTGACGATCCCCGAGCTTGTAACTTAAATTCAAAATCTATAAAACAGAAACAAATATAAACACAATAAGCTATTAAAGCTTAATAAGCCATAAGCGAATAAACAATCTAATGATATAATTATGTCATAATAAATTTAGCCGAATTATACTAATATGAGTATGCTTAATCTCAACCCACCAAATTCATTCATGATATCTCATTTTTTTTATACAAAATGCTCACATTGGTCGAAAGCCTGTATAACCAACATAATTAATCCATATTTATTTACAAAGCCAAGATATCATTAAACAATTGAATACCATAATTACTACTTAAGCGTCATAATGTGTCATCACGTACACATTAATCAAATGGCCAAATACACTTAGTTACATCAATAAGCATATCACATATCATTTCGAAGACAAACACAGTACATATATGTATATCCTTATCAAATTCGATTACAATCATATGATTATATCTTCCATATTTATTTAAATAGTCATTCGTATCAACCATTAATTACTTACTTACCTTACTTAGACTTGGTAACAAATTAATCCATACCTGGCACATATCTCGTTTTACATATTCAAACATAGCTTATCATTGCCCGATGAACCATTCGGAATCGGATAGGACACTCGGATAATCACATAAATCGTACAACGCCAACGTCCCAGACGTGGTCTTACATGTAATCACATATCGGTGCCACTGACCCAGATAGGGTCTTACTCGTAAACACATATTGGAACCACATATCGATGCCATGGTCTTACTCGCACATATATATCGGAATCCTATGTCACGACATATGTATCTTAACTATTCCTAAGGTTCATACAGGGCTTTCGACATCGTAACTCGGTCAAACCAAACTCGGAAGTGTAGTAGCCAAATTTAATCATTTTCGGCCATAGCATATTTAAATTCTAACATTTCATAACAGCATATAAATATAACATTTAATTACCAATTAAACACGACTATTTACTTATAAACTTACCTCGAACATCGTAAAACAGAATCGGGCGGCTAGTCGACAACTTTCATTTTTCCCCAATCCAAATCTGATTTCTTTGGTTCTTGATCTTGATTGAGCTCCAAATAGACCGAACCCTAGCTTTTATTCTTTCTTCTTTTCTTTTTTTTTTTTTAAGTTACGGTGTAAGAAAGAATGAAAAACATAGTTTATTTTTTGTTAGTATATCATATATATGTTTTAATAATTAAAATAATTTTATAACCTTAGTTAATAAATTATAAAATCACATATATCATGTCCACTACCGTCAAATTCATTTAATATTGGGCTATTTGTTTCTTAAAGGCTTCTATTTTAAAAGCCAAGTGCAAATTAGCCCCTTTTAGAAATAACCACCTAATTTTCACTTTACGCGATTAAGTTCTTTTATTTAATCGGGCATCTAGACGACAAAATTAAGTCACGAAAATTAAACACAAACAAATTAACACATAATAAATACGGAAAAAAATTTAAAATATTTTTCAGACTCGGATTTGTGGTCCAGAAACCACTATTCTGATTAGGGTCAAAATCAGGTCTTTACATTAGCTACCCCGATGACGAGATTATTACAAAAAAATGTAAAGTTCGAATGGACAGAAAAATGCCAACAAAGTTTTGAGAGATTAAAAGCCATGTTAACAAAGGCTCCAATCCTAGTACAACCCGAATCGGGGAAAGAATTTGTGATCTACAGCGATGCATCCTTAAACGGATTGGGCTTTGTACTTATGCAAGAAGGCAAGGTGATAGCGTATGCTTCCAGACAGCTAAAACCCCCTGAGAGGAATTATCCGACACACGACTTAGAATTGGCTGCTATTGTTTTTGCATTGAAGATTTGGAGGCACCACTTGTATGGCGAAAGATGTCGGATATTCACAGATCATAAGAGTTTAAAGTACTTGATGACTCAAAAGGAATTGAACCTAAGGCAGCGAAGATGGTTAGAATTGATAAAGGATTATGAGTTGATCATTGGCTACCATCTGAGAAAAGCGAACGTAGTCACCGATGCTTTAAGTAGAAAGTCCTTATTTGCATTAAGGGCCTTGAATACGCAGATAATCTTATCCGAGGATGGCGCTATTCTAGCTAAACTGAGAGCTAGACCGATGTTCCTTCAAGAAATCTATGAGGCCCAGAAAAATGACCGTGAGTTGCAAGCCAGAAGGACTCAGTGCGAGTCGGGTGTTGAGTCTGATTTTCGAATCAATCCGGACGGATGTTTGATGTTCAGGGACCGAATATATGTACCCGAGTGGAAATGGGATCAAATTACTATAGATTTTGTAACAGGGTTGCCGTCGACACCGAGCAAGAAAGATGTTGTATGAGTTGTAGTCGATAGACTTACGAAGTCAGCCCATTTCATACCATTACAAGTCAATTATTCACTAGACAAGTTGGCAAACTTGTATATCTCTGAGATTGTGAGGCTACACGGAGTGCCCTTATCGATTATATCGGATAGAGATATGAGATTCACTTCTAGATTTTGGAAAAAGTTACAAGAGGCTCTGGGCACAAAATTGAATTTTAGTACGGCTTTTCACCCCCAAATCGACGCTCAATCGAAGAGGTTGATACAAGTGTTAGAAGATATGCTCCGTTGTTGTGTTCTTGAATTTCAAGGCAGCTGGGAAAAGTATCTACCGTTGGTAGAGTTTGCTTACAACAATAGTTTTCAGTCAAGCTTAAAGATGGCGCCTTATGAGGCCTTGTATGGGCGTAAATGTTGAACGCCTTTATATTGGACTGAACTTAAGGAAAATCGGATTCACGGGATTAATTTGGTTAAAGAAACAGAAGAAAAAGTAAGGGTGATTCGAGATTGTTTAAAAGCTGCCTCTGATAGAGAAAAATCCTACTCGAATTTAAAAAGAAAAGAGATAGAATATCAAATTGGCGATAAGGTATTTTTGAAAGTTTCACCATGGAAGGAAGTCCTCAGATTTGGCTGAAAGGTAAGTTGAGTCCACGTTTTATCGAACCATATAAGATCACTGAGAGAATTGGGCCAGTAGCCTATCGGTTGGCTTTGCCGTCTGAGTTAGAGAAGATTCATGACGTGTTTTATGTGTCTATGTTGCGACCTACCGATCAGATCCTTCGCATGTGATTACACCGACAGAGGTAGAGATACGACCCGACTTGACTTATGGCGAAGAGCCGGTTAGAATTTTGGCGCGAGAGGTCAAGCAGTTAAGAAAGAAAAACATAGCCCTAGTGAAAGTTCTATGGCAAAGGCACGGAATAGAAGAGACTACATGGGAGTCCGAGGAAACGATGAGAAACTAATACCCCAACCTTTTCACCGGTAAGATTTTCGGGGACGAAAATCCCTAAGGGGAGAGAATTGTAACAGCCTGATTTAGGGGCTAGTCAGGACGGTGATCTCGGGATCACTAATGCGAGGTTAGGAAAAATTATTTTTATATTATTTTATGTGTTAGAGCATAATTTTAGAATTTCATAAAAGTTTTGGACGTTAATTTTAGCGATTTCTTGTTTAATCGCGAAATAGGACTAAATCGCATAAAGCACGAAAGTTTCATTCTATAAGCTAAAGGTACCAAATAGCCATAGATTGATAATTCGAGGTCTTTAAAAGGCAATTTGTAATATCCTGAATTAGGGGTTATTTGTGATTGTATTGTTTTGCATGAGTTCGGATTGTTGTGTTGTTAAGAGAGATGTTCTAGGGCTTAGGAATAAGCCAAGGGTAGGCACGAGCTATAGGAAAATTTTTATTTTTAAGCTTTAGTTAAAGGGAGTTGAAGGAGCTAGGGGTTAAGAGTAATTCGTGGGGAATTTTAGCACAAGAATTGGCTTGGTAAAGTGGCAATGAGGAACCACTTAGAGCCTTGAAGGTGACGCCACAAGTAGTGTGAGGGGGGCTTAGGTTCGAATCCCATGGATGGCAATAAGGATACTTTTATTTTTGCTTTTGTATGGCATGTGTTGGTAAAATTTTACTTATGGTAAAGATGGACTTTTCATTTATGGATAGTAGACTTAGGAAAAAGGCAAGTGCTTATTTAAGGTATGGAATCAAGGAGTTTTGGTAAGATAAGGGGACAAAAGGCTTGAAGTATGGAGTGTTGTTTTGGAAATTTTTCTATGGCCATTTGACCATGAATGTAGACGGTATAGTGGACTAGGGGGGTTGGCTTAATTTTTTTGAATGTGATTAGGAGGAAATAAGGAGGAAAAAGGTGGGATTTGTTATGGGAATGATTGTGGCCGGCCAAGGGATACCTTTGGTGATCATTTTGGTCATGTTGTTGGATGGGGGAGAAGCCGATTGTGCATAAGGTAGTGTTGGGCGTTTTTGTGCGTTTTTCTTTTTTGTATTTTTTTGGTACCTAGCCGAATGTTCCTCTAAGTTCTTGAATTTTATTTCATTTCATTTCTTTTCTCCTTCTCAAAGTTTTTGGCCGAACCTACTACTCTCCCATATATATCTCTCTCTTTGTCTTTTCTATTTTTCTTTGCTCAAAGCCGAAAGTAACCATCTCTTCCCTTTCATCTTTTTCTTTTCTTCTCTCAAACTTTTGTGCCGAAATTCTCTTTACTTCCTTTTGCCAAATTCCCTCTCTTCCATTTTACTTTTATTTTCTTCCTCTTTTCCACTCTAGTCAAATTCTATTTGTAGTTTCAATCAACCATTTTGCCGAAATCTCTCTCTTTCTTCTAGTTTTGTTTTGGCCAAATATCAACCAAGAGTGGATCATCTTTTGGTTCTTCTCTATTCGGTTTTGTAGAAGGGTAAGTATTCTTGGCCAAAACTTCATTCTTACTCTCTCTCTTTTTCTTTGTCGGCATGTTTAAACAAAAGCCTAAATCCGACATTTGTTGATGCGTGGCTAATCATCTTTAGGAACTAATTTCTCCTAGGTTCTTTGGGTTTTGGAAGCAGTCGATTTAAACCTCTATTCTCTACCAATCGAAGTTGGTAAGTCAAGTGGTAAGGATATCTATGTTAGTTTCTTCATTCCTTAAGTTGTTGTAAAGCCGAAGGCTTTTAAGACTAAGATTTATTGGTATAGCCGAGTGGCCTATGATGTTAACCTTAGTGTTGGCCGAATGTAGACAAGGAGATCTAGTGCGGTAGATCAGGTTTTCGGGATTCAACGTTTGCGTTAGTAACAGGTGTGTAACTTACACACTTTATAACTAAGTAAATTTGTTAATAATCTGAATGTGTTAAAAACCGGAAACTGTGTAGATCTTGATATGTTACCTACTAGGTATGAGCAAGGATTCGGGTAAGTCCGTTTCGATATGATTTTGCTATATGTTGTTTAATACCATGATCTATGATATACTTACTGTATGTTCATATTTGAGAATGATGGCATGATTTGCATAATATTTGCACGGTTATGGGTGATATGAGAGGAGGGGGAAGATTTGATATCCGTGTCTTTGGGACACCAGAGGTTTGGCACCTCCAGTGGTTTGGTACCACAGATTATTTCGTGTCTTTGGGACACCAGAGGTTTGGCACCTCATAGCGACTCGTCCCAGTGGCTTAGAACCACAGTGGGTTGGCCCCACAGTTGACATATCGGGATCGTCGCCAGTGATTTGGTATCACACGTGGGTTGGCCCCACACTTGTATCATTGATATTTTGGGACTTTGGGTCACCAGAGGTTTGGCACCTCATAGCGACTCGTCCCAGTGGCTTAGCACCACAGTGGGTTGGCCCCACATTTGATATTTTGGGATTGTCGCCAGTGATTTGGTATCACAACGTGGGTTGGCCCCACAATTGGATTATTTGTGACTTTGGGTCACCAGTAGTTTGGCACCACACTATTATTGGATATCGTGACTTTGGGTCACCAGTGGTTTGGCACCACACTATTATTGGATATCGTGACTTTGGGTCACCAGTGGTTTGGCACCACCAGTGGTTTGGTACCACACGGGGTAGAAACGGAGTTACGGATGGCTAGGTTTGGGTGCATTACATATATTGCTTGGTTATGATTTGTGTAAGTATGTGGCATTAACCGGGAGGGGTATTATGCACTGAGTCTTGGTGACTCACCTTCTCCCTTATCTTTTCAGGTGATTCATAGATCGCGGATAAGGAGCTGGGTGGACTCGAGGTGGCCATGCATTAAATAAATTCGGTTTCACAAGGACTTTGGTCTGGGTACTTTATTTTATTTAAATTCGGTTTTCATTTTTATTTGGATTTGTAATAAGGCCTTTTAAATTATGTTTTGAATTATTCATATGCTTTGGATTTGACTTCGAACATGGTTAAGTAAATTACTTGATTAATTTGATAATATCTACGCAACATTTTCTGAACTACAAAACGCAAAGGTTTACAAAACTTTACCTTCGGGTAATACAAATCACTTGATAATAAATGACAACTCAAATGTTTTCGACAACGTAAATGGTTTCCAAATTTAAACTTTCCACACTTAAATAGAAATGGTTTTCAAATTAATCATTTGGGTTTCTTTTAAAATTACATAAAGGTTTTCTAACCTATGGATCGACAACTAAGTTTTAAAGTTTTATTTCCGGGATTTCAAAGTAAACTATCAATTTTTTTAACTAGTCATGCACCTGCTTTCAAAAATTTAATCGGTAACTCGATTTTCTTCAAAACGTTTTCCTCTGTGACATGCCAGATTCAATCGTGGTGTGTTGACCGGGTTTGGGGTGTTACAATTATGGTATCATAGCCAAGTTTAAAGGCTCGGCTGTGGGCTCGAGGCCCAAAATGTTTTAAAGTATGATTTTTAATGTTTTGTTTGAAATTATATGGTTTGAAAGGCATGGTACCGAGTTTTCGGCACCAATCCGCCCAGGTAAGTACCCCTAACCTTTGGTTATGATTTTTGGATGTTATAAACTTTGAATGACTAGTGTTAGTGGACTACCTTAGAGATTGAAATTTATAGGACTCTATGGATTCGCGAAACAACCTCTTATTAAAACTTTTCATAAAACTGTGCTTTAAAGATAGTGGAATAATGACTAATGCATAAAACTTTTAAATCAGATAAGTCGAGACTTTAGACATGAGTACTCGAGGTCGGGGTCGTTTTACTCGTGGACGTGGTCGGGGTAGGATGGCTGTGTCTGAACCAGTGAGGTCTGGTCAAGGATCTGAAAATGAGGTACCACCACCCCCACCACCAGCGGTTGGAGTTGAGCATCAGGATCAAACGGGGGATGACGCGGTGTCTCAGGCAATGCTGCGAGTTCTTGAGAGGGTAGCTGGAGTAGGTGGAGGCGCGGGAGCTCAGAAATCTGTACCTGAGCGACTCCGAGCCAATGGAGCTGAAGTATTTCGAGGTGTTTCTGGTGTAGCTCCCAGTACGGCTGAGTATTGGTTAGAGGCGACGGAGCGAATCATGAATGGCTTGGATCTGAATGCTGAGGAAAACTGAAAAGGATAGTGTCGCTTCTTCGGGATGAGTCATACCAGTGGTGGCTCACGGTGCGGGATAGTGCTGCAGCAGAGGATCTCACTTGGGACTATTTTAAGGCAGCGTATCAAAAGAAATATGTTGGGTCTAGCTACATTGATGCACAGCGGAAGGCATTTCTGAGGCTGGTTCAGGGGAGTAAGTCTGTATCGGAGTACGAAGCAGAATTTTTAAGACTAAGCCGGTATGCTAGACGTATCGTGGCTACGGAACACGAGCGATGTGTCAGGTTCGAGGACGGACTAAGGGATGAGCTGAGTTTGCTGTTCTGGTAGAAAAGGCTAAAATAGCCGAAGGGATAAAGGAATCTGTGAGGCAGAATCATGACAGGAATAGACATAAGAGAAGTTTTGGATCATCTGGGTCGGCCGAAGATTCTCAGAAGAGGGCTAGGCATGGTGGGCAGAATCAATCGGGGAGGTCTGTTGCTGCTAATCAAGGACCAGCACAGTGTAATCAATGTGGAAAATCTCATTGGGGCAAATGTTGGACCGTTGGCAAAGGATGCTTTGAATGTGGCTCGCTGGATCATCGTGTGAGGGACTGTCCACGTAAGCTAGCCAGGAATCTGTCTGAGGGTCAGGGTCGTGCTCAGATCAGAAATGAGGGACCGCCACCGCAGAGGGGTCGTGGTAACGGTAGAGGAGGTAATGGTTCTGGCCGAGGTCGTGAAGCGTCAGGCAGAGGTGCTGAGGGTGTAGATGTGAGACAGCCAGGGTTAGTTTATGCAGTCAGGCGTCGTGAGGAGGAAGATGTGCCAGATGTGATAACGGGTACGTTCCTTATTTCCGGAATACCCTTTATTGCCTTGTTAAATATAGGGTCAACTCATTCCTGTATTGCTAGTGAAGTATCTAGAACTTTGAGTGTGAACTTTGAGACTGTTCATAGAAAGTATGTTAGTTTTATTAAGATCAGAGTGCGCAGCAAGAGCGTAGTGCGGTGAGTGAGGATGCACGACTGTTAGTTAGTTGGAAATTTTGAGGACGAAATTTCTTTAAGGAGGGTAGAATTGTAATATCCTAAATTAGGGGTTATTTGTGATTGTATTGTTTTGCATGAGTTCGGATTGTTGTGTTGTTAAGAGAGATGTTCTAGGGCTTAGGAATAAGCCAAGGGTAGGCTCGAGCTGTAGGAAAATTTTTATTTTTAAGCTTTAGTTAAAGGGAGTTGAAGGAGCTAGGGGTTAAGAGTAATTCGTGGGGAATTTTAGCACAAGAATTGGCTTGGTAAAGTGGCAAGGAGGAACCACTTAGAGCGTTGAAGGTGACGCCACAAGTAGTGTGAGGGGGGCTTAGGTTCGAATCCCATGGATGGCAATAAGGATACTTTTATTTTTACTTTTGTATGGCATGTGTTGGTAAAATTTTACTTATGGTAAAGATGGACTTTTCATTTATGGATAGTAGACTTAGGAAAAAGGCAAGTGCTTATTTAAGGTATGGAATCAAGGAGTTTTGGTAAGATAAGGGGACAAAAGGCTTGAAGTATGGAGTGTTGTTTTGGAAATTTTTCTATGGCCATTTGACCATGAATGTAGACGGTATAGTGGACTAGGGGGGTTGGCTTAATTTTTTTTGAATGTGATTAGGAGGAAATAAGGAGGAAAAAGGTGGGATTTGATATGGGAATGATTGTGGCCGGCCAAGGGATACCTTTGGTGATCATTTTGGTCATGTTGTTGGATGGGGGAGAAGCCGGTTGTGCATAAGGTAGTGTTGGGCGTTTTTGTGCGTTTTTCTTTTTTGTATTTTTTGGTACTTAGCCGAATGTTCCTTTAAGTTCTTGAATTTTATTTCATTTCATTTCTTTTCTCCTTCTCAAAGTTTTTGGTCGAACCTACTACTCTCCCATATATCTCTCTCTCTTTGTTTTTTCTATTTTTCTTTGCTCAAAGCCGAAAGTAACCATCTCTTTCCTTTCATCTTTTTCTTTTCTTCTCTCAAACTTTTGTGCCGAAATTCTCTTTACTTCCTTTTGCCAAATTCCCTCTCTTCCATTTTACTTTTATTTTCTTCCTCTTTTCCACTCTAGTCGAATTCTATTTGTAGTTTCAATCAACCATTTTGCCAAAATCTCTCTCTTTCTTCTAGTTTTGTTTTCGCCAAATATCAACCAAGAGTGGATCATCTTTTGGTTCTTCTCTATTCGGTTTTGTAGAAGGGTAAGTATTCTTGGCCAAAACTTCATTCTTACTCTCTCTCTTTTTCTTTGTCGGCATGTTTAAACAAAAGCCCAAATCCGGCATTTGTTGATGCGTGGCTAATCATCTTTAGGAACCGATTTCTCCTAGGTTCTTTGGGTTTTGGAAGCAATCGATTTAAACCTCTATTCTCTACCAATCGAAGTTGGTAAGTCAAGTGGTAAGGATATCTATGTTAGTTTCTTCATTCCTTAAGTTGTTGTAAAGCCGAAGGCTTTTAAGACTAAGATTTATTGGTATAGCCGAATGGCCTATGATGTTAACCTTAGTGTTGGCCGAATGTAGGACAAGGAGATCTAGTGCGGTAGATCGGGTTTTCGGGATTCAACGTTTGCGTTAGTAACAGGTGTGTAACTTACACACTTTATAACTAAGTAAATTTGTTAATAATCGGAATGTGTTAAAAGCCGGAAACTGTGTAGATCTTGATATGTTACCTACTAGGTATGAGCAAGGATTCGGGTAAGTCCGTTTCGATATGATTTTGCTATATGTTGTTTAATACCATGATCTATGATATACTTACTGTATGTTCATATTTGAGAATGATGGCATGATTTGCATAATATTTGCACGGTTATGGGTGATATGAGAGGAGGGGTAAGATTTGATATCCGTGTCTTTGGGACACCAGAGGTTTGGCACCTCCAGTGGTTTGGTACCACAGATTATTTCGTGTCTTTGGGACACCAGAGGTTTGGCACCTCATAGCGACTCGTCCCAGTGGCTTAGAACCACAGTGGGTTGGCCCCACAGTTGACATATTGGGATCGTCGCCAGTGATTTGGTATCACACGTGGGTTGGCCCCACACTTGGATCATTGATATTTTGTGACTTTGGGTCACCAGAGGTTTGGCACCTCATAGCGACTCGTCCCAGTGGCTTAGAACCACAGTGGGTTGGCCCCACATTTGATATTTTGGGATTGTCGCCAGTGATTTGGTATCACAACGTGGGTTGGCCCCACAATTGGATTATTCGTGACTTTGGGTCACCAGTGGTTTGGCACCACACTATTATTGGATATCGTGACTTTGGGTCACCAGTGGTTTGGCACCACACTATTATTGGATATCGTGACTTTGGGTCACTAGTGGTTTGGCACCACCAGTGGTTTGGTACCACACGGGGTAGAAACGGAGTTACGGATGGCTAGGTTTGGGTGCATTACATATATTGCTTGGTTATGATTTGTGTAAGTATGTGGCATTAACCGGGAGGGGGATTATGCACTAAGTCTTGGTGACTCACCTTCTCCCTTATCTTTTCAGGTGATTCATAGATCGCGGATAAGGAGCCGGGTGGACTCGAGGTGGCCATGCATTAAATAAATTCGGTTTCACAAGGACTTTGGTTTGGGTACTTTATTTTATTTAAATTCGGTTTTCATTTTTATTTGGATTTGTAATAAGGCCTTTTAAATTATGTTTTGAATTATTCATATGCTTTGGATTTGACTTCGAACATGGTTAAGTAAATTACTTGATTAATTTTATAATATGTACGCAACGTTTTCTAAACTACAAAACGCAAAGGTTTTCAAAACTTTACCATCGGGTAATACAAATCACTTGATAATAAATGACAACTCAAATGTTTTCGACAACTTAAATGGTTTCCAAATTTAAACTTTCCACACTTAAATAGAAATGGTTTTCAAATTAATCATTTGGGTTTCTTTTAAAATTACATAAAGGTTTTCTAACCTATGAATCGACAACTAAGTTTTAAAGTTTTATTTCCGGGATTTCAAAGTAAACTATCGGTTTTTTTAACTAGTCATGCACCTGCCTTCAAAAATTTAATCGGTAACTCAATTTTCTTCAAAACGTTTTCCTCTGTGACATGCCAGATTCGGTCGTGGTGTGTTGACCGGGTTTGGGGTGTTACACAATTAGACCTCAATATAGGCTTGGCCGGCCATAGGGGACAAGAATTGACCAAGTTGGTCAAAGTTGGTGATGTTTGGTGGATTAAACTGATAGTTTAATATTAAAAAAAAAAAGATGATGTCCATCTTTCTTCTTCACTTCTTCCACCGAAATTTGCAAGAGAAATAAGGGTTGAAATCTTTAAAAATTTCAGCACACTTATCTCTTCATTAATCAATAAATACGAAGCCCAGATCAGAACCGAGGCAAGAACAAAGTCGAGGACTAAATTGCATATCTACATACGTTTTGAATACCAAGGTAAGTTTGTATGAAATTGGTGTTTCATAATGTTTGATATTATGGTTATGTGCATTATTACTGTTAAACTCTAGTGGTGAAGTCTCGATAAGTAAATGGTGCGAATAAGTTAAGTTTAAGTCCCGGATCACGTTCTGGACTAAGGATGATATTATGCATTCATATGAGACAGGGAAGGTCCCGTATAAGACCATTGACTGGGACATGGCCTCGGCACCAAAGAAAGATCTCGTATAAGACCATGTTGGGGACATGGCATCGACATCTAAGTACGATCTCGTATAAGACCATGTCTGGGATATGGCATCGACATTGGGTTATGAGATCCTATATAAGACCATATCTGGGATATGGCATCGGCATCAAAGAATAGCCCCATATAAGACCATATCTGGGATATGGCATTGGTATCAAAACTTATGTATGATAAGTTCAAATAATTCATGATGAACCGATCTATATATAAGTAAAAGAATTGAGTATGTGAGTTGGCCTAGATCCAAATTTTTTTATTGGATGACCTTGAGTAAAGCTCATGATATGAAGGTTAAAGATGTGAATTTATGGTTACGTTAGCATATGTGCTAAATTATGTGATTTAGTGATACAGGTAACGCGAGTAATTAAAAGTTACTAGATTATGTTGACATGAGATGGCTAAGAGTAAATGCGAATAAGTACGAGTAAGTACTTTTATTCATTTGAGACTATGTTGCCATTATTCCATGAAATGAACGTTTATAGTTGGAGTAAATATATTATCCTAGAGTTTCATGCAAACTTACTAAGCTATGTGCTTACCCCTCTCCTTTTCCTTTTCCTTGTAGTATTGCCAAGATAACTCGATATGTTGCAGAGTCGGAGTTCAGAAATCACACTATCGACATCACTTTTGTATAACAATTTAGACGTATTTTGAGTATGGCATGTTTAGGACTCGAGCATTTTGTTAAGTTGTAATTGTTAGTTAAAGTGTTGGCTAAGTAAGTTATTAAAGTCATTTTTGTAAATGCCCTTATAAGTTAGGCAAAAAAACTTGGCAAATTCTATTACTTAATGAAGATGAATTTCATGAAGTATATGCCTTTATGTATGTCTTGATTCTTTGAGCTCTTAGAGGTACCTATGGGTTATCCTTTATATTGGAATGAGTACTTAGATGTGCCTTTGGGATAGGAGTTGTATTGATTTGAATGGAAGTAAGTATGTGTGCAACGTAGGGTGGCTAAAGGGCTTGGTAAATAGCCTGCTAATCTTCCACATGGATCGTGTGGGAGGCACGACTTGCACATGGGCGTATGCCTAGGCCGTGTGAAGTTTGCACTTTGCACATGGTATTTAAATCACCACACGGCTGAAGCACCCGGACATGTGCGTAGACCGTGTGGATAGGTCAAAATGCCAAGGTTTGGCACACGGGCTAGCACCACGGACGTGTCAAGGCCGTGTGACCTTAGTCAGAATTGACCACGGGTGGAAGACACGGGTATGTCGTAAGGGCACACGGGGGTGTCCCTAGACCAACACGGGCGTGTAGCCCCTATTTTGTTGAAATGCTTATCGAGTTCGTAAAAGTTCCCGGAATAGTTTAGAAACCTCTATGAGGTATGTTTAGGGCCTCTTAGGCCGAGTATGTGCAAGTGATGGGTTTAAATGAGATTTTTATAACCCTATTTGAGGCGTTTAAGCAAGGTTAGTTAGGTAATGCCCCAAACCCGGATCCAGCTTGAATTCAGGTAAGGGGTGTTACATCGAGTTTGGGGTGTTACACATCTTTTCTTATTTGATTTTCTTTTTAATTACCAAATTACTAAATTAACCTTTTAAAATCATTAAAATTTCATTAAAACCTTGTCCATAACTATCCACTAACTCATTAAATGGTATATTTACCATTCAAGTCCTTTAGTTTAAGATTTCAAAGCTATTGGATCCTTTTAACTAATAAAACTCACCTTTTACCATTTTACGATTTAGTCCTTTTCACCTAATTAACCATTTAAACATCAAAATTATTTAATAAAATTTTAATACGACCTTAATATAGTTACGTAAACATTAAAATAATAAAATAATAATTTACTCGTCAGAATTGTGGTACCAAAATCGCTATTTCTGACACCTCTAAAAATGGGTTGTTACATCTACCACATATATAGCATTATCTTACTTACTGTAATTCGACAAGTGTCACTTGAATTAGAGTTTGCCCTACTTTATGGTCTACAGATTCTGAGAGAAACATAAATGAGAATCCAATATAATAATTATCTGAGTAGACTATCTAATTGATTCCTAACCATATTACTTAACAACTTAACTAACACAATACTAAAAAAACAGGACGAAATATACTTTTGGCATTAACTCAAATCATAATTACCTTTTTTATTTTCTAAAATCTTCCTCTTCTCATAGCAAGGCATTCCGAAGTAAATCTTTACTTATAATCCAGACGATTTCTATACACCTAATCTATATGCTAGAAGAGATAATTGGGCGGATAACACTTCGCTGAACAAATTATTTTACAACTATCCACCAAAACCTCGAACTCGCCAAAACTGGGGTGTTACATTAGATATCTCAGAGGGACAATTGATATGAGGTTATTTTATTCAAATGATTTAAAATCTCTATTAGTCGATTATCTTGATGCTGGATATTTATCGGATCCACATAAAGGTCGATCTCAAATGGGATATTTATTTATATGTGGAGGTACTGTCATATCATGGCGTTCAACAAAGCAGAAATTAGTTGTTGCATCCTTAAATCATGTGGAAATAATTGCAATGGATGAGGCAAGTCGAGAATGTGTTTGGCTAAAGTTATTGACCCAACATATCCAAAATATATGTAATTTTTCTTTACAAGAAAAGATGCTAACTATCTTATACAAAGACAATGCAACATATATAGCTCAATTGAAGGATGGTTACATCAAAGGTGATAGAATGAAACATATTTCACCAAAATTATTCTTCACTCATGATATTGAGAAAAATAGTGATATAGAATTTCAACAAATTCATTCTAGTGATAATTTAATAGATTTTTTTACCAAGGCATTGTCAACTTCAATGTTTGAAAGACTATTACACAAGATTGGAATGCGTCGACTCAAAGATTTAATGTGATGTTGCCATTAGGGGGAGTATGACCGCCTCCAAACGTGCGAACGTTTAGAGTAAAAATCATGTAAATAATATATATATATATATATATATATATATATTAAGTTTGGTATCTACAAGTGAAAAGACAATTTTTAATATAGTTTTGTGTTACAACGAAACACCTATAAGTATTACAAGGATCGTACCCAAGGGATTGCAAATTAGAGAATTTTTTTGTTAAATTAATTACAGAAATTAATTACTAATCCAATCGAGTCACGAATTAGTAGTGTGAATCCAGATTCAAGTATTTATTAAATTAATTAAACTAAGTTAACTTAATGGAACTTCCTATTCCTAGTGTCAACGATGCGAGCTCTCAGCCTATGATCAATTAAATTCCTAATTATCTAATTAAGCCATTAATTATCCTTAATTGAGTCTTTATAACCCTTAGCTAGAATACCCATTAGGTCTCATCTTCACTAAGGATTACCACCTACATCACCCTTCTAGTCTCTTTCTAGACGTATGGTTCTCCATTAGGTCTCACCGCTTGACACAAGTTTATACTCGACAGGATACCCTTCCAGTCCCACCTGTTTAGATATTCTATTTGGGGCATCACTCCCTAGTATAATAAGTACTATTAAATAGACACTCAATTTTAGATAAATAATAACTCAATCAATTAATCAGTTTCATAATCAAACCATGCCAAATATAAATAAAGCACAAGAATTTATCCTAATATTCATACAAATGTTAATTGATCAGGTTAATGAAATATAAATAAAAGAATAAAAGAAAAGGATAAAGAAATTGCTCATAAATAAATATATAAGTGTAGTTCTGGAGTAATCTCCGCTCGTAATCTTCTTCACATCAAAATAGAAAAGATTCCAACTATGGGAACATAAAAACAAAACTAAAATTGAAAACTAAATAAAATTGTTTTATCACGTCCAACTTCTCTTATAAGGTTATAAAGTTGTTTAATAGGCAAACATTAGGGTGCTAGGTGCCTAAAATACCCTTAGAGTGATTAGGGTTTAATTAAGGAAAATAGCCCTAAGCGGTCGTCCAAAATTCGGTTGAATATTTCCAAATTTCGTCGTGATGTCGTGAACGATACGGCTGAATCTTTTCAAATTTCATCGCGTCATCGTGACGTGGGAGAAGCCCTCATCATGACGTGGAGTCTTTTTCAGCCCTAGCAGCTTTGAAGTTCTGTGTTGTGACACAGACCCCCTGTGTCACGACAAGGCTATTGCCCCTTGTGCTTCGTGGCCTGAAATGGCACCCTACACACTTAAATAGCCTATTAGTCATTCCCGAGGCCTGAGTTGGCCTAATGGGTCGTCAAAACACTAAAAAGTGTGTAAAAATGCATATGTTGCAATAATTTGAATCTAGACTAATAAAATAAAAAATGCAATAATTAAACACAAAATGACTTAAAAACGAGCTCGTTAAGTGCCGAAAAGTACCTAAACTGCCACTACAATTTGGGGCAGGCCAGAGTAAAAAACACGTTGCACTCTTTTCCTTCAACCAATGTATTGTCCCATTGGGTTTTCTTGGTAAATGTTTTTAACGAGGTAGTCGGTAATAATAGATTATGTACTATTTTCCTTTATTAGGTTTTTATCCCATAGGGTTTTTCCTAATAAAGTTTTTTTACGACATTTTCATTTATGGACATCCAAGGGAGAGTGTTGTAAATCCATTGATAAATGGATGTCCATAATCCCCTCAAATTTATCCTATTGTAACCTCTAAAGAATGAATGTTCATAACCCCTAAATTCATTATCTTGTAACTCATAAATCATTTATAGAGTATCTTAATGTTGGTCCTTAATACTTTGTAACTTATAGTACTTGAAGCCCTATAAATAGAGGGCATGTACAAACTTATTGTATCCTAAGTGAAAGTTGAATTATCGTTTCATTTCTTTATCTTTCTTTCTCTCTGTATCTTTGTATTCTTCTTTTAGTTTTATAATAGTTACAAATTTATTTATTTTTTTCCTTTCTTTTTCTTTTGACATGAAAACATCGTGGGTAAATTTCAATTTCAATCCTTCTACTTTTTAGATTATAAGAATAATTAAATTTTAATTTGATCCCATATTTTGCTCAAACTTGAGATTTAATCTATATACTTTAATTTTTGCATAATTTAAAACCTCAACTTTTATAATGTCTTTAGTTAGTCTAAATATTTTATTCTAATTAAAATAATGATGTGAATTTTTAAGAATTGTTAGTATCTTTAAAATTCTTTATTAAATTTAGGTTCGTTAAAATGTTATTTTTTTATTACATGGATGCCAGGTTTTTTTGTATATTTTTTTTTTCAAAATTCTACACCAGCACATAAAAAGAAAATGTAACGGTGTTAAGAAATGGACCTAAATTCTTAAATTCAAAAAATAGAGAGATTAAATTCTTTAAAATAAAAGTATAGAGATTAAATTTTAAATATATAAAAAGTAGAAAGCAAATACCAACTTTTAAAATTTTAAACTATAATTTAATAAAAATAATTAATTAATTAATCAAAAGCAAAGCTTCTGCATTACAATTTTAAACTTAAATACGCAATTATTTCAATTAAATATTCTTAAAACTGCCACAACCATTCTAGTTTTATATAATAAAAAATTCACTCCTCTAAATCTATCTGCTTAAACTAACTACTATTAACAGCCAAAAGAAAACGGTCTTATTCGCGTAATTTCTTAAATTAGAAACTTTTGTTTATTTTTAATAAAAATACTATTATTCTAAAAAATAAAATATTTATGTAAAATATTTATTTTCATTTACTTGGTGCATGAGACAAATTCTAATACTATTATAACATATTCTCATTTGATTTTAATGTCACTGGATTTAATCACATCAACTAGTTAAATTTTACTATTAGTCGTCGTATTTTGTGAAAGTTGTAGATGTAATTTTTATAATTTTATTTGATCAATATTAGTCATTGTACTTATCGAGTTTGTCACTTTTAATCCCTATATTTTTTTAATTTTAAAATTTTAGTCCTGACCCAAATGATATCAATTAAATTTTTTTTGGTTAAATTCAATTATTAGTCTTGTACTATACGTACAGTTATAGATTTAGTCTATTTTCTCCAAATGAATATTTCTAGGTCCCTCTACTTTTTAAATTTTGAATTTTCAATCTTCAAGCAAATGACTATTGTTAATCCATTAACTAGACTTTAAGTGAGTAATATGTAAAAATAATAAGCTGACATGATATTATACACATGATAATATGTTTAGCGCATCAAATTTTAGAAATAGCAAAACTTTACTTAATGAATTTAATAGTTACTGTTTGGTGGGGATTGAAAGTTGTAACATCCTGAATAGGGCCTATGCATTTTCAGTTTAATTGTATGAAATGACAAGTTTCAAGTACTATGAATAAATTTTTGATACTTTTGGAAACCTAGAAATGCATGAAAATGGAAATGAAAATGGAAATGAAAAGGGAGATAGAAATGAAAATGGAAATGGAAATGGAAATGAACACTTTTGGAAACTTAGACATTTTTGGAAACCCAAACGTTTTTGGAAACTTAGACATTTTTGGAAACCTGAACATTTTTGGAAATGATCCAAAAATGGAAACTTGAACATTTTAGGAAACTTGGATATGTAAGAAAAATGGCAAGTTACAGAGCCGATCGAAAATTTTAGGAAACTTAGAAATGATGCTGAAATGTCAAATTTTAAAGTTTAAAATAGGAATTAAAGGCAAGAGGGCCTTAAAAGAAAAAGTTGGAGAAATTTGACACACAAACAGGCTTGGAAAAGTGGCCTGAAGATGTCACTTAGGGCCTATGGAAATGGCGCCATGTGCAAGAGCTATTGGGCCTGGGTTCGAGTCACTTGGTAAGCAAATAATGAAGTTTTATTTTTGCTTCTAGACACACCAAGGTGGACGGCACAAGCATTCTAGAAATAGAGGTGTTTTATTTCCATAAATATTTGATTAATTAGGGGATAAATAAAGGAGTTTTATTCACATAAATATGTGAATAATAAGAGATAAATAAAGGAGTTTTATTCACATAAATATGTGAATAATAAGAGATAAATAAAGGAGTTTTATTCACATAATATGTGAATAATAAGAGATAAATAAAGGAGTTTTATTCACATAAATATGTGAATAATAAGAGATAAATAAAGGAGTTTTATTCACATAAATATGTGAATAATAAGAGATAAATAAAGGAGTTTTATTCACATAAATATGTGAATAATAAGAGAGAAATAAAGGAGTTTTATTCACATAAATATGTGAATAATAAGAGATAAATAAAGGAGTTTTATTCACATAAATATGTGAATAATAAGAGATAAATAAAGGAATTTTATTCACATAAATATGTGAATAATAAGAGAGAAATAAAGGAGTTTTATTCACATAAATATGTGAATAATAAGAGATAAATAAAGGATTATTTTCTAATGAGATAATTGAGGAGATAATTGATGGATTAAAGGCTTTTATCTTTTAAATAAAAGAGATAATATTATCAAAAAGAGGAGTGGTGGCCAAGTAAAGGACTCCTAGGCTGATAACTTTGGCTATAAAAGGAGGACAGGAGGGCTACTCATCAACATTTGCTCCCTCTTCCTCTCTGCCGAAATTCTCCCTAGGCAAAACCCCTCTCTGCCGAATTTTTATTAAGCAAAAATCCCTCTCTTTTTCTTCTATTTTCTTCTCCGTTCTACTATTAAGCTGAATCTTTGTGGATTCTAAGAAAGAGGGCAATCATCCACAACATCAAAAGGGGATTTTTCGGGAAATCTAAGGATCTAAGGTAAGGATTATAAATATAAATATGTGGTTAAAGATTATGATTCACGTTTTCAAAGTTAGATCTAATCTAACACGAAGTTATAGGATTTCAACAGGCTTATAAAGGAATCCTCTTCAGATTTGGAATCCCATCATAAGGTAAGGGATATTCGGCCAAGGCATAATTTGTTTAAGTGTTTTCCATTATTTCAAAAACCGAAAACTGACATGGTTACATACCTAGTATTAGCCGATTTCAAGGAAGAGGAATTCTAGCAACTGTTGGGACTTGATTAAATCAATTCGGCAACTAGGTAAGTAATTCTACTTCTAGTAGGATTTGGTTTTAAGACCAAATAGGTTTATTTATATGTTTTAATTAATGGCCGAATATAGGAGTGAAAGATCTAGATCGGTAGATCACTCTACGGGAATTCACGGAAACTATTAAGCGAAAAAGGTGTGTACTCTTACTAACTTTCAATAAATTGCATGGCAATCATTAGATATGTAAATATGTAACAGTGTGTGAATGTGGCTAAGCACCACAAATGTGGTAAGGAGTACCCATGTACGTTTCCTACTTTGGATAGGATTGTGAATGTGATATATTTTGAACATGTGATTAGTAACATGAATGAAAATTTAGTATGTGAAATTTGTTATGAAATAATTGGGGCATTCGGGATATTTGTGGAGGAAGAAAGTGAAGGTGATGACTACGGTCTCACCAACGTAAAGTGGTGACTACGGTCACATAAAGTGAAAAGTGGTAACTTCGGTTACATCCAGTGAATACAGTGTCTAATGACACAACATAAGTGGGCGATGAGCACGTCGACTGCAGCGACTGCCTTCGATGGTGTGTAGCGGATGGAGGGTCGACTTAGTAGTCCCCGCGGTGTACAGGTTGGTACGGGTGGTGTGTAGCGGATGGACAAATAGGTTTGGGTTTGGGTTGCATCATCCTTTATTTTTGTATGAACATGATATTGATATGACTTGTATGCCTGATTTGTTGGAAATTAGTACTATGTACACATTGAGTCTGTTGACTCACCCCGTTGGGGAATTATTTTTCAGGTGATGAGCAGTAATGGACCGGGTCGGCAGGAGCTAAAGGTGGCCATGCATCGCTTGAAGAAATTATTTGGAATTTGGACTTTATGAAATTTTAGTACTTTATTTTGGGTTTGAATGATGTAATAAGGCCATAAGGCCCAGTTGGATTTTCTTTATTCCTGTTTATTTTTATTTGAATATGATACAAATTATGTTTGATTAAAGATAAGTAAATTTATTTCTTTTAAAATAATAAACCCAAAAATTATTTTGTCACCTTATTTAAGTTGGATTTCCAGAATTTACTAAATAGGTTTCAAATTAAGCCCAACCCAAAACAATTTTTTTTAAAATTACACAAATTTTCTCTAAGTCATTTAGAACATTGAAAACTGATTTATTTAAGGAACATACCAGATCCGGTTCAAGCTCGTGGGCCGGGTGTGGGGTGTTTCAAAAGTATAGGGACTAAAAATGACCAAATAAAAGTACAAAGATTAAATCCATAACTTTTGCAAAGTACAAGGATTAATGGCAGAATTTAACCAAAAAATAGTCATATCAAATTATAAGACAGAGATAATATATCTATACTAAGTGTTTGACTGAATTGGTATCATGGATCAATCATGCACCAACTCAATAAAACATAAATTTTACCACTAAACCCAAAATTTTTAAAATAAAACCTCTAACTTTATTTTAATATAATATTTACATTGTAATTGTATCATGCATACTTTATTACCTTCAATTATATTTATACTATTATTTAAGCTCCTGGCCGAGTTGGTGTCACAAGTCAACTGGACACCAACTCGGTTATGAAATTTACGGAAAATGTCTTTTCATAATTAAAATAAGTCATTATTCGAGGGAGCTTTAATCTTTTTATTTAAAAAAAACAATAAAAAATTACATGTTATGGGATCTAAACTTATGCTATTTACTTCAGTAAAACATTAATTTTACAATTGAACTAAACTTTATTTTAATACAATATTTACTATTTAATTGTATTGTGCATATTTTATAACCTCCATCAATTATATATTTATTCTATTATTTAAGACCTTAACTGAGTTGGTGTCATGAGTCAACCTGACACCAACTTGGTTAAAGAGATTACGGAAATGCTTTTTTGTCATTAAAATAAATTATATTATTTAAGGATACTTTAGTCTTTTTTATTTTAGAAAAAATCAATAAAAATATGCATATGGTGGAATTTGAACCCACACCAATTAAATTAGTAAAACTTTAAATTTAACACTCAACCAAAGGTTCATTTTAATGTTTTTCATACATTTTATTTTAATATGCACAATTTATTACCTTCATCAGTTGTATATATTAATTAGTCTCAAATCATATGTATATATTAATTAGTTTAAAGTCATATGTTTCATTATTTATTATATGTTATTTTTAAACACACCTCTATAGTTTCCACACGTATACACGTTTGATAGAATTTCTAGTATTAATAATGTTGTCGATTGAGCTAGTGTCACGAGTCAAATTGACACTAACTCAAGATTGATGACAACACCGTGATAAATAATTGTAGTGAATTTTATATTCTTAATATAATGTATTTACGTGTTTAAGTTTTATTTTACTCACAATTTAGTCTATTTTTCATTTTAATAGTGTACACATTTCATGTGTTATTATTCGTTAGTTTCAAATCAAATGTTTCATTATTTCGTATGTTATTTTCAAACTAACATCTATGTTCTATGTACATAGTTTCTATGCGCATACGTGTCTAATAGAATTTTTAGTATTAATAATGTTGATTGAGTTAGTGTCACAAATTGTATATATTAACACTGTACAGACCCAATTTAGCTCGGGCCCACTACTAATCAGAAACAAAAAAGAAAAAAACAAAGTCCAAATAACAGTCCATTACAAAAAAAAATTAATTAACAAACCCAATAGGCCCAAACCCACTTGGCCCAATAGCCAAGCTAGGGTTTCAGAAAAGCTGAAACCCTAGTTTGCCCTCAGCACCGCAGCCGTTAGTCCATCAGCGCAAAAGGCGCCCTCTGCGCACCTACTCTCTGCCACCGCCCACGACACCTGCAAAAGGAGCATAGAAAACCAACAATAGCAAGAAAGCAAAGAAAAAATGATTATTTTGTAATATTGTTTAGCTATAAAGCCGTGAAAGCACCAATGTAAAAGAGGGGAGGATTTTTTGAAAATAAAAAAGAGATTGAATAAAAAAAAAACAGAAACAAGGTGTTTATTTATTTATTTATTTTTTTGCATACATTATTTACTTATTTATTTTTTACTTTAGAAATAATAAAATAAGAAAACAAAAATAGAAAAAGGGGTTACCTGAGAAGGGTGTCGTCGACGATGCCGGAAATACCTCGGAACCACGAAGGTTCGTTTGAGGGTTTTAAAAGCGTTGTAAACCCTTTTACTTTACGAACACCGTCGGTCATTTTCTAAAATAAATATAGGGGTTTGAAGGTTTTTTTTTAAAAAATGGGGTTGAGATGGGTCGAAAAAAGGGCCATTTCGCGCGACTCCAACCACCAGCTACGACGGAGCTGTGGCGAAGCGGCGATGGACCCCGATGGCTCTCGCGGTCAATTTCTGGGTTAAACCCAGAGGAAAATGGAGAGAAACCCCCATTTTTTTAAAATGACACGGAACAAAATGAAATTTTTTTCCAAAATTTTTACTTTTATAACAACACGAAACAACGCCGTTTCGTTCCGGCGGTTTAAAGAAAAAAAGGGCGCCGTTTAAGCCTCAGACCCGAGCGTTGACTCGACCCCCTAGGGAGGATCCGCGCGTTTTTGGCTTTAGGGGTTTATTGCCCTTTTGATCCTTCCGCATTTTTATTCTGTGCAATCTAGTCTTTTTGTTTCTTTTAAATTTGCCCCGTAGATTTTATTTTGATTTCGATTTAGTCCTTATTAATGCTGCGCGTTTTGAAGGACAGGGATAATTGCCCATTTAGTCCTCACTCCTTTAGCGCCTTTTCATTTGGGTTTATATTTGTTTATCTATTTATAGTTTTTACCTTTAATTTCATTTTTATTCTGATTTAGTCCCTGTTCGCCATTTCTATTTTAATTTATTGCAATTTTAGCCCCTGTTTTTTATTCTGATTCCAATATAGCCCTCAGATTAATTTATTTATTTATTTATTTGCTTGTCTAATTATTTTCCTTTTTGAATTAATATTAGGTATTATTTATTTTAAATTGCTTTAGATGTTATTTATTTCAAATTATTTCACATGTTATTATTTTAAATTGCTTTATGTATTATATTATTTTAAATTGTTATTTGGGTTGCTATTTTGAATTGTTTTTTTTTTATATTATTCATTTTTAAAATTGTTTTGTATATTATTTGTTTTAAATTTCCTTTATACATATTATTTATTTTTCATGCATTATTTATCTAAAATTGTCTTATTATTTATTTTTACATATACTGTTTGTTTTAAAACTTTTTATACATTATTTATTAAGTTTTTTTATTTTAGATAAGTATATTTGGTTTTAGATTATTTTGTATATTATACATTTTGAATTTCTTCTTATATGATAGTTATTCCATAAATTCATTTATAAATTATTATATCGATTATAGCTTATTTTCTAAATTATTTCATAAATTGTTGGTTTCCAATATGCTTGTGTTTCTTGGTATTGTTTTGTGATTCAAATTCCAATATATTTAAACTTTTATCAGATACTTCATTTTTATCTCGAGCAAATTGAATAAATGCATTATGAGTCGATTTTAAAATCACCCATTTAAAAATTTCCCAAAACAAGGCAATATTTCATGTTTAGAAATTTGAGAAATCGTACCTAACGTGTTGGGTTTCGGTTTTCCGTTTGACCAAATAACCAAATATCCTATTTAAAATTTGGTCCATGTTTTCTTAAAAATAATGCAATATTTCATGTTTGGAAATTCGAGAAATCGTACCCTACCATGTTGGGTTTCGATTTTTCGTTTGTACAAATAATTGAATATCCTTGTAAAAATTTCAATGCATGAACTTTGGAAATCATGAGATGATCTTGGCATCGAGAGTTTAAAATGTCGTATCCTAACGTGTTGGATGTGATATTCCTTTGGAACAAGAGAATCTCAATATCCAATTCGAGCTATTTAAAATTTTTTAAATGGAATTGTATTTTAAAATCGTTTCAAATTTTTGGCATTTGGACATCAATTAATCAATTAGGTACTAACTTTGGGCGTATCGAGGGTGCTAACCCTTCCTCGTGCGTAACCGACTCCCGAACCCGTTTTCTAAATTTCGTAGACCAAAACTGTTGTTTTAATAAATCAAATTTATTATTAAAATGATCGAATTACGAGTTGACCCGATCACACCTCATCAAAAAAAATTGGTGGCGACTCCTGTTTTTCGTTTTCATTTTCAAAACCAAAGTCGACCCTTTTTACAAAAAAAATGGTTTCGACAAACACCGTGGTAAACAATTATGTTCATTTAATATCTTAATCTGAATTTAATCTAATTTTTATATTAATATCACACATATTTCATTTGTTATTATTAATTAATTTCGAACCATATGTTCTATTATTTATTGTATATTATTTTAAACAATCTCTTATATTTTAAATAGGTAATTTCTAGTATTAATAAAACTTATATTTTAAATAATAATAATAATAAAGTTATTTAGAGCATTTTGATTACGAAGTAACGAGGATAGTACAAGAAAAGCTTTTGTGGATGGCGTGGCTAATTAACAAATAAATCCATTTGGTAAATAATGAATCAAAATTGTAGAAGCTTAGTTACATTGATGCTTCCTATAGTGAAAGTAGTTGATTGGTGGAGATAAATTATTTGGGGTGGGAGTTGTTATGAAGCTTTTGCTGGGACTTAAAAATTATCGTGCTTTCAAAATGTTGCTTTAGCCCCTGTCCATGGTGGCCGACCAAGAGTTCGCCCATCACTAGGAAAATGCAAAGCAAATTGTCCCTCCCTCTTTTTACAAAGAAATTGAAGCTTGGAAAGGCATTGAAAGTGGCAGTGAACAGTGTAGCTTTCAATATTGAAGAAAGAATAGGTAGTTTGTTTCTGGATTCCTCCTCTACTTTAGTTAAATTTTTTTCTAGAATAGGTAGTCTCTTTATTTTAATTTGATACAAAAGTGGAGAATCTAGTGTAATCAGATAATATTGTTAATCTTGTAATCATAAATCAACTATTTATATATACAAAATTAGCAAAAAATAACATTTCAATTTTGTAAAATATAAAAAAATCTAGCTTTAACAAATAGAGCATTTGGAAAAGGACAAAAGAAAATGTGTAGCTGTTGGAAGTTTAGAGCGATAAGGTGGCCTTTTCCACTGCATGTATTAGATATGCTGAAAGATACTGTTAGCTCATTTTCTCTTTAGAATTCATAAAGTAATAAAATGAAGAGTTATGTTTTGCCCCACCACGAGTTACAAACTTTGGACTATAACCACACTTACAAACTTTTTCTACAGGACTGACTGACTCATCCAACACTTCTAGTCATCAGACCCATTCCATTACAGTGCAACCCCTTACAATATGAAGTGGTTATTTGAAGTCCACAACACTTTGACTCCCTTTTTAACTTTTTGGTTAATATATACAGTAATGCTTAAAGTTTCTTTTAATACTTAATTATACCTAAATTTAAAAACCGTAAATTAATTTAGTACCTTTTTAAATGCATGGCTAACACTGTTAAAATATGCTGACATGGTGCTAACGTGGCACCAATGACCAATAGTATAATAACACGTGGTAGGTTCACATTTTTGCTATATGTCACTATACTATTGGTCATCAATACTAATTCAACATATTTTAACGGTGTTAGTCAAACATCTAAAAAAAGTATCATATTGATTTACAATTTCTAAATTTAAGTATAAACTAAACTCAAAATTTAAATACAAAATAAGTACAAATTATCAAATTTAAATATATCCATATATATTAACTTTTCTCACACAAAAACAGTAAAATTATCAATCTTTCAAGCGGGCAGCCATTTTGATCAATCTTTAAATCCAAATTCCTAAAAACCCAAATCGGCGATGTATTTATTTACGATTAGTATAAAAATAACGGTGAATATGAAATTAAATAATATAATAATGCTATAACATAAAGATAAAAAAAAAATAAACTAACCACATGAAACTAGTGTCAAATCAAATTCACCCTAAAATTTGTTGAAGGTAATTGGTGTGAAATTTCCCAATCTGCATCATCACGGCATTCAGGCTCTTCACTACACCTATGGACCGGAACGCAGCACCCATCTTATCTTTCTCTATCCAAATTAATTTTATAAAATTCCGTACCAATTTGTCTTATTAATTATTAAAATCATGTAACTTATCTTCTCCAGCAATTATTTTTTTCCCTCTTTTCGGGAACAGAACAGAGGTTTCAGGGAAAAAAGATTGTTTTTTTTCATTCACCAATAGATTATTTTTAATTTTAATAAAACAAACACGAAATTGCGGAAATATTTCTAAACATCATTTTATATGAAATTTCAGAGTTCATTCACAAATTTTAGAACTGTCTGAGACCCGATCAGTGCTATAGTAGTGATAACTCCAAGTTGGAGTTTTATCTGAAATTTAAAGTTTGATATTTCTCTCAAATTCAATTAAGTATATTTTTTATTTGAGATATAAGTTTATTACTTAAATAAAATTCGGTCACTTAAGTATTATATTTAGGGATGGTAAAATAAAATTTGAATATGAGGGTTCTGATCATTGAGGTAAGTCATGTCAATGAAATTAATAAAATAATTGAGTCACGTCGAATCAGATTTAAAGTAAATTTCTCTTGCTTTATCTTGAAATATTTATAAAAATGCTCCTAAAATATATTACTTTCAGTAAATTAATTAATTAATTAAATTTTAAATCTAAACTAACAAAAATTAATTTAAATTGCTTCAAAATTAAAAAAAAAGCAAAATAATTAAATTAAAATTCGGGTTGGTCAAGTCAAATTAGAGTTAGGTCTCTTATTAAATTTTGGGTTCGAATTTAGAGCAATTTCTTTTAAGAATCGGGATGGGCAAAAACCAATCTCACTACCATCTCTAATCATATTCAAGCTTAGCTCAAATTAAGTTTTAATATATACAATTTTTATATTAATAAAAGAACAATAGAAACCTTGCATAAAATAGTTAATGCTTGCTAGGTGAACCATTACAATAAAAAACTCAAATAAAATATGAAATCTAAACACTAGGAAGAAGTTGAATAGAAAAAAAGGTGAGGAGAGAGAAAGCGTAAGAAAATTGAAAAGATTTCATTTAATTAAATTTGATTTTTTAGAATTTAATCCTTTTAATTTAATTTTAATTTAAAAGTGACATGTCACAAAATGGTTAGTTAAAATAATTTTCTAATGCTTAAAATAATTTAGATAACAAAATATAATTTAGGTACCAACCTAGGAAAAATGTATAATTTAAATGTCATTTTGTGATTTAAGCCATAATTATTGGTCAATGAAAAATATTTTCCCCTCAAATTCTCTCCAAAAAAAAAAAAAGAAGGGAAAAAGTAATTGTTAAAGAAGAATAAAAGAGATGAATATATAAGTTTTTTTTTTTTTAATATCTAACATTTTTTTGGACTTTTTTAGTTAAAAATTTATCATATCTCACAAAATAATTAGTTAAGAGAATTTTTTGATGATAGGAAGAATATTAGTGATGGAGTATAGTTTGAGTGAAAAAAAAAAGTTTTAAGTATGAATTTGGGAAAACAATATAATTTAAATACCATGGTTTAAGTAATAAATTATTTTTAATTTACAATTAAATTCTAAAAATCATTTTACCTGAAATCTCACAGTTTGTTATGAAATCTTAAAATTCCATTATTATCTTATTTTTAGAATCCATTCGGGCCGAAGTCCAACCATGATATTTCTGGGTTGAGTATCATTTTTTATGCTCAAATTCTATTTTAGATAATAGCGATTTACTTCAGCAAAGCTCCATTACTTGACTCTCCTATTCCAGCTTAAATTCCAATTAAGCTTTTATATTAATGAAAAACAATGAAAATTTTTAGAATATGAAACAATAATAAAACTAAAATACCTTACCCAACAGTATATAATAAAATTAAATACTTCTAAATACAAAAAAAAAAATAGTCTTAAATACTTAACACATTTAAGTATACATATCAATGATTAAAAATTCTATATAAAATAAAATAATTAAAACATATTAGATTATGCGCATCCACGATTAAAGATGTTCATGGATAGGATATAGATTGGGTCTAAGTATTATATTAATATTTTTTATATTTGCTCAAGCCCGGCTTAAAATATATGGGTCTAAAATTTTGGCTACACCCACCCATATTATTTTTAATTTAATATTTAATAATTTAATATTTTTCATTTATTAAATTTTTTTAATATTTACATTATAATGTTATATATTATTATAGTTTTTTTTTTTATATATTATAAATTATAATATATATATAGAGAGAGAGAGAGAGCATAATAAATATATTATAAACATAAAAAACGAGTTAGGTTTGACTATTAAATATTTAAGCCCGAGCCTAGTTCATATTTTAAATGAACCTTGTTTTGAGGCTAATATTTTTTATTAAACTCCCCTAAATTTTGGACGGACGTTTAACTTGGGTAGGTGGCATAACCCATAAAAAGCTCTACCCACAATGTGGAAAAAATTTTAGAAAAAAAAAAATATAATAACTAAATACGGTTTTGGTTGAAATGATAATGTTAAGTTATTAAAAAACATAATGTTTTGAGTTTAAATCTCATAATGCGCAAATATTTTTCTAGAAGTTATATTAAAAGACAAAATTATCTTCAGAATAATATCTATTGCTTTATAAAAGTAAGGGACTTTTGGTAAATGAATCGAAACTTGATTAAAGGGTGACACCAACTTAATAAAAATTCTAAATAATAGTATAGATATTAAAAGAAAAAAAAGCTTGATTGAGTTTGCGAGCTACTTGAATCAAGTATTAAAAGACTCAAATTCCACTTGCTTAGCTCGATTTTGAATTCAATTCAATAATTAATAAATAAAATCCATTTAAGTTGAATTTAAGTACCTTGTGAATACAAAAAAAAACTCATTTACCTCAAATTTTATAATATTTTTAGTGAATAAATCAAAAAGGATATATATATATATATATATATATATGCATGCGAGACTAAGGTAAATATTAAGTTTGATAACAGAAAAAGGCGAAATTGGACTCTAACTCATTATGGTAATTTGTAACGACTTGATCTATGTCGACGTTAGAAAAGTTAATTTTGAGATTAAATTTATTAAATTGATTCGTCCAAAAATTTTAGTTGAGCAAATATGTAATGGGAGCGAAATTTTAATATATATATATATATATATTAGTAATTAAATTAAAAATAAAATTTATTAGTAATTAATTAAGTAGGATATTAAAAATAGTACATGACTAAATTCATAGTGACCAAAACAAGTGAATATTAATTTAGAATTTTGCAATGCCTTAAGAAGTAATAGAACCAAGGACTAAATATCAAATAAACCATATTTGATAATAGTTAGTGGCCATGGATAATCTCAACCGTTCATGCCCATTATTATTATTATTAACTTTACATGGTTACCATTAGATCTAATGTTATTTAGTTTAATTAATTTGTTAATTGAATGTATAAATAGTTTAGTTAGTGGGAAATAGGAAAAAAAAAAAAGGTTATCATCTTCACCAATTCTCTTCCTCCCAACCGATTCTAAAAGAGAGAATTCAAGTTAACATTCTTCCATGGCCGGCCACATTTTCTAAGGTAAGCGATTTTCTCAACAAATTTTATAGATTTTTCAAGTGTGAATCATGGTTGAGTTAACCCATTAGTTTGTTTTTGCTATTGTTAATATTAGTTCAAATTTCCATTAAAGAAAGTTTAAGATAGTTGAACTTAGAAACAATAAATTGATGATAGATTAAGCTTGATTAGGTGAATATTATGATAGAAAAACAGTGGGTAGCTTAAGGCTTTAAGATCATTATTGAGTTTTTAGGGACTAAATTATAAAGAATGAAAGCTATTTGAAAGAAATGCTATGGATTAACAACTTGATGTCCCTAGAGAATAAATACTGTTGAGTATGACTCATATTTCAATCAAATTTGAGAGATAATATCCCAGTTAAACTTTATTTATTTGTTTCAATCGAACTCTGATTAGTCTAGATTATTTTATTATTATTTTACTTATGAATTTAGCCTATAAATAGGCTATTTTACAACATTAGAAAAGACGCCCATTAAAAGATTAGAACTCATAACACTTTTGGAGAATTTTGTGCTTACGTTTTGAGGGTTCTTTGTTTTCGGGTTTCGGGGTTTAGTTTTTATCTCCATCTTTTGTACTCTTCGTTCTTTTCACATTATAGTAGAATTATCTTTGCCCATGGTTTTTTATCCTCTTTGGAGGGGTTTTTCCATGTTAAATTTATGTGTTCAATTTCTTAATTTCTTCTACTATTTTAACTTGTTTGTTGCTTAATCCGATCGATCCCCAACAAGTGGTACCAAAGTTAGTTCAATTTTCGTAGATCAACCTATTCAGAGATGACAACAACAAGGTTTGACATTGAGAAATTTGATGGTGTCACAAACTTCAATCTTTGGCAAGTTCGGATGATGGCAATTCTAGTTCAGACCGGCCTGAAAAAGGTCATTACGGGGAAAAAAGCTGAGAATTTAGATTAGACAGAATGAGAAAAGCTTGATGAAAAGGTTCTATCTGCAATCCAGTTGTGCCTCGCGAATAGAGTACTGGAGGTATTGATGGAGAAAACCTCATCTGCTTTGTGAAAAAGGTTAGAAACTCTTTATGCGACTAAGTCTCTAGCTAACCGTTTAGTGTTGAAACAACGTCTATTAACGTTTCGCATGAACTAATGTGAGCTTCTTAGAGATCACATTAGTCAATTTATTACTCTTTTGAATGATTTAAAGAATGTTGAGGTTAAAATTGACAATGAAGATCAGGCTATGCTATTATTGTACTCTTTACCCTCTTCATACAATCTTTCACGGAAACTCGATTTATGGATGAGACAAAATCTAGTTCGAGGATGTGAATGGTCATTTATTGGGTAAAGAAAAACTCAACAATTAGTTTGGTTTGGATAGCAAGGTAGATAGACAAGCTTCCATTTTGGTATCATCAAAGAAGCGAGAAAAAAAGTGTCGTTATTGTAAGAAGTTAGGTCACGTCAAAGCATCTTGTTATAAACTGCGGAATAAAGGGGCTGTTGAGAGTAACGAGGAGGATGTAGGTAGTGCGAATTTGACCGATAAAAGTGGTGCTGATTTCTTGTTAGTGTCAACGAGCGATAACTCCGAGCTTACATCTGAGTGGATCCTAGATTCGAGATGTTCTTTTCACATGTGTCCTAACATAGAATGGTTCTCCACAAACAATTTGATTGAAGGTGGAGTTGTACGTATGGAAAACGATTCATCCAGTAAGTTAATTGGTACTGGTACTGTTCAAATTAGGATGCATGATAGGACGATTAGGACACTCTCAGATGTCAGGTATGTACCTGATTTACGGAAGAACCTTATCTCATTGAGTATTTTAGACTCGAAAGGTTGTAGAATCAACATCGAGTAAAGTGGCATTAAGGTGTCTCGTGGGGCTCTCATTTTGTTAAAAGGTAAAATGACCAATAGTTTTTATATTTTGGAAGGTTATAAAATGACCGGTGAAACCGAACTGTAATATCCTGGATTATAGCTTATGCATTAGTACTAAGTTATATGAAATAGCATGCTTGTGTGTGTTGTTAGTGTTTCAAATAAAGTGATTAAAGTGTGTGCTAACTATGCTCATCCGAAAATTCACTAATAATTTGGGTTATATGTTTGTAGAATGCTCCACGTTCTGATTCATGGAAAGATAATGGGGAGGGAGAATATTGGTGTGGTGCTTGGAATAAAATTGGAATGCAAACCATGATAGGAGTTTTCATTGTTTATTATGCTTAAAGGCAAGGGACGGCACTAGTATTGAAAGAATGGGGACGGCATGCTCCATTATTTTAAGATGATGGAATTGAATTAAATATTGGGGAGCAACTTGAAGCATATGGACGGCAATGGCAATTTAAATGGAGCATGATTGTTTTGTTTTATTAAAATAAGCTTGGTTGTATAAGGCATGGAAGGCATGAACAATTAATGGTGATTATATTTTTTTATTTTATTATTTTAATGGGTGATAAGAAGATAATGGTGGCCTTATCTTATTTATTTTAAAGGGTAAGATAAGAGAATATATTGGAGTTTGATATGGGGTAATGGGATGATTTATTTTATTTGTTAAGAGATAATAAAGAAAATGTGGGTGTTGATAGGAGATGGAGTTGTGGCCGAATGGGGGGGTTTAAGTGATGGATTATTTTATTTTTAATTGATAAGGTGATAAGAGAAAATCAAGGTATATGATAAAGGGAAAGCTAGTGGCCGAATATAGGACTTTAGGGGCTGGAATTTTCGGCTTTGAAGTGTATCAGGGGAGTGCCAAATTATTTTATGAGCATTCATCTTTTTCTTTTGTTGCTTGCCGAAAATCCTCTAACCTTTCTCTCTTCTTATTCTTTTTCTTTTTACTTTGATTCACCATCTTTTCTTGAAAGGCCGAATGACCCTTTATCATTTAAGACCTTAGCCGAATGTGTTATCTCCATTGAGAGTCATTGCCGAAATCTCTTAGTCACTTTTATACCTATTTTCTTCCATCTACATCTACTTTTAAGAGATAGCCAAATGTTCTAGCATCATTTGGAAAGCTTTAAAGCCGAAGCAGTTAGCCGGGATCTATCCTCTCCTAGACTCTGCAAGCAAACGATAGTGGTGAGTGTTTCTTTAGTAAACAATTTCTTTGATTCTTTTCACGAGGGTGCCGAAATCATATAGTAGGCCTTGGTTTAAGATGGCCGAATGTCATAGTGCCATAACTATGTGACTTTTGTGTGTAGCCGACGCTAAGGAGCGTTAAAGGAGATCTCTCGGGTTTTGAAACATTGAGGTAAGTGATGTGTAGATTCGGCCAAAGGGGCCATCTTCATATGTTTATGCATAACCGATTCTAATATGTGGCTATAGGGATTTCGACAGACACCTAAGGCAAGGGATACTTTTCGGGATTTAAAGTCGTAAGGTAAAGTATACATGTATATTCGGCCAAGGCTTATTTAGCAACTTAGATTTAATTCTTATATGTTCAAAAGCCGAAACTAATCCTTTAGATGATCTAGTGTTGACCGATTTCAAGGAGAAGCACAACAAAGTTTCGGGATTTGGTTAGCAGTGAAATCGACACCAAGGTAGGTTTTAAGTGTACTAATCCTATTGGGATTTGGATTTATGGCCGAATGGCTTTTTATTAAATATTCCTAGTGTTGGCCGAATATAGGCATTAAAGATCTAAAGCAGTGAGATCGGATTTTCGGGATTTGAAGTAAATTGCTAAATTAATCAGGTGTGTACCCCACACTATCTTTTAATATAATTCATGGCAATATTTAATATGAGCATATTGATAAGAATGTGAATTAAGGCATGATATTGCATAATGTATATGATATATGGGGGCATGTGGGATATTATGAAAAGGGGAAGTGAATGTGGTGACCTAAGACCACGATATCTGAATATGGTGTCTCATGACACAAATTATGTATCTGGTGGCTATGCCACGAATATTTTAAGGGCGATGAGCACGTCGATTGCAGCGACTACCTTCGATGGTGTGTAGCGGATGGAGGGTTGACTTAGTAGTCCCCATGGTGTGCAGGATGGTACGGGTGATGTGTAGCGGATGGCATATAGGTTTGGGTTCGGGTTGCATCATTATTTCCTATCTGTTATATGAATATGTATGTGATATGATAATGTATGCTTGAATTGTTAAATTTTAGTGTTGGTTACACATTGAGTCTGTTTGACTCGCCCCGTTGGGGAATATTTTCTTCCAGGTAACGATCAGTAATGGACCGGGTCGGCGGGAGCTTAATGGTGGCCATGCTCAGCAAGGAATTACTTTATTTGGACATTTTATTTTTATTTAAGTACTTTAAACTATTTGGGTTTGTTTTGATGTAATAAGGCCTTAGTATGAACTTTATTTCTGCATGCACGTTAAATTTTTTTTATGTTACGAACTTTTTATCAAATTAAAGACTAAATGTTTTACTTAAATAAACCCTAAATGTTTTGACACATAAATTCACATGATTTTAATTAAAGATAAAATCTATCGTTCGACATATATTTTAACCTAAAAGTTTTGAACTTAACAATGGCATCTTTATAAAAACTTCTATTTCAAAACAAATTGGTTTTCAACTCGAGCCCAACCCAAATCAAATTTTTTTGAAATCACTTAAAGATTTTCAAAGAACTTGAACAGTTTTTATTTGAGGAACATACCAGATCTGGTCGAGGCTCGTGGGCCGGGTTTGGGGTGTTTTAGCTTGGTATCAGAGCCCAGTTTTTAAACTCTCGGCCTTGGGTTTTAGGCCCAAAACATTTTCAAAATTAAGCCCAAAAAAATGTGAAAATTTTGAAATAAGCAGGTTTTCTGGCATGGCACCTAAGTCTCCGACCCGAAGTCCACCAGGTAAGTACCCCTATCCCTTGTGTAAATTATATTGTGATTTATAGAAGGGTAGAAATGGAATGGAACGTAGAATAGTATGATAAGCACTTGAACCCTAGGACTAGGTTACCCCAACAAATTACATAAAACTTTAAATGCCTAATTAAACAAACCTGTGTCTGAGTCGCCGAGTTAGGGTGTGGCAACCATTGTGCGCATGTCTAGGATTGGTATTCGGTGGGAGCTTGGTATTTAAGCAGTCCGCGTGACTCACCTCCTCTCCACTCGAATCCTACCTGGTGCGTAGCTTCGGTTCACCCTAACCAAGAGGACTTATTCACGGGCTAAACCCCTAACTAAAACCCGAAAGGGACTAGCCGTATTTTCATGGACACCCTAGTTTTTAAAATTACAAAATTACCCTTTTGATTTATAAAAGCTATTCCATAAAATTTTTCCGAAATAAATTTTTTTGATTTATGAAAATTTCTAAAATACCCCTATTTGCAAAATTACTAAAATGCCCTTGGGTTTTTTTTTTAAAAAAATTTATCATATTACCCTGATTTTAATAAAATTTTCTTATTTTGTAAAAGTATCCAAAAACCCTATTTTGTGAACATTCAAAATACCCTAATTTGAAAAATTTACGAAATTACCCCTGGTTTACCAAAATTACCAAAATGACCCTGCTTTCCGAAATTTTGACCACACCTTGATTTGGAAAATTTTGAAATGACATTTGTAATTTTCAAATTGACCCCGATTTATTACCAAAATACCCTTGTAGGACAAATGATGAAAATACCCCTGGGATAGGAACGGACAGAAATGTCCGAAGAGTGAATGTGTATGGGAGGTACTATGGAATGGATGTACTTTTCTGTGAATTAGGATAGAAAACTTGAACTTCGAATGATCGAAAGAATCCCTATTAAGCTCTCTTCATAAAATTTTTTCGGGAATAATCAGTGAAACAAGGACTAATTCATAAAACTTTCTTAATCAGATTCAAGCACAATCGTTAGATATGAGTTCTTGAGGACGCGGTAGAGGAAGAATGATTGTGTCAGAACCCGTTAGATCGGGTCAAGGGTCTGACAATGAGATACCACCGCCACCACCACCCTCAGCTGTTGATGTCGAGCAGCAAGCTCAGACGGGGGATGATGCTGTATCGCAGGCTGTGCTGCGAGTTCTTGAAATGGTGGCTGGAGCAGGTGGAAATATGGGAGCTCGAAAATCTGTACCCGAGCGACTCCGAGCCAATGGGGCTGAAATGTTTCGAGGAGTATCTGGTGTGGCACCCAGTACAGCTGAATATTGGTTGGAAGTAACGGAACGTATTATGGACGAGTTGGATCTGACCCTTGAGGAGAAGCTGAAAGGAATGGTGGCACTGCTACGCGATGAAGCGTATCAATGGTGGTTAACAGTCCGGGATGGTGCCACAGCTGAGGACCTTACCTGGGAGTATGTTAAGGCGGCATATCAAAAAAAGTATGTCGGCACACGGTATACTGATGAGCAAAAGAAGGCTTTTCTAGGGCTGGTTCAAGGGAACAAGTCCGTGGCAGAATATGAGGCTGAATTTCTGAGATTGAGCCGGTATGCTCGAGGAGTAGTGGCTACTGAACATGAAAGATGTGTCCGGTTTGAGGACGGACTAAGGGATGACCTGAGGTTGTTAGTCGCTCCACATCAAGAGCGGGAGTTTTCTACATTGGTAGAGAAAGCTAAGATAATTGAGGGGATTAAGGACTCTGCAAGGCAGAACATGGACCGGAATAAGTAGAAAAGAGGATTTGGGCCGTCAGGATCGTCGGGGAATACTCAGAAAAGGTTTAGAGTTGATGGGCCGCGAGGTCAGCAAGCTGGTACTGGAGGGCAATACCGTACTTGTGATCAATGTGGGAAGAAACACCTAGGAGAGTGTTGGAAAAAGACTGGAGGATGCTTTAGGTGTGGGTCCAAGGACCATATGATTAAGGATTGTCCTAAGAGGCTGGATGGGGATCGACCAGTGGTTCAGAATGTTAATCAGGCTGGTAGAGGTGGACAGCAGCCTCAGTGAGGCCGTGGTCCTAATGGCCGAGGTAATGGCGCTGGAAGAAGACGTGGAACACCTGGCAGAGGTACTAATAATACTGAGGCAAGGCAACCGGGTTTGGTATATGCAGTTCGCCGTAGGGAAGATGGAGACACGCCAGACGTCATAACCGGTACGTTCCTTATTTTTGGCAAGCCCTATTTTGCTCTGATTGATGTGGGCTCGACCCATTCGTATGTTGCATGTAGAGTAGTTGAGACTCTAGACATAGCTTCTGAACTTTCTGATAGGGAGATGACTGTAGTAAGCCCACTAGGTCAAACTGTAGTGGTGAATAAGATCTTCTGAAGTGTACCCCTAGAAATCCAAGGCGTAGTATTTGCTGCCCACTTGATGGAACTTCCCTTCGGAGAGTTCGATCTCATACTTGGAATGGACTGGCTAGTAGACCATCGGGCTATTTTGGATTGTGCAGCTAAGAGAATGGAGTTAAGGACGCCGGAGGATGAGGCGGTAGTTATGATAGGGGAAAGAAGAAACTACTTGTCTAACGTAGTTTCAACATTAAAAGCTGATAAGATGGTTCGGAAAGGATGTAAGGCGTTCTTGGCCTTTGTTAGTGCGTTAGATCAGAAGGAAGAAGGTGTTAGTGGAGTTAGAACTGTAAGGGAGTTTGAAGATGTCTTTCCGGAGGAATTACCTGGAATACCCCCGGATAGGGAGGTAGAGTTTGGAATTGAATTGCTGCCTGGTACAGCTCTTGTGTCAATTGCTCCGTACAGAATGACACCCAAGGAGTTGGTTGAGCTCAAGGCTCAAATTCAAGAATTGCTGGATCGTGGGTTTATCCGACCCAGTGTGTCTCCATGGGGAGCACCAGTCTTGTTTGTGAAGAAGAAGGACGGAACTATGCGTATGTGCATAGACTATCGTCAGTTGAATAAGTTGACCATCAAGAACAAGTATCCTTTGCCAAGGATTGATGACCTGTTCGATCAGCTTAAGGGAGCAGAGGTTTTCTCCAAGATAGATCTAAGGTCTGGATATCATCAGCTTAAGGTGAAGGAGGTGGATATCCATAAGACAGCTTTCCGGACAAGGTATGGGCATTTTGAGTTCGTTGTAATGCCGTTTGGTTTGACGAACGCCCCAGCTGCGTTCATGGATATGATGAACCGGGTTTTTCAACCATACTTGGATAGGTTCGTCGTTGTGTTCATCGACAATATTCTGGGGTATTCCAAGTCGGAAGAGGAGCATGATGAGCATCTCCGAGTTGTGCTGCAAGTGTTAAGAGAGAAGAAGTTATATACCAAATTCAGCAAGTGTGAATTTTGGCTGAAGGAGGTTGCGTTTTTAGGACATGTGGTGTCTACAGAAGGAATAAGGGTGGATCCTAGAAAGATTGAAGCAGTGTTAGATTGGAAACCACCTAGGTCGGTGGCTGAAATTCGTAGTTTCTTGGGATTGGCAGGCTGCTACAGAAGGTTTGTGGAAGGGTTCTCGTCGATTGCTGCACCTTTGACAAAGTTATTAAGGAAGGAAGTACCTTTCGTATGGACGGATAAGCAACAGGAGAGCTTTGAGAAACTTAAGAGGGTCTTGACTGAAGCTCCGGTATTGATACAGCCGGAGGCAGGAAAGGAATTCGTGGTGTACTGTGACGCTTCTCATACAGGATTGGGATGCGTACTGATGCAAGATGGGAAAGTGGTCACTTATGCGTCTCGACAATTAAGGCCACACGAGGTTAACTACCCAACTCATGATTTGGAATTGGCGGCAGTGGTCTTTGCTCTTAAGGTGTGGAGGCACTATCTTTATGGAGAAAAGTCAGTAATTTACACCTACCACAAAAGTCTTAAGTACTTGTTGACTCAGAAGGAGTTGAATTTGAGGCAGCGAAGGTGGGTGGAATTGCTAAAGGATTACGATTGTTCGATAGAGTATCATCCGGGCAAGGCGAATGTAGTGGCGGATGCCCTAAGCCAGAAGGTCGTGTCGGATCTGAGGGCGATGTTCGCACATTTGAGCTTGTATGATGATGGAAGTCTGCTAGCAGAGCTGCAAGTTAAGCCGACGTGGTTGAATGAAGTGAAAGAGGGACAGTTGCTTGATGAAGAATTAAATGCTAAGCTACAGCAAGTACGGAATGAGGAGATAGAGGATTATGGAATCAATGACGAGGGAGTATTGTGCTTCAAGGGTAAGGTCTGTATGCCTAAGGATCAGGAGTTAAGGCGGAGGATTCTTCAGGAGTCGCATAGTAGCCCTTATGCTATGCATCCTGGGGGCACTAAGTTGTACAGAGATTTAAGAGAACAGTTTTGGTGGCCTGTACTTAAGAGAGAAGTTACTGAATTTGTTGGCAACTGCTTGACGTGTCAGCAAGTTAAGGCTGAACACCAAGTTCCGTCAGGATTACTCCAACCGATAATGATTCCGCAGTGGAAGTGGGAGAGAATTACCATGGACTTTGTTAGTGGGCTTCCCCTTACGCCTACTAAAAAGGACTCGGTATGGATAATAGTGGATCGTTTGACAAAGTCCGCGCATTTCATTCCAGTACGGGTTGACTATTTTTGCAAAAGTTGGCAAAGTTGTATGTGGCGGAAATTGTGAGGTTGCATGGTGTGCCGGTGTCAATCATCTCAGATAGGGACCCAAGGTTTACTTCTCAATTCTGGAAAGCGCTACATCAAGCTTTAGGCACCAAGTTGGACTTTACTACGGCTTTTCATCCACAGTCTGACAGGCAGTCTGAACGGGTAATCCAAGTGTTGGAAGATATGTTGAGGGGCTGTGTGATGGACTTCAGAGGAAGTTGGGAGGAATATTTGCCTCTAGCGGAATTTGCTTACAACAACAGCTATCAAGCTAGTATTCAGATGGCACCGTATGTAGCGTTGTATGGACGGAAGTGTCGCACTCCGACGTGTTGGATGAAATTAAGGGAACGTCAAGTTTTGGGTCCAGAATTAGTGGCAGAATCTGAAGAGAAGGTTGAAATATTTCGGGCACGGTTGAAGGAAGCATCTGATAGGCAGAAGTCATATGCAGATCTCAAACTAAAGGAGATAGAATTTGATGTGGGAGATCAAGTGTTTCTTAAAGTGTCGCCCTGGAAGAAAGTGATGCGATTTGGTCGAAAAGGGAAGTTAAGTCCAAGGTTTATAGGCCCCTATAAGGTTTTGAAGCGAGTTGGACCAGTGGCTTATCAGTTGGAGTTGCCACCGGAACTGAAGCAGATGCACGACGTATTCCATGTTTCCATGCTACGTCGATATCGATCGGATCCATCTCACGTAGTACCGATTGAAGAAGTGGAGCTAAGGCCAGATCTATCCTACGAGGAAGAGCCAATTTAGATTTTAGAACGTGATGTGAAAGTGTTACGAAGGAAATCAGTTCCTCTAGTCAAAGTGTTATGGCGCAATCATGGATCGAAAGAAGCTTCGTGGGAACCAGAAGAAGCAATGCGACAGCAATACCCTCACTTATTTCAGCCAGGTAATTTCGAGGTCAAAATTATTTTAAGGGGGTAGAATTGTAATAACCTGGATTATAGCTTATGCATTAGTACTAAGTTATATGAAATAGCATGCTTGTGTGTGGTGTTAGTGTTTCAAATAAAGTGATTAAAGTGTGTGCTAACTATGCTCATCCGAAAATTCACTAATAATTTGGGTTATATGTTTGTAGAATGCTCCACGTTATGATTCATGGAAAGATAATGGGGAGGGAGAATATTGGTGTGGTGCTTGGAATAAAATTGGAATGCAAACCATGATAGGAGTTTTCATTGTTTATTATGCTTAAAGGCAAGGGACGGCACTAGTATTGAAAGAATGGGGACGGCATGCTCCATTATTTTAAGATGATGGAATTGAATTAAATATTGGGGAGCAACTTGAAGCATATGGACGGCAATGGCAATTTAAATGGAGCATGATTGTTTTGTTTTATTAAAATAAGCTTGGTTGTATAAGGCATGGAAGGCATGAACAATTAATGGTGATTATATTTTTTTATTTTTATTATTTTAATGGGTGATAAGAAGATAATGGTGGCCTTATCTTATTTATTTTAAAGGGTAAGATAAGAGAATATATTGGAGTTTGATATGGGGTAATGGGATGATTTATTTTATTTGTTAAGAGATAATAAAGAAAATGTGGGTGTTGATAGGAGATGGAGTTGTGGCCGAATGGGGGGGTTTAAGTGATGGATTATTTTATTTTTAATTGATAAGGTGATAAGAGAAAATCAAGGTATATGATAAAGGGGACGCTAGTGGCCGAATATAGGACTTTAGGGGCTGAAATTTTCGGCTTTGAAGTGTATCAGGGGAGTGCCAAATTATTTTATGAGCATTCATCTTTTTCTTTTGTTGCTTGCCGAAAATCCTCTAACCTTTCTCTCTTCTTATTCTTTTTCTTTTTACTTTGATTCACCATCTTTTCTTGAAAGGCCGAATGACTCTTTATCATTTAAGACCTTAGCCGAATGTGTTATCTCCATTGAGAGTCATTGCCGAAATCTCTTAGTCACTTTTATACCTATTTTCTTCCATCTACATCTACTTTTAAGAGATAGCCGAATGTTCTAGCATCATTTGGAAAGCTTTAAAGCCGAAGCAGTTAGCCGGGATCTATCCTCTCCTAGTCTCTGCAAGCAAACGATAGTGGTGAGTGTTTCTTTAGTAAACAATTTCTTTGATTCTTTTCACGAGGGTGCCGAAATCATATAGTAGGCCTTGGTTTAAGATGGCCGAATGTCATAGTGCCATAACTATGTGACTTTTGTGTGTAGCCGACGCTAAGGAGCGTTAAAGGAGATCTCTCGGGTTTTGAAACATCGAGGTAAATGATGTGTAGATTCGGCCAAAGGGGCCATCTTCATATGTTTATGCATAACCGATTCTAATATGTGGCTATAGGGATTTCGACAGACACCTAAGGCAAGGGATACTTTTCGGGATTTAAAGTCGTAAGGTAAAGTATACATGTATATTCGGCCAAGGCTTATTTAGCAACTTAGATTTAATTCTTATATGTTCAAAAGCCGAAACTAATCCTTTAGATGATCTAGTGTTGACCGATTTCAAGGAGAAGCACAACAAAGTTTCGGGATTTGGTTAGCAGTGAAATCGACACCAAGGTAGGTTTTAAGTGTACTAATCCTATTGGGATTTGGATTTATGGCCGAATGGCTTTTTATTAAATATTCCTAGTGTTGGCCGAATATAGGCATTAAAGATCTAAAGCAGTGAGATCGGATTTTCGGGATTTGAAGTAAATTGCTAAATTAATCAGGTGTGTACCCCACACTATCTTTTAATATAATTCATGGCAATATTTAATATGAGCATATTGATAAGAATGTGAATTAAGGCATGATATTGCATAATGTGTATGATATATGAGGGCATGTGGGATATTATGAAAAGGGGAAGTGAATGTGGTGACCTAAGACCACGATATCTGAATATGGTGTCTCATGACACAAATTATGTATCTGGTGGCTATGCCATGAATATTTTAAGGGCGATGAGCACGTCGACTGCAGCGACTGCCTTCGATGATGTGTAGCGGATGGAGGGTTGACTTAGTAGTCCCCACGGTGTGCAGGATGGTACGGGTGATGTGTAGCGGATGGCATATAGGTTTGGGTTCGGGTTGCATCATTATTTCCTATCTGTTATATGAATATGTATGTGATATGATAATGTATGCTTGAATTGTTAAATTTTAGTGCTGGTTACACATTGAGTCTGTTTGACTCGCCCCGTTGGGGAATATTTTCTTCCAGGTAACGATCAGTGATGGACCGGGTCGGCGGGAGCTTAATGGTGGCCATGCTCTGCAAGGAATTACTTTATTTGGACATTTTATTTTTATTTAAGTACTTTAAACTATTTGGGTTTGTTTTGATGTAATAAGGCCTTAGTATGAACTTTATTTCTGCCTGCACGTTAAATTTTTTTTATGTTACGAACTTTTTATCAAATTAAAGACTAAATGTTTTACTTAAATAAACCCTAAATGTTTTGACACATAAATTCACATGATTTTAATTAAAGATAAAATCTATCGTTCGACATATATTTTAACCTAAAAGTTTTGAACTTAACAATGGCATCTTTATAAAAACTTCTATTTCAAAACAAATTAGTTTTCAACTCGAGCCCAACCCAAATCGAATTTTTTTGAAATCACTTAAAGATTTTCAAAGAACTTGAATAGTTTTTATTCGAGGAACATACCAGATCTGGTCGAGGCTCGTGGGCCAGGTTTGGGGTGTTTCACGAACGCCCCTCATCTATTATGGAGTCAAAATCAACTCATTTGGTGCGGAGGTAATTTGGCCATAGGAGGGAAAAAGGTATGACCGTTTCGTTGAAGAGAGGTTCTCTTTTGGATACAGATTTTGAAAAGTTAGGGCACTGTGTTCATGATAATCAGACTCGGGTTAGTTTTGATTTGGCAGTGCACAAGTCAAAGGCTAGAAGTCTTCCAGCTTCTAAACACAAATTCAACTCAGTTAATTCCCTGCATAGTTTAATATAGGCCTGTGCGGGCTTTGGCAAATATGGCATTGTGGAAATACGAGTCAAGGTGGAGATTTGTTGAGTATAACTCATATTTTAGTCAAATTTGAAAGATAATCTCCCAGTTAAACTCTGTTTATTTGTTTCAGTTGAACTCTGATTAGTCTAGATTATTTTATTATTATTTGACCTACAAATTTAGCCTATAAATAGGCTATTTTACAACCTTAAAAAAACACCTATTAAAAGATTAGAACTCATAACACGTTTAGAGAATTTTGTATTTACGTTTTGAGGGTTCTTTGTTTTTGGGTTTCAGGGTTTAATTTTTATCTCCATCTTTTGTACTCTTCATTCTTTTGCTATTATAGTAAAATTATCTTTACCCGTGACTTTTTATCCTCTTTGAAGGGGTTTTTCCATGTTAAATTCGTGTGTTCAATTTCTCAATTTCTTCCGCTATTTTTTACTTGTTCGTTGCTTACTTGTTCGTTGCTTAATTGGGTCAATCCCTAACAAATACGAAGTCAAATTTTGATTCAATCAAGTAAAGATGAGATATGGTTAGTTCAAATATTAAGACTAAAAGGGACTGGTTTGTAAAAGTGTATAATAATGTTTGGTTGTTGACTATATCTTTGTTGAGTGTAGACTATACCACTTTGGTAATTGAATTATTGAATGTAGTAGGAGCAAAACTGGATCTTCGAGGATCTAAGGTGATAGCAGGCAACAGATAGCTATATCGATTTGTGCTATCATAGTTGGTTTTCATTTCACCTAATTACTAGGTAGTTAAGACATATAAATATTAGTAAAAAGGGGGAAGTTATGCTTTGATGGAATTGAAAATGAAAAGTTAATTATTAATGATTAAAATGATAATAAATTAATAGAAAATATAATTACTAAGTCAATGTGATGATTTTAGATTAATGTGCGCATATTGGTGTATTGGTGGGTTGATCTGTTCTCAAGTCTAAGTCAGTTAATAAGGGTCGTATTAATAAACGAATGTGAATGATAATTGTTAATTGATTATGTTAAAAAGTATTTGATATAAAGATCGATTCTTGTAATATGAAATGAGACACTAATAACCTAAGGGTGCGTCGATATTCTTGATATCCTATTGTGTAAAACGAATACCTTGAGGGTGATTTAATAGATGGACAATGTGGAATGTTATGTGAATTATGATACTATAATATGTGATATAATTGTTTCCAAGTTTGTTATTTAATTAGATTTCATGTTATTTATATTTATATTTATAATTATGTTAGCATATTGAGTATTCAATACTTAGTGTATAGTTGTGCTTTTTCTCGTATGCAAGTCCTGGACAGGTTATTAGTAAACCGTAGTTGTAAAGCATCCATGGTCAATAACTCAGTTCAGCTCGAGTCAAGTTTATATTCTTTCATTTAAAAATGGTTAACAACATGTACCTAGGTTGTTTTTTTATGGTTAAATGTTGTTTAGTATGCTTTTGTTAGCTATGTGTAACAACCCGTTTTACTGTGGCCCCGAAAATGATAGTTTCGAAACTTTATTTTTTTATGATTGAGTCCGTAAATATTACTAATTAATATTTACGAGTCTATTATAGTATTATATTGATTTTTGGATCTAGTAATTTTATTGAACGATTAGTAATTAAGGTACAAGGACTAAATCGTAAAAATTGTAAAAGTTAGTCTCTATTGAATTTCATTAGTTAAAAGGCTTAAAAAAATTTCAAGGGTTTAGGTGGAATTTAGGCCATAATGTTTTGGCATGGACTATTAGTGCTCAATTTTTAAGGGAATTATGTGTTAAAATAATGTTAATTGATTTTTTAAAAATGAATAAAACATTAAAAGCATAAAAGAATAATTCATCTTCATTTAACCTCTTCTCCACCAATTCCACCATTTTTGAAGCTAGAAAAATTCAGCCAAGCTTCTTCCATTGCATGGTAAGCTAAACCGAGCCTGTTTTTCTTAAATGTTATGTTTTTGAAATCGTAGTAGCTCGATTTAACTAACTCGGGTATTTTGTAAAACTGCCAATGTTTTTAAAAGTTGTCATTGTTACTTTTGTGAAGTTTTTGATGTTAAATGGTTAAATTTTAAGTGTAGAAATGAAAAATGACTAATTTGTAAAGTGAAATTGGTGTTTTAGTTAAAAAGGACTAAAGTGTGAAAAGTGTAAATAGTGGTGTGAAATGTCTATGATATTTGATGGTAGAGGGCCATAGAAGGATGTATTTGAAAACAGATTGTCAAATGGTACCCAAATGTGAAAGTTATGATTGTTTCGTTTTTAGGGACTGAATTAAATAAAATGTAAAAATTTAGGAAAAATTTTGCAAAGTAAAAATAAAATGTCATATGCATGAAATAAGATAATATAAAGTGTTTGAAACTGATAAATTAGAAGTTAATTGAGGAAAAGCGAAAGTTGCAGATTAGCCCATGACATTGTACTTATTTTTGTTTTGGTCTGGTAAGTTCATATGGTCTAGTTATATATGTAAATGTAATGTGTGTGGTTGAATTATAAATTTATATTGTGTGAATGTACTTTGAATTGTATACAAATTGGTACAAAAAGGTGAAAATTTGATTAAATTGTAAAGAATTGATTTAATGTGTTAAATATGCCGAGATGAATGTAAGAAAGGATAGAATAAAATTGGCATATCAATAGTGTTATTTGCGCGCTGTATGAGATTTTTAAATGAGATGATATAGTGTAACGCCCTGAATAATTTATCTTTGCTTCTGTGAATATCTGACACAACTGTGTATCTGCTTCAGTGGTTAAGTGTTTTGGGGGTGTGTATGAGGTCTTGGGTTAAAGTCCTAGAGTTGTTAATTTTTTCATTTTTGATGCAGCCTTACCCTTGGGGAGTGAGCTTATATAAAATTTTCTGTTAGGTCATATCAGAATGAGCCTGCTGGTTCGAGTGGTAAGGGAATTGGTGTGTTGGAGGTCTTGTGTTCGAATCCTTGTGTGAGCGAGGGCATTTATTTTTGGCTTGGTTGATTGGTAGAGTTTCGATTAAATTTAAATGTTGAATTAGTTGAGATTGTGTAGTAGTGGGAAGTTGGGGAAATATCGAATTGAATTTTTATTTTTGTTTTACTCTCCTCCCGAAAATTCCTGTGCTCTTTTGACGTTCTTCTCCAAATTTTCCTCTTCCAAACTTTCACTTCTGGTCGCCTTTTTTTATTCCTGTTCGCTATTCTGTCTTGTGAATCATCACATTTGGGTATTGTAGGTGTTGCTCAAAGGGTTTAAAACGTGTTTTCCAGCGTGTAGTGTGTTCAAACTGTCGTATCCATTCTGGTTTTGGGAGTCTTAGTTTGCTATGAAAAACAAACCAGGTGTGTACCCAAAATGCAAAAAACGAGGTTTTGGCAAAAGCCAAAAAATTGCACTATCGACGCCACACGGGCGTATGGTCACCCGTGTGGATGGCCGTGTGCGAAACACGGCCGTGTGATCGATGAAGGCTTGGCCGTGTGCAGAACATGGCCATGTGGTAGCTGGTGCGTGGCCGTGTGAGCCAGATGGGCTAGACCAAGTGGGGCATGTGGGCCACACGGGTATTTCACACGGGCGTCTGGATTTTGGGCCAGGCCATGTGGGCTCATAATTCTGAAAATTTCCCTAGGATCGCATGGGTCGTACCAATTGACTGTGGTCCTACTGTAGGGTCGGTAAGGGCTAATCAAACCCCAAAACTGTAGCTCTAATAGTCTGATATTCTATTCTGAGTATGATAATACTATGCATGTCTGATTATTCTGATATCTGTACGTAAGCATGTTGAGCATGTCTAGTATGTTATTCTATTTCTATTTCTTTATATGATTGTGGGGTGGGATTTGTATATGAGGAGGAAGTATTCTGTTTGGCCTTAAACACCTGTATTCTGGCAGCCCAACTACATATTATTTGATATGTGTCTTAATGGCACGACACGGTGTGTAAGGATGGGTGGGTGTTTTTTTACCCCACATGGTGTGATGGGATGGACGGAGTTGGTGTGTAGAGGATGGGGGTAGGAAATCTGCAATTCTGTTTCTGTAATCTGAATCTGGATCTGAATCTGAATCTGTATCTGCTTCTGATTGTGTCTATGATTCTGTATGTTTGCATGCTTAATTCTGTTGGGTTACACACTGAGTTTACGTAAACTCACATCTGTTTGTCTGTTCTGTCAGGTAATCCACATATTTAGGCAGATCAATGCGGCAGAGACTCAACGGTGACCACTCGACCATAAACTACTTTACGTTATTAATTTACAGTTTTATTTATGATTTTGATTTTCATTTGAGAGTATGTAATTTTGGGGACTCTCTAGACTTTTTTGTTACTAACTGTTGGTTTTTGGTTTATTGATATTCTGCATGATTTGATAAGATGTGTTATGAATTCGACGATTTTCCTCAAAAAGGGGTATTCTTGAAAATAACGAATCGAGTTTCTAAAATAAAATGATTTGTTTTTTTAAAAAAACTTCTGTTGTGACAAGATTTTTGACAACCTAATTAATTAAATAACGTTTTTAGTATATTCATGAACGAACTCGTGGTATAAAAATTGAATGGTTTACCAAGTCGACACTGTTTTCAAAACCCATTCCTTGTGACTCCACCAGATTCGACCATAGCGTCTATGTTGGGTTTGGGGTGTTAGATATAGAGTATACTAATGTACAGAGAATTCACTAGTTATGCCAAAATCCTGCATTGTTGCAGATTACCGAGTTATGTCTTTATGGAGACTTTGGTGTGGTGGAGGGATGTACTGTTATATGATATACGTGCCTAGGAGCCTTGCACTTCGGTGCCTTGTGTGGTGTAGTTACTACTTTGACGAGCAACCTGGTCTAGTGTAGTTACACGCGTATTTGTATCCGTCTAATTTAGTACATCGGGTTAAACAAATAAAGAAAAGGGAAATGATTAATTGATAGTATGTGATCTGATGTGATATGTGTAATAGCCCATTTTCCAGTGGTGTCAAAAATAGTGGTTTCGGGACCACAATTCTAATGTTTCAGTCTGTAAATATTAATTATTTAATATTTACGAGGTCTTTAAGGTTGTTTTAAAATGTGGTTATGAAATTTTAACATTTAGATAGTTAATTAAGTAAAAATGACTAAATCGTAAAAAGTGTAAATGTTAATTACTATTAGTAATTTGAGTCAAATGGATGGGAAAACATTATTGCATGGTTTTAAGTGGCAATTATACCATTGCTGATGCTAGTGGCCGGTGAAGCAACTATGGTTTATAGTGTTTATATTTTAAATTATTTAATAAATGTTAAAATAAAATGAATAAAAGTTAAAATATAAAAAAAAAAGGTATCATCTTCTTTCTTTTTAACCTATTTCCACCGAACCACCATTTTCAAGCTTGGGAAGCTTCGACTTTGATTGTGTCCTTGCATGGTATGTATTTGTTATTTGTTTTTAGTAATTTTTATGTTTTTGCAATCATTTTAGCTTAATTTAGCTAACCCGGGGGTTAATTTGTAAAACTATTAAATATTTTGGAAGATGCCATTAATGAGTTTGGTGTGTTTTTGAAGTTTAATGGTAGATTATTAAGCTTGGCTATTGAATAGGATTATTTTGTAAAGTAATTTTGTATAATTTTTAGGTTTAGGGATTTAATTGAAAATAGTAAAAATATGACATGTTTTTCTTGTGAAATTTTAGCATGTGAGGACTGATTTGGAGTAGTTATAAATTCGGTTCAATGGGTATAGGGTTTAATTGTGAAAATAATCATGTTTTGGTCTTAATGATCAAATTAAATACAATGTAAAAGTTTGGGGCAAATGTGAAAAATTATAAATAGGAAGTTATATGCATTAAATTGAATATTATATAAATTTGAAGCTAATAAATTGAAATAAACTATTTTATAGATCAAGAACAAGTAGATGATCGTGGAAAAGGGAAAGTTGTTGACTAGCCCCTAAAATCTTTAATATCTTTGCAGTTTAGCCCTGATAAGTTCGTTGGATTTAGTTTAGTATGATTTGAAATGTTATATTGATTGTGAATTGTGATTGTTGAATATTTATGGTATTTGAATTGTTATTAAATATTGTGAGTTGAGAAGTAATGGACTTGAGTATTGTTAAAATGATGAAATGTTTAGAGCCCGGATAAACATATGATAGGGTACAATTTGCATGCTAATAGTTTATTTTGCGCGCTGTATGGGATTGACTTGTGATGAGATGATGATTCTTGACTTGTTATTACCCACTAAATATACCGAAGTTTAGTATTTGTTGCGAACTATCGTGTTATATTTACAGTGATCCTAGAATGTTTCCGTGGGCGGATGTAAAGCCTTCGGGCTTGGCACTTAGTGCCCAAGCGTGTTTTTGGAGGGATGTTAGCCTACGGGCTAGGCACTTGGTGCCAAGGTGTGTTCTCGGTTGGTTTGGCTCGGTTGAGCTCTCTGGCATGTTTCGGGTGGTTAATTGCGTATCCGTATCCGTTATATTGTTCATGGGGCAAATTTCTAATGTTAGATGACTTGTTAAGGAATTATATAAATGTTTGCATGATTTTCCAATATTATCGTGAATTGATATTGAATGTTCTCGTGTGATTGAATGGATTATAAAACTCGTACATATATATAAACTCACCTGTTGATTGTTATGGATGACAGGATTATTGTTTATTAATCTTGCTAATGAATAATTTCTATTGAAGCTTACTAAGCTCTATTGAAGCTTACTCATGTTATTTTTCCCGTTTCTTTGTAGATAACGTTTTGTGGAATCAGGTGATCGGATCAACCTGAAGATACACACTATCCAGATATCTATTGGTAGATTTTGACATGTTTATCTTTGGGTTATATGGCATGTAATAGGTGTGTCTTGTATGTGTTTTAGATACTTATTACAAGTGGTGCATATTATACTTGTGTGATGTTGTTTAAGTTGGATTTTAGCTTACTTGTGTATATGCCTTTGGTTTTGGTTTGTACATGTTTTTATAAATATGTCTTTGGTTATTTGGTACATGCTTTATAGAAGTGTTTGAAATATGGTAAATTAGAATATGAATGAATTGAATGAATTGGTAGGTTTAGCATATGTGTAATGTATGAACTTGTGATATTTGAATACAAGTAGTTTGGTTTGTAATGTGGATTTGATTTGATAATTGAATTATGGTGCCAATGAAGGCATATTGGTTAGGCACATAGGTTGAATGTTTTGGTATGTTTTGAGCATGTTTGAATGTGTTTTGAATGTATGGAAATTGTTGCTTTTGGTTTGGCTTGATACCTAAGATTTGAGTGAAGTTTTACCTTGTTTAGGAAGTCACTTAAGGTGCACACAGGCTGTCACATAGCCGTGTACCACACACGATCACATCATACAGCCGTGTGTCATTTTGATTTTAAGAGCAGGATTTTCCACACAGCATGAGGCTATTACACAACCTGGAGATATGGCTGTGTGACCTTATTTTGAATACTCACACGGTTTTGAACACGGCTTGCGACACGGCTATGTGACCCAAATTTTGATTTATACACAGTTTGGCCACATGACCATATTCCTGATCCAGACGGTCTGGGCTTTGTCACACTGTCGTGTGACCCCCATTTTCAAAATTTTTCAAAAATTTCTATGTTTTTTTTCAGTTTTGTTTCAAATTAGCCCCTGGTTGTTTTCAAACTATTTTTAAACTCTCGTAAGCTCAATTTAAGGCTTGTAAGTGCATTTATGCTATGCTTAATATGTGGATTGAATATTGATATTTAAATTAATGTTTGAATGATTTAATGATGTTATTTGATTTGATATGTGTCGTAATACTCTGTAACCCTAATCTGGTGACGGAGATGGGCTAAGGGTGTTACAATATGTTTATACGATGATAAATTAATATTAATGGTATATAGTTGACTACTCTGTTGTACGATATTAAATCGAAATGGCTTGAAAATGTGAAATGTTATATGATTTAAATGTTTAATGAACTCACCTGATTATTGTGAAATGTGAAAACAGGAAAGTTGTGGAGTTAGCTAATTTGTTATATTAACTGTGATTTAAGGTGAGTTTATTATTTTAAAACCTATGAACTTACTAAGCATTTGAAACACTTACTTTGTTCATTTTCTGTCTCCGTAGTGGTCATTTTGCAGAACGTGTCAATCGGATCACCTCGGAGCTCACATTATCTAGCTTTTAACTAGGTAGTCTTTTAAATGTTCTAGACTCGGTTATGTGGCATGCATATAGGTTTTGTTGTTGTCACTTGGATGATTGTTGAATTAATCCTTATTAAATGTTCAAAACTTACAAGTTTAATGTTCAAATATGTGATGGTTCTATTGATAGCCTAATGAGACATGTGAATGGCATCCAAATGATATTTGAGTATGTTATGGCATGAAAATATGATGATGATGAATTGTATGATTTATTTGGTATAGAATGTACATGAATAGGTGTTACTATTGAATGCCAAATATAATATGTTATAATTATGGGTTTGGGAATGGATGAATTGTGTTATATTGGTATGGTTTAAATTGATTTTGTGGAGTTTGTAATGTGCTCAAAGGCACCATTTGTGCTTGATTTCATTTGAGCATGAAAGAGTACCAAAACATGAGGTTTTTTATCTTCTAGCAAAAAGTATCGATATAGGTTAAAGTATCGATACTTTACCAAATGAACATGACTTTAAAACGACAGAATGTCAATTTGGTATCCATACCAGCATAAAGTATCGATACTTAATCCTAAAGATCGATACTTTATAAAGGTATCGATACGAGTTGACTTGTGTTCAAAAATTTGAAAATGGCAGATGCCAAAATGGTATTGATACTGAATTTGGTATCAATACATTCTAATAGGGGTATCGGTACCTTATTCCAAGTATCGATACTTGTGAAATTTCTTGATTTTTGAAACATCGGAACTGAATATGGTATTGGTACCTAGTCTGGGTATCGATACTTATGCTCAGATTTTGAAAAGTTTGTAGTTTGGTCCTTATTCATGCTCGAGTCAACTTAAGAGCTTTCATAAGATCGAATGAGTTATGGTTTTGATTGTTTACTATAATGTGCACGCATTTATTATAGATATCGATAAAAGAATGAATTATCGATGTGAAATTACATGTGATTTGCTCCAGTAACAAAAGTAGCATCCCGTAAATCGGGTTCGGCGATCAGGTTGAGTGAAGGGTGTTACACTATGGACCTATAAGGTTTCTTTTGTTGAGTTTTAATGCTTGAGTAATGAATGAGTATACATGGTTATAAGTATTAAGCCATTTATTTAACTACGTTAGGTTGAGGTGACTTGATTGCTAAATTGTTTGGATGTTTGGTTATATATTTGTTTGTTAATTTGATGCATATGAAACTTGTATAAAGTATGCTTAAGTTAGGTATGAATTGGTTAGTGTTTGCATGCATTTAAATGTTCATTTTAGGCTATATTACATTAGTGTCTCAAGACATAGTGGTCATGTTTCGCAACCCTCAGAACAAAAATGACCAAATCATGCATTTTTGGGTATAGATCTTGAGACTTACCAAGTAAGTCTTTAGGCATCATGATCCAAGTCTCGAGAAACAGTGGCCTTTGTCTCGAGAGGGAAAAACATCGAAATTAGAAGCCTAAAATAGGGGAGCTATGTCTCGAGACAGGTATCGAGACACTAAGGCCCAAGTCTCGAGACATGTATCCTTATGCCTCGAGACATATAACATCAAATTAAAATAAAATAAAAATTCATCAAGCCTCGAAACATGAAGACCATGTCTCGAGACCCTCAATAGAAATTGGATAAATAAGTTTGGGTTTGAATTCTAACTCTGTATTTGACCCTGTACAATTGCTAAATACTTTAAACTAGACCAATTGACATTTATTGAGTATGTACACGTGATTTAATTGAAATTATACATGATTTATCTGTTTGAATGTATGTGCTTAGTAAAATGATATATAGTTAGTCTAAGTTACTCCAGCAACGTAATGTGACATCACGTATTCAGATTCAACGATTGTATCGGATGTAGGGTGTCACATAATTTTTTGATAAAATAAACATACTTTCAAGAGCTCAACAATCAAAATGTCACAAGATTGAACTCCCGCTCTAACACCATTCGAGAAAAGGCACAAAAAAAGTTGTAATTAGCCAAGATGCAATTTAAAATAATCATTTTCTTATGGAAAATCTTATATGATTCAGTATTTAAGTTGAAAACTAGAACACTTTACCACCTTTTTTTTGCAAATGTAGTTTCACAAGAGTAATATGACTTGAATCACCACTAGGAATCATCACAGGTATTCTTAAGGTTAGTTCAGCTAAGGAATGGAGTCTCCTTTTCGTAGAACAAATAATAATGGACAAAAACTTGAGATTAATGACTTCACTAACTCTATTATAATCTTATGGGGCATTTGGACCCATAGAAATAAAGTCTTATTCTAGAAAGCCAAAATTAATTTGTTTGGTACACCAAAATACAAAAACAAAAGTTTCTTTTGATTCTCCTCCATCTTCTACTATTCTACTATTTTCTTATTTAATTATTTATAGAAATTGATATTCTTGTTATATTTCACTCAATGTTCAGCGGACTACTTTCGTTAGTGCATAAGGCAGACAATCATTAAGCTTCATTGTATCCTCAAGGTTTATTTGTCAATAACTTTTTTGCACACTAAAATATATAGGTGGGGTGAATAGAAGCTTAAAGAAAGTGGCACAGATACATACTTTGAAGCCTTTTGTTAATTCTTGTAACACCCTAAACTCGGCCTAGATGGAAAGACCAAATTTAGAACGTCACGTTAACTTACCAGAAAACAATCATACTTAAGGCGAGCCTTTTGCTATTGTCAAGTTGTAAAAACATTCATTATCCGAAACACAATTAAATTTTAAAAGGTTAAAATACAAAATTAAAGACATAGGTTCACACACATATATATAAAAAATCTGATAGATGACCGACTCCCACGTCTACCGACTGCTTAGTCCTGTGAGTTCCCTGAAATTTATTCAAATAGTTAGTGTGTTGCATCGTAGAGTTTAACATAAATAGACTAGCTTATGTATAAGGATTCAGATGTTATTGAGTGTTGATCGTTATGTCAAAGTCTTAAAAATTTATAAAAAGAATGATCGAACCTAGAAACTAACTATGACAACGATTGAGGCAAGCGCACCTACCGAACAGTAGTATAGTTAAGTGGCAAGACCGGATTGTCGAACCCAAGGGAACTAAAAGTATTAATACTAACTTTCTTTTTATTATTTAGCCTAAGAATTAAGGGAATTATTAATTAATCTAAAATTAACAAACTATTAAGCTAAAGATGCTAAAACAAAGAGAATGAATTGGGGAAATACTTATGGGAAAAACCAATTGATTAAGACAATACCCGAGGAAGAATCCACCTAGACTTCACTTGTTATTTAACTCTGAACCAGACGATTTATTCAGTTGACTTGATCCGTAGGATTCCCTAATTTATATTAATACCTCTTTCGAGGCTACTAACATCTAACCCTAGGTTGATTAATTGAAATTTTTTCCTAATCAAAACCCCTAGAATTGCGTTAACTCGATCTATGGACTCCCATATTAGGTTTGACCCTAATCCGGCAGATTTTCGTCATCCTATTTCTAGGGTTGCGATCAACTCTGCTTAATTACGCTAGATCTACTCTTAAACAGGGACTTTTGCTCCACTGCCTAAGCACATCAATACTTGAATCAATATCTTGAAATATCAAAGCAATGATTAAGAACACATAATTAAGAACAAATCAAGTATTTATCGTATAGTTCAGAAAACAATAACAAGATTCGTCTTAGGTTTCATCCCCCTCAAGTATTTGAGGGGATTAGTTCATAATCATAAAAGAATACATCTCAGAAGAAAATATAAAACAAAACATAAGAAAAACCCTAAAACCCCCTGAAGGAAATTGAAAGGAAGATCTTTCGTCTTGAGTATGATTTCGACTTCTTGAGATGAACCAACTGGCTTTCTTCGAGTAAATCCCACAATTCTGGCCTCTCTGGCTCGACTCTTCGGCCTAACTGGACTCCTCCCAAAGGTTGGCCTCTAGGGTGTTTATATAGGCTTTTGGAATGGATTTCTTTGCCTCTAAGTACCCTAATCTGAATGAAACTCTTCTTTGTCACGATAGGGACACGCCTATGGCACACGCCCGTGTGAATGGTGGCCGGGCCGTGTTCGGGTCTGTTAAGGTGGCACGACCGTGTGGCTTGGGCCCAGGCCATGTTGATTTCGTGATATGGCCCATTTACTCTATTTTAGGCCCATTTCTCGTTCTTTTCATCCTCCGGTGCTTTCCTAAGTATAAAACATGAAAAAAAAGGATTAAGAGCACCAAATTCCATAATTCAAGGCTTAAATCATCCAAAAATGTGCTAAATGTGGGATTAAAATATGTTTATATTATGGTTTATCAAATACCCCCACACTTAAGCATTTGCTTGTCCTCAAGCAAAATTCTCAACTCACAATTAAAATGAACTTCCTTGATTCATAATATCCATTAACAGTGTTTCATCATAATTCAAAGATAATTCATACATTGATAATTGAAGTAAAGGGTCTTAAAGATTCAAACAATCAAAGTCATGGTTTTTGTAGCACGAAAACATGGGTGTTTTCCCTTTATCTAAATAATTACCCTTAATTCAAAATCGACAAGAGTTGACATCCTCAATAAAGATTCACTCAAATCACTCATAGTGTTTAAGGTTCAAAATTAAGCACTCAAAGGTCGAACATGAAAAGTTAATCCCATAGGCTTGCATGAAAATTAAATCTCCACCACTGTAAAATGAGATGATACACAAATCAAAAGGTCTTTAAAAAGGGTTGTAATGAGGCTTGGGTTAAAGGTGTGGATAAAAGCTGAATTAGAGGGTTAGAATCGAGATTGAATTGACAATTTACCTAACTAGGAAAATGAACTAATCCTGAATAATTACATCAGCTAAAAACTTGTAATACTAATAATACGAGCTTTTTCCTCAAGATGTGGAATTTAAACATGTAAGCTCTCTTAAATATAACTAATAAATGTACTTTGATTTTTTTTAGGAACAAATCAAGTCATAATAAAGGATGAATTTAACTACTGAAATTAAGATTATAGTTAGGCAGCTGATCAGGTTAAATCTCGATATAAGGGTGGTCAAAAGGAATGGTGATAACAAATACAGACCGGGTTTTGGGTTAATATTAGTGGATGAGTCAATAAAAAGGGTTGTTAGGATCAAAGGGGTTCACTTGGGGTTAATTGTGAGGGTAGGCTTTTAGTGGAGTGAGTGGGTTAAATCCTAAGTGCCTTTATCATTTAAATCCTAAGTGCCTTTATCATCTCAGTATATCAAATCAATTAATGTGGGCTCGACATGTATAATCGAAGTAAGTTCTAGAATAATAGCTCAATGTTGGCACACTCATAATCACAAGGTGAGCACGAAAGAATATATGCTCTAAAAGGCTCAAAATCTCACAAAAATTATGGGTTTTTGATGTCAACCTTGTAAATTTCAAACTTCAAGGTAATAATTAGATTAAGGTAGACAACCTAACAAAATTTTAATTTTTGAAAATAGACTCATCATGCTTGATTCTCTAGTCTCCTAAAATTTAAATCATCACTGCACAATTATCAATGACTTAATCAGACACATATCAAAGAAAATCATAAATCAAAAGAAATTCATTCTAATCATAATATGAGAAAATTACTTAAGAACAAGGCATAATTTAAGGTATAATTCAGGGATTTGAGAATAATGCAGAAAGTTAGGCACTTTCTCGAAATAAATATTCACCCCCACACTTAAGATGTACATTACCCTCAATGTACAAAGATATATATGATAATCATGGAGTAAGAAAATCAAAAGAGAGAGAGAAGTGAAACTCCCTGAATGTTGGATGAAATCCGTTGAGGATAACTAGTGATAATGATTTAGGCATGGGTGAATGTGGTGGTGAATACTCCGGTGATGTGTTCATTCTTGGAGTGGCAAATTGAACCTTTTAAACTACGAATTTATTAGTTAGATGTTCAGGGAGTATTTATTTAATGAGTGTTGTTAGAGATACTCGAGAATTAGACAGCCAGTGATAAAAGAAATAAAACTGTACTAATAAGAGTTTTAAACAAGAAAGGCAAAAAATTTTAATTAAAAATGAAAATAAGCTAAACATAAACTAAAAATGAAAATTGAAAAGTAAATAAAATCAAAGGACTCAAAGGTCCTCGTCATCGGCTGGGTCACGAGGTGGTGGAGGCGGCGATATGTGAAAGTGACGACAAATCTGCTGAAGAGTCGCCTCAATGCCATCGAATTGTCGAGCGGTGTTGTTGAATTGTTGAGTACAGTAATGCTCAAGCTGCGTGAGACGTGCAGAGATGTTTGAATGTGAAGTAGCCGCATGAACTGGGCGATGGCTCGGTTGTGGTTCCTTATGTAGGTGTGGGACATTGTCAGTAATGTCCTCAAGATCCTCCTCTTCGGTGGTAGGTGCTAGCCGATATTGGGGAGGATCGATCCCACGTCGACGTTGGATCATCCTCATGTGTATCATCGTTTGGATGCCCTGTGGGGACATCTGACCTATCAGTGTGAGTGAGGAGGTCTGAGCGGCAGTGTTGAGGAGCCCGAAATATCGAGCCAAGCGTGTGATGTATGGACCCATAGATATGACCCCTCTCCTATGTTGCTCTGTCTGATGCTGAATGGCACGAGCTATGAAATAGGCTAGGTCGAAAACGTGCCCGTTTGCCATGCACCATAGGAAGTAGGTGTCGTAAGTGTTGACGATGCCGGTGCTCTCTTACCTACCTGTCAGGGTATGAGCTAAAATAGTGTGTACGTACCTCAGGGATGGGGCGAGAGTCGTCCCCTTGGAGCGACTAGGGTCATAAGAGGAGCTGTTGGGTGCTATATTGTACCAACATCTCGTTGGGTGTTATGGATATGGCGATGGAGTGTCGCGAGATCATTATCCTCTATAAATTCATCGGTATAGAGTCCTAATTCGGCCCCGAATTGCTGTACATTCAGTTCTCGTACAATGCCTCCTAGACAGAATTGGATCGTGTTGGGGTCATCATGGCGCGTCATCACCGTCTGAAGGTGGAAAGTGGAACAGAGCTCCAAAGTGAGCTCTAGATATGTGGGCTCGATGATATTGAAGAATTGGTCCCATGGATCGGTAGTCAGGAGAGCCCGTACGCCATCGGCTAGTTGGACCTGCTCCAAAGCGGCCCAATCAATGCACCTCCCTGTACTGAGGGGTCGCGTGTGAAGTATCTTATAAAGGTCCTCCTAAGATTCTGGAGAAAATTGTAAAAATGGATGGAGTACTTCGGCGGTTGCGCTGGCTGATGACGAACCGGGTCCCTTCTGTTTTTTCGAACTAGGGACTGCGATTTTCTTGCCTTGGGACGATGACATTATGGTCCTGAAAATAACATATAATCAACGATTCAAGTAACATTTCCAGCCATCACATTTAAGAACTCAACAATATCAAAAATATAACAAGGACAAAAATCATTATAGGAATAAACAAATATTTTACATAAATACTAATCGTTATTACTTAAACAATGACTAAATGAATAAATCAAACTAATAATGAATATACTAATATTTATATTTAGCAGTAATAAACTAACTAGAAACTAACTAAAATTCTAATGATAATATAGTTCAATGGAGTAAAATGTGAAAAGGAGGGGTGACCGGTAGAGTTTTTGGAGAGAAGCGGCGCGGTTGAGGCGGTGGTTAGAGCACGGGCTGATGGAGGCGCGCATGCGTGGCTGTGGTCTCTGCGCACAGGCATGGGCTGTGTGTTTTGTGTAATAGAAAAGGAAAATAGAGGGAAAAGAGAAGGAAAATGAAGAAGGGATGGGGAGGATGGTGGTCGGACTTGGGGGAGGGGAGAAAAAGAAAACGGCTAGGGTTTGGAAGGAAGAATTTGGGGGAAAAAGATGATGAATAGTGAGGGGTTTATGTAGAAATAAGGGTACACGGGCATGTCACACGCCCGTGTAAATCGTTTTTAACCCGTGCGTTTCGAATGTTCAGGGGTCTGGCGCGCATAAGTTGTGTCCCGTGCCCGTATCGCATGGGCATGCCTAGCTTTGTTTACTTCTCCCACGCCCGTGTCAATGGTCCCATGCCCGTGTTCGTAAGTCAATGTCATCCATGGCCTTAGAGCACGGACGTGTTTAACGCCCGTGTCCTTTACTCAGGATCGACCATGGGTTGGATGCACGGGCGTGTCACACATCCGTTTCCTTTAGTCAATTTCGACCACGGTCGCGTCGCATGGTCGTGTCATTTAGTCGGAGCCCACGGCTTAGGGAAAATTTTGTCCTATTTCTACACCATCTTTGCCATGCCCATGTACCTATTCGTGGTATCCACACGGTCACGACCACGACCGTCTATGAGGCCGTGTGGGTGAAGAAACCTACACTTTTTGTTAGTTTATAGTCAGATGCTAAAAAGGAAAAATAAAAATTGATGGGGTTAGCAGAGAAGCGCTCGTTTATAGTCTTAAGCTAGACTTTCCCTATTTTCGTTTCTAAATGAAGGTTCATAGAGCTGATGCCCTTCTCTTATATCCCTAAAATCTTCACCATTATAAATTTTCAGTCGCTGACCATTTACCTTGAATGTGTCGTAATTCGAATGAGTTACCTCGACTGTGCCATTGGGAAAGATAGTTTTGATCACGAAAGGGTCTGACCATCTTGATTTCAACTTCTCAGGGAATAATTTGAGCCTTGAATTGTATAGGAGGACTAAATCTCCTACTTCGAATTGCTTTGATTGCCTTAAATGAGCCTCATGGCATCGTTTTGTTGCCTCCTCATATAGTCTTGAGTTCTCATAGGCATTGGCTCGCCATTCGTCAAGCTCGTTTAATTGCATCATCCTTTTCTCACCTGCGGTTTTAAGATCGTAATTTAAGAATTTTATAGCCCAAAAAGCTTTGTGCTCTAACTCAAATGGTAGATGACAATTTTTTTCATAGACAAGTTTGTAGGGGGATGTCCCTATGGGGGTTTTAAATGTTGTTCTATAGGCCCATAATGTATTGTCTACTTTTAATGCCCAGTCTTTCCTGTTTGATTCAATTGTTTTCTCTAGAATACGCTTAAGCTCTCGATTTGTTACTTCTACTTGCCCACTAGTTTGAGGGTGATAAGGGGTAGTTGTTCTATGGTGCACTCTATATTTTTTTAAGACTTTATCAAATTGAGTATTACAAAAGTGAGTACCCTTATCACTAATAATTGCTCTGGGTGTTCCGAATTGAGAAAAGAGTTTCTTAAGAAATCTTACTACCATTCTGGCATCATTAGTCGGTAAAGCTTGAGCTTCCACCCATTTTGACATATAGTCCACTGTTACTAAAATATATTTATTCCCAAATGAACTAGGGAATGGGCCCATAAAATCAATGCCCCATACATAAAAAATTTCGCATGATAGTATGTACATTTGAGGCATTTCATTGCGTTTAGAGATATTACCTGTTCTCTAACATCTATCACGTGAAGCAACATACCTGTTAGAGTCTTTGAATAAGGTAGGCCAATAAAAACCTGATTCAAGCGTTTTATGTGCTGTCTTAATTCCACTGCAATGTCCTCCTGAAGGTCCTGAGTGGCAATGTTCCAAAATTTTGCTTGCTTCTGCTTTCATAACACATCTTCGAATTACTTGATTTGCACATATACGAAAAAGAAAAAGATCCTCCTAAAAATAGTATTTTGCATCAGCAAAGAATCGCTTCTTTTGATAATGTGTTAACCTTTTTGGTAGGATGTTAGCAACTAGGTAATTTGCAATGTCTGCAAACCAGGGTGCTTTGGAGTTAGAAATAGCAAATAATTATTCTGCAGGAAACGAGTCATTTATCTCCCTCTCATCTAATTCTTTGATATGTGGATTTTCAAGCCTAGATAGATGATCTGCTGCAAGATTTTCAGCTCCTTTCTTATCCTGAATTTCTAGATCAAATTCCTGCAAGAGTAAAACCCATCTTATGAGTCGAGGTTTTGCATCGATTTTTGTTAAAAGATAACGAAAAGCTGAATGGTTAGTGTAAACAACAACTTTAGATAATATCAAATACTGTCTAAATTTATCAAATGAAAAAACCACAGCTAGCAATTCTTTTTTCGTGGTGGTGTAATTTTCTTGCGTAGCCGTTAATGTCTTGCTAGCCTAATAGATCGGCAGAAAGTGCTTGTCTCTTCGCTGTCCCAAAACTGCACCTATTGCAAAATCGCTCGCATCACACATTAGTTCAAAGGGTAAATTCTAATCAGGTGCAATTATAATTGGAGCATATATTAATTTATCTTTGAGGATATTAAATGCATCTAAACATTCTTGATCAAAATTGAAAGGTACATCTTTTTCTAGTAGTTTCGTTAAAGGCTTAGCTATTTTAGAAAAATCCTTAATAAATCTTCTATAAAATCCAACATGTCCTAAAAAGCTTCTAATAGCCTTAACTGAACTAGGAGGAGGTAATTTTTCTATGGTTTCAACCTTTGCTTTGTCTACCTCAATCCCTTTACTAGAAATTTTATGTCCTAACACAATCCCCTCTCAAACAATAAAGTGAGACTTTTCCCAATTTAAAACAAGGTTCGTTTCCTCACATCTCATTAGAACTCGTTTTAGATTTTTAAGGCACAGATGAAAATAATTACCAAATACTGAAAAATCATCCATAAATACCTCCATAATGTCTTCCACAAGTTTATCAAAGATAGCCAGCATGCAGCGCTGAAAAGTAGCAGGAGCATTACACAATCCAAAAGGCATTATATGGTAAGCAAATGTACCGTATGGACATGTGAATGTTGTCTTTTCTTGATCCTCGGGGGCTATTGGGATTTGGAAGTAGCCGGAGAGTCCGTCTAAGAAGCAGTAGTACATATGCCCAGATAATCTTTCCAACATCTGATCGATAAAGGGTAAAGGGAAGTGATATTTTCTTGTGGCGTCGTTCAACTTTCTATAGTCAATTCATACTCTCCAACCTGTGACTGTTCTTGTAGGAATTAATTCATTCTTTTCGTTGGCTACAATAGTTATGCCTCCTTTCTTTGGAACGACCTGCACAGGACTTACCCAAGTACTGTCAGAAATAGGATAAATTATTCCAGCATCTAGGAGTTTAATTGCCTCTACTTTAACAACTTCTTCCACGTTGGGATTCAATTGTCTTTGAGGTTGCACACATGGTTTATATTCATCTTCGATTAAAATTTTGTGGGTGCAAAACGATGAGCTTATTCCTTTAATGTCAGAAATTTTCCAAGCTATGGCTCTTTTATGTTCCCTCAGTACTTTTAGCAACTCGTCTTTCTCTTCGAGTTCCAGTTCTGAAGAGATAATTACTGGTAGCGTAGAATTATCCCTGAGGAATGCATACTCTAAGTGTTTTGGAAACTGTTTTAATTCCAATTTTGGTGGCTCATCAATAGAAGGTTTTTGTTTAAATTCGTCATTGATTTCAATGTCCTCCTCTTTCTTTTGTCTAGAGGTAAATGTATTAAAATTCAACTCATAGGAATCATCATCTTCCCTTTCACCTTGGGCAAGACACAGTTCCATCGTGTCGTCATGTATGATTTCCTGCAAACAATCTTGAATAAAATGATCAATCGCATCAATAAAATAACAGGAATCATCTTGTTCTCTAGAATACCGCATAACATTGTAAATTTGGAAAATAATTTCCACGTCTCCTACCCTTAATGCGAGTTTACCATCACCTACATCAATAATAGCTCTAGCAGTAGCTAAAAAAGGGCTCCCTAAAATTAAAGGTACCTCAATGTCTTCATCCATGTCAAGCACAACAAAATCAATAGGGAATATAAATTTATCAACTTTTACCAGAATATCTTCGATAACTCCTCTAGGATATTTAATAGATCTGTCAGCTAATTGAATACTCATCCTAGTGGGTTTTGGCTCCCCAAGACGAAGTTGCTTAAACATTTTATAAGGCATTAAATTAATACTGGCGCTTAGATCAGCAATTAAATTAGACGAAGTTGCTTTCTTAATATTTAAACTACCAATTAAACAGGGAATAGTGAAACTTCCTGGATCTTTTAATTTGGTTGGTAGTTTGTTTTGGAGGATGGTTGAACACTCTTCATTAAGTTCCACTGTTGATATCTCTTCAAACTTTCTTTTATTCGTTAGAAGCTCTTTTAAAAATTTTGCGTATGTCGGCATCTGTGAAATAGCTTCAACAAAAGGTAAGTTAATATGTAACTGTTTAAAGAGTTCAAGAAATTTACCGTATTGTGCATCTAATCGGTCTTTCTTCAACTTTACCGGATATGGGATTGGTGGTTTACATTCTTCGCGTACCGGCGTTACATCCTCAACTTCCTCATCTATTGCCTTATCTGTGTCACGTGGTATCTTCTTCGTTGTTTCAACTAACTCCTTTCCACTTCTTAGAGTAATTGCCTTCACCTGCTCTTTTTCCCTAGGTAAGCTTTCTGGTTGTCTTTCAAAAAGTAACTTAGTTAGTTGTCCAATCTGATCTTTAAGCCTTTGAATTGATGCTTGCTGATTGTTTGATATTGTTTCAGTATTTTGGAAATGGCTTTCTAACACCTTTATAAATTTTGTCAGCATTTCTTTAAGGTTTGGTTTCTTTTCTTGTGGGAAGGATTGTTGTCTTTGGTTTCTTAGATTACCCCACGAGAAATTTGAATGGTCCCTCTAACCTGAATTGTAAGTGTTACTATAAGGGTTATTTTGGGGTATAGAATTGTTACCCATATAGTAAACTTGTTCGTTTTCAGCGCTTGGGTTGTAAGGTGGATAATCTGTGTTGTTCCTCCAACCTCCATTCAGATTGCACTGCATAATTCGATGTACCTGTAAAAAATCATATAAACCATCAATCTTTTTATTTAACATCTCTACCTGATTTGATAGCATGGTTAATGCATCGAGGTTGAAAACACTGGCTACTTTTGTTGGCCTTATCCTTGTGACTTGCCACTGATAGTTATTCAGTGACATCTCTTCAATGAATTCGTAGCCAGCCTCAGGTGTTTTGTTATTCAATGTTCTGCCGGCGGCTGAATTAATCAATTGCCTCGTTGAAGGGTTTACCCCGTTGTAAAAAGTTTGGACCTATAGCCACAAGGGTAATCCATGGTGTGGACATCTTCTTAATAGATCTTTGTATCTCTCCCATGCATCGTAAAGTGTTTCTAAATCCATCTGCACAAAAGAAGAGATATCATTCCTTAACTTGGCTGTTTTAGCCGGCGGAAAATATTTTAATAAAACTTTTTCGGTTATTTGTTCCCATGTAGTAATTGACCCTCGTGGAAGAGAATGCAACCACTGTTTGGCTTTATTCCTCAAAGAAAAGGGAAATAACCGAAGATGGATGGCATCATCAGAAACGTAATTTATTTTGAAAGTATCGCGAAATTCTAGGAAATTCGCCAAGTGATTGTTTGGATCTTCATCCTGCAAACCATCAAACTGAACAAATTACTGTATCATCTGAATTGTGTTAGGTTTCAGTTCAAAATTATTTGCAGCAATAGCAGGTCTAACAATACTTGACTCAGTTCCTGTTAAATTAGGTTTAGCATAATCATACATAGTTCGAGAAGCATGATTGTCGGCCACCTCTGGAGGTAGCGGATTATTCTCAGCCATCTCTTCGGTGGTATTAATTTCAACTTCTTGCTCTTCTTCTATGTAATTTAAGCTTCACCTTATTTCTCTACGATTTCTGCGAACAGTACCTTCAATATCACTGTCGTAAATCAGGGGTCCTGTCGGGTTCCTTCTAGTCATAAACTAGAGGTACCTGCTAAGAATAAATAAAAGAAGGAAAATTAGTAAAGTTAAAAGCAAAATAAAAAAAATAAATAGCAAAAATAAAAATGGCTAAAGTAATAAAAATTGAGCGTTCTTAATATTTTAGTTCCTCGGCAACGGCGCCAAAAACTTGATCGTTATGTCAAAGTCTTAAAAATTTATAAAAAGAATGATCGAGCCTAGAAACTAACTATGACAACGATTGAGGCAAGCGCACCTATCGAACAGTAGTATAGTTAAGTGACAAGACCGGATTGTCGAACCCAAAGGAACTAAAAATACTAATACTAACTTTCTTTTTATTATTTAGCCTAAGAATTAAGGGAATTATTAATTAATCTAAAATTAACAAACTATTAAGCTAAAGATGCTAAGACAAAGAGAATGAATTGGGGAAATACTTGTGGGAAAAACCAATTGATTAAGACAATACCCGAGGAAGAATCCACCTAGACTTCACTTGTTATTTAACTCTGGACCAGACGATTTATTCACTTGACTTGATCCGTAGGATTCCCTAATTTATATTAATACCTCTTTCGAGGCTACTAACATCTAACCCTAGGTTGATTAATTGAAATATTTTCCTAATTAAAACCCCTAGAATTGCATTAACTCGATCTATAGACTCCCATATTAGGTTTGACCCTAATCCGGCAGATTTTCGTCATCCTATTTCTAGGGTTGCGATCAACTCCGCTTAATTATGCTAGATCTACTCTTAAACAGGGACTTTTGCTCCACTGCCTAAGCACATCAATACTTGAATCAATATCTTGAAATATCAAAGCAAGCATTAAGAACACATAATTAAGAACAAATCAAGTATTTATCATATAGTTCAGAAAACAATAACAAGATCCATCTTAGGTTTCATCCCCCTCAGGTATTTGAGGGGATTAGTTCATAATCATAAAAGAATACATCTCAGAAGAAAATATAAAACAAAACATAAGAAAAACCCTAAAACCCCCTGAAGGAAATTGAAGGGCAGATCTTCCGTCTTGAGTATGATTTTGGCTTCTTGAGATGAATCAACAGGCTTTCTTTGAGTAAACCCACAATTTTGGCCTCTCTGGCTCGGCTCTTCGGCCTAACTGGACTCCCCTCGAAGATTGGCCTCTAAGGTGTTTATATAGGCTTTTGGAATGACTTTCTTTGCCTCTAAGTACCCTAATCCAAATGAAACTCTTCTTTGTCACGACAGGGACACGCCTATCGCACACGCCCGTGTGAATCGTGGCCAGGCCGTGTTCGGGTCTGTTAAGGTGGCACGGCCGTGTGGCTTGGGCCCAGGCCATGTTGATTTCGTGATATGGCCCATTTACTCCATTTTAGGCCCGTTTCTCATTCTTTTCATGCCCCGGTGCTTTCCTAAGTATAAAACATGAAAACAAAGGATTAAGAGCACTAAATTCCATAATTTAAGGCTTAAATCATCCAAAAATGTGCTAAATGTGGGATTAAAATATGTTTATATTATGATTTATCAAGTGTTCAAATAATAATTCGGTCTCGTCGGTCAGATTAATAACCTAAAACAGATTCAAACACAAAATAGTCCTGATATGTAGCAGATTAGTACAGATTTATATATAACGCAAATACGGTAGCAAATGTAGATGTCATACGACACAGATACAGATGCAATTTCCTATTCTAACCGCTACACACCATCTCCACCACCCTACACACCAATAGGTATATAGCACCTATCTATCCTTGCACACCTCATAGTGTCGGTAAGACACGTTGCAATGTTTATAGTCTCACTGCCAGATTAGATAATATTATGGGTGGTTTGACCACCAATTCAATACAGAACACTCCCTCCAATTCATAACTTCCACCCCATGAAGTTGCAGAATAGATAACAGACATGTAAACATATAATGCAATTGCGGATATGATCACACATTTCTAATACAACAAGGTGTCGATATCATTAATATCTAACTCATACTGATATCCAGAATCCACTAATAATCATGATAAACTAGCTCATACCATACAATTCAATTCATACACATCCTATGGATGGATTACTTCCACCTCGCATATCAATTTCCATACTAACAGAATTTCATTATCCAGGCTCACACGTCCGTGTGGCTGCACATGGCTTGACACACGCCCGTGTGCCTCAAATTTGAAGTCAGTGAGTTACACTGCCTGGACACACTCCCGTGTGACTCAAAATCCAAACTTAGGGAGTTACACGGCTTTGACACACGCCCGTGTGTCTTACCCGTATGACTCCAAATCCAAACTCAGGGAGTTACGCGGCCTGGACACATGCCCATGTGTCTTGCCCGTGTGACCCCTGCACCTCACTTCTCACACATGGTTTAACACACACCCGTGTGACTTACTTGTGTGACCCCAAATCAGAATTTAGAGAGTTACATGGTCCACCACACAAGCTCTCATATGGTCGTGTGATTCAAACAGTCTGTACACACGCCTGTGTGGTAGCTCGTATGCTGTCGACAACCCTGTTTCTAACGAAAAAAATGCAGTAAAAGAAGGAGTTTCTATACCCACTTGCTACACAACGCTCTAGGAGCACCACAATGCAAATTCCATGCCTAAAAACAAGTCCTGGATGTCCAATTCAATAAAAAATTCACAAATACTCAATTGAAAACAATCAATTTTTCGTCGAAACCTTCGACTCACTACGCAAAACGAATGAGAGTTACTTACCGCGAATTCCCAGTACACACCCAGTTTCTAAGAAAAATAAAAAGCGTTGGGCGTCTCTTGAGTCCCCCCTAGCGTATCGGAACACAACAGCAACAAAATTAACAACAACTCAAAGTTTTGATGATTTTTTCCCAATTCGCACAACAACACAATATAACAAAACAATCGACCAAATTTACTATAAAGCGCACCAGAGCAAACAATATCGCAATCCACTTAGCAATTTCACAGGATGAATAGAAAAAAAAAAGAATTTTGAGAAGAACGTAAAACAATTGGAATAAACAAAATAAAAAATATATGAGAAGAGATGGAAAAGAAACATCTACACACATTAGAGGGAAGGCATTTAAATTTCAGATTAGTTTTCCGGAAAGTTGCAAAAAAAAAATCCTTGTTGAATAAGCAGAGCCTCGAATACAAAACCAAAGAATAGATAGATGCTTAACTAGTGAACCAGTAGGCTCATTCTTGACACAAGGCACCGAATTAAACTTAAGCAAGAAATCCTAAGCCAAGGGTGCATTTAAATGAATTAAAAAAAAATTCCAAAATTTAAGCGAATCAAACCTTAGATCTTAAGTGAGAAAACATAACACCCAACCACAGAAGCAGACCCATATTCAATGACACATCTCAACAATAAAAACTCAAATTTTGGGGCTTTATAATTCTCATAAGCTTATTTTTATCCCCGCGCTTTGAGCCTTAGTTTTAATTTTCTCATTAGTTTTTTTTATAAAATTCAAATGCTAGTTTATTATATACATGATATTTTATATGCATAGTTATGGTTGGTACATAATTATATAATGTATGCTATATGTCATGTAAGAAAGAAAGAAAGAAAGAAAATGTATGAATGAAAATTCATAGTTGGGAAATGATCTAGAAAATGTATGAATGAAAATTCATAGTTGGGAAATGATCTATTAATGGAATGAAACAATACTCTTGTTTTGAATGGTGATGACATTGTTCAAAATTTAGTTGAACATGCTTCTATCCAATAGAGGCAATACGACCATTCGGGAGAGCCTTCCCAAACCAAAATGTTGTGTTGTTGAATCCAACAGTTACTTTCAAAAGTTTGGGTTGAAATGATTTTTTGAAATCAAAAAGTGTAACTTGAAAAGTGATGTTGTTTTCAAAAGTCACTTAGACACCTTTTGGTGCATTATAAATAGACAAAAGTCTAAAGAATTGAAATTTAATTCATTTCATCCAATTTTTGAGTAAAACTTTTTTGTATAAAATTATTCTTTCTTTTTCAAGATATATAAAACTTAATATATGGTATTATTTATTTACCCAAATCATGATATTAGTAACTAACATTTGACTCTATCAAAAAATTAATCCATGAGACATACTTTTTGCATAATATAAATAATCCTAACAAAACATAACTATAAAGTTCAATTCATGCAACAATAGTAAACCAAAAATTTTGCATACATGTAACACCCCTAACCCGTAAGATTCATACGCCCAATAATGTATTCTCCTTTATAAAATTTTTCCGAAATAAATTAATAAACCAACCTCTTATTCATACAAGTCAAAATCATATATTTGAATCACATATCTAACCACACAAATCATGCTTTATCGAACATTCTCTTATACGAACTATATTTCAATATTTAACTATTTCAATTACATTTGCTAATCCAAAACTTTCAAGCCAAGCCATTAAATATCAAAACCAATTTGTACATGTTTCATAATTACAAAAATTCAAGCCATATGGCCATCATTTCCATGACATTTGAATACCCAATTTATAATCAAACATATTTCATTTGATATATTGAGCATAAATCGAGACACCCATTTGTTTACATCTATTCCATAACAAATCAACGATCATAACATTTTATAAATCTAAGTACAATCGCATATTAAGTTGTTTCAACCCATATCATTAACTAAATAACAAACGTAACATTTAATAAACATTATACATGCGCCTGTTAAACTAATTTGGCCATATCTCACAGTTTAATAATCATTTACACATAAAACGTTAGGTAACTTTATGCATGACCAACTATATTTTTAACATCATCCAACCTAAAACCAAAAGCCATTTCTAAATACAATTACCAAATCATAGCATTTTAAACATTATAACCTTATGTACATTTTACTAAATCAAATTTAACCATTTTCGAGTACAAATGTCAAGTCATAAAATATCTAATTTGCAAGCTAAATTGCATATCTAACATGTTATATTCAACCACACACATGAACCACATACCTAATTCGCATGCTAATTATCATGCCTATAATTCATATACACGACTAATTAATTTATTCAGTAATCTATCATCCAATTTAACTTTCATATAACAATTAGATCATATACATTCTTTGTCATTCAAAACCGAGCCTAAATAGTCAAATACCATAGCCAAACATATAACTACTTATATATAACACATTTTATAATCACTCATTGAATCAACAATTTGACCTTTTTAAAACAAACTACAAGCAAACATTAAATAGGCATATGTATTCATATCTTATATGTCCAACAATTTAAATAAACAACCTTTCAGTTATCAAATTTAACTCAATAAATCATAACATTTCCATCACTCAATCTATAAGCTAAACATGTTATCTCATATCTTAACATCAAAACAATATGTCATTTATAGTTATTCAAATGACCCTTTCACCAAACCATATTATACCACTTTTCATGCTTCCAAAATGAGTTAATTAATAAGTCGAATATACACCCTACTTACCACTCCTTATTGCCAAATCATATAACCAACATCACAACATATTTACCATAAAACATACCTCTCAATTAAGCTTATAACATGACCAAATATAACTACCAACATTTGCATCATGAACAAGCCATTTTCGCATGGTATATACATATACAAATTTCAAAACCAAATATATCAAAACTAGCCTATTCATGCCACATAACCAAATCTCAAAGCATTTATTTACCGAAACGAATACTGGATAGTGTAATGAGATCTCCCACGGCTTCCAACCTGAGCAAGTCTCCGAAACTCTATAAACATAGAAAAAACACACGGAGTAAGCTTTGAAAGCTTAGTAAGCTCGTATCTTAACATAGAAAATAATTTCATTACAATGCCATAAGCATGATATGCTATCATACACAACTTTTCTAAATTTCATAACAAGTTCTCCTTTCGAATTATCATCATTCAATATTATACTACATAACTAGCTAATTGTAGCTTTCACAAGCTTATTCAATTCAATTCTCATATAACATTTAATTCACATTTTCATATAGCCAAATGAGCACATTATGGGAAATAACACATTCAATCATATATCTTTCTCATTTAAATCTCCTATCATTATTTATACACAAATTCACATTTCATTCATATAGTATCTGACAATTTCACATATGCAACTTTATAAATCACATCTTATACATTTGTTCATATTTCCTTTACACATATTCAATTTCATTTCCATATACATCATATAACGTTCTTTGCACATATACTTACCTTACATTTCCAAACATTGTATACCTTTCAACGTACCTGAATCGGAATGCCATTCACTTAATCACTTATTTCTCAGAATGCCTGTTGAACCGTTCAGAATCAATAGGGATACTCAGATAGCTCGAAAAGCTCATATAATGCCAGCGTCCCAGATGTGGTCTTACATATAATCAAATATCGATGCCACTGTCCCAGACAGAGTCTTACATGAAATCATATACGATGCTGATGTCCCAGACATGGTCTTACACGTAAATCACAAATCGATGCCAACGTCCCAGACGTGGTCTTACACGATAAAACATATCGGAATCCTATGTCATGACATATGTATCCTAACTATTCCTATGGTTCGTACGGGGCTTTCAGATGTCATCACATTGTTGATGCTTTCTCGTATTCATATATTCTGCTTCTCAAACAATTTAATATCATAATAACATATATAACTTATTCAAATTACATATATATTTACATTACCATTCGGCATTAAATTCAATCACACAAATAATATGCATTTATAACATAATTTCGTAACGTCTACTAAAATACGAACTTACCTCATTCACTGTAACGACGAATTAGGTCGACTATCCGATACTTTGATTTTCCTTCGATCTAGATCTGAATTCCGTTTTCTCAATCAATAAGCTAAAAAGCTTGGCCGAATGTTTGAAGCTTCCATGGCTATTCATCTTTCTCATTTTTGGTGGAAGATAATGAATAGAAAGATGAAATTTGGCTTTATTATATTTTATTATCATTATTTACATTTTTACTAAATTAACCTTTAAAATAAATCAAATTTACACAAATGCCAAACCAAATATCATCCACTAACTCACAATTGGATTAATTATCACATAAGCACCTTTCCTTTATTGTTCTATAGCTATTTGACACTTTTAACTTATAGAACCCAACTTTTACTCTTTATGCTGTAAATATTAAAATAGTAAATAAAATAAAGTTTTCAATGTCGGATTGTGGTCTCGAAACCACTGTTTCAACTAGAGTCTAAATCGGGCTGTTACAATACCTTTCCTCGCGATAAAGATTTATTCTAAATCAAAATTTCACAAGATCGTTGACCTTGATGCAACCATATTTGTTAATAGTGATTCTTATAGTACCATGCTTATAGTGTTATCTGAATATGTGGTAAACAAACACACCTTCATTAATTTCTTAAAATTTGTAAAATTAGAACCTTAAAGTTAATAGTATGTGGAGATAAAAATAAACTTATGAGAAATTAACAAAGGGTTCAAGGTGTATATTAATGTCACTTTCTTTAAGGTTCTATTTGCCCCCACCTATATTTTGGTTTACAAAAGAGTTACTGAAAATGAACCTCTACAATACAATGAAACCCAATGATTGTCAATGTTTTGCACTAATGAAAACAATCCACTAAGCATGTAACACCCCACACCTAGTCTAGACGTTATGATCGAATCTTGGGGAATTACATGAACTCATTTAAAATCCAGATTGAATTCAAAAACATATGTTTTGATAAAGTTAAATTTTGGCTAATTGCTTTCCATTTTTGTAACACCCCAAACCTGGCCTAGACGTTACGGCCGAATCTGGTGGCGTCACATGATAGTGCTTTGGAAAACTTAACTACGTTAAAAACATTTGTAAATATCTTAGGCTTGCGTCAAAACGTGTCATTTAATCATTTATTGACCATCGTCAAAACATTATACGTTGCGGAAGCTTTTTAAAAGTAATTTGTGAATTCGTGTGTTTTTTATAAAACATTTGTTTACTTTGAAAACTTGAGTCTTGTCCTACTACTAGCAGTTTATAAAACAATAATCCCAAGTTTTAAACAAAAATCCGAATGGACTTATTACATAAAATTTACCCCAAATATAACCAAATCATAATTAAAAATAAATCGTAAATAAGTGTCCAGAACCGTGGTCACCGCCGAGTCCTCCGCTGCACCAATCCATCTACTGTTGGGGATTACTTGTACAGATTAAACAGAAAAGGGTGAGTTTTCACAAACTCAGTGTGTAATCCCCACAGAAAACATGCACACAATATCATATCATAAAATAGTTATGCATTCACAGTTCGGGTCTTAGCCCATTACAGAAACGGTGTGGACTTTAGGCCATTCAGATACAGAAACAGACAGATTATAGGGCCTTGGCCCATTCCAGACAGAATGTGTAGAAAACAGAGTCTACCCACCAGCCTCTACACACCAACTCCATCCAACCCTACACACCATGTGGGGATAAAATCAAACCACCCAGCCTTACACACCATGTTGTACCGAATGCGGCACATAATTAGAAATTTGCAGCTGAGCTGCCAGATAACAGGCTTAAGAGACTTTCAGATACTTCCTCCAATCATAATCAATCCACCCCAATGCAATGAACATACAAGAATGACATGCTATTATGCAATTTAAACTCATACATATATATTTAGATCAGCATACATGTTTAGTACAAAAATCAGATAGACAATCATTCATTTAGGGGTCTAAGTATTGCTTACCGACTCTACGGTAGGTCCACAGTCGACTTGGGCGACCCGTGCAACCTTACAGAGTTTTCAAAAAAAGGGCTGCCCTAAGCCTCCAGAACCTATAAATCAACTAACGAAACACTCATTTAACCACTTGTTTCGTCATTCAATCAAAGTCTATCAAAATCTAACGTTGATAATATAATGAACCCCTTACTGTTAACAACGAAAATTGTAAGTCCTACTCTCTGCAGCAGCACCGATCACTTATTGCCTTCCACCTGATCAAAAAGAGCACAACAAACCCCTCATCAGATGCCTAACTCAAAGCAGATATATTAAGTGAAGGGAGACTTATCGTAATAGCACACCACCGTTTCACAATGAGGAAACAAATCGAGAAAAGCCGAAAAAGAGGGGATGACAAGGGAATTTCGACAGAAAATGTCAAAAAGAAAGGAAGAATATTTAGGGAAAATAGGGTGATAGACGAGAATTCAAAAAACAAAATCTGTTAATCCCCTAATCTCTCCACTATTAGAATTTTAGTCCATCTCAACCTCTTCACACGACACAAGTAGCAAAAATAAATCCCTTGTTCGCACAGGGATTCGAACTCAAGACCTCAAACATAACCAACACTCCCCTTAACCACCAGACCAACAAGCCCATTCTGTTAGTTACTTACACACTTTAACTTATAAGTCTATTAGCCAGAGTTTGGGTTTTATCCATAAAAATACCAAAATTTACCCAAGTTGAGACTTGAACTTGGGACCTCTCAGACACACCCAAACACACCCAAATCACTCAACCACTAAAGTAGATAGGTATTTGTGTCTTGAAATTACAAAAGCTGAAGTTAATGGAAAACCGGGGCGTTACAATTTCTTTTTGGGAAACATTTATTAAAACTATTTATTTCATTATAGAAAAATACTTAAGTGATTACTTTAATTTGCAACGGAAATTCCTAAGTTATTAAATTTTGAAAATCGTGATTTAGTATTTAAAAACATATAATTTTGCAGTTTTAAAAAAATAGTTACTAAATTCAGTGAAACAATTCAAAAACGAAAAACAAAGTCCCAAAATCATTTACAATAAAAAAATTTTGAAAATTCCAAAATAGTTTAATAAAACATAAATCGTCTTATTTTTATCCAGAATCTTAATCCAAGCTCCCCTCTGCTGCTTGATCCTAAGATTGATGATTACTTGAAAGGATAAATAAAAGGTGAGCTAACAAGCTCAATGTGCAACTCAACCCATACAAACAGAATAGAACAAATACAATCCTAGTAACAGATACAGATGTAGATACAAATATTGATACAGATACAGATACTGATACTGATATTGATACGAATACAGATACAGATCCTACCTTCATCCGCTACATATCATCTTCGTTCATCCCTACACATCAATTAGGGTAATAAATACTCATCTAACCCCACACGCCTATAAGTGAGTGTAACGCCCCAAAATTCTTATTTCTGCTTTTGTGAAAATGTGACACAAATGTGTATCTGCTTCAGTGGTTAAGTGCTCTGGGAGTGTCTGAGAGGTCTTGAAATCAAGCCTTGGGTTTGGTAAATTTTAGAATTTTTCTGACTTAAGCCTTTTACTTGTTCAGTGGGCTTATGTTAAATTAATTGTAAAACCATATCAAAATATGCTTACTAGTTCGAGTGGTAACGGAGTTTGTGTGTTGAGTGGAGGTTCTGTGTTTGAATCCCTGCGCAAATGTGGGCATTATTTTTGTCAGCTTGGTGTTAGGAGTTACTGTAGAATTTAAATTCTGATGTGGTTGAGATTGAGTTGTTAATGGGAGTTGGGGGTTATCAATTGGATTTTATTTTATTTTATTTTATTTTATTTTTGGGTCTTCTGAAAATTCTCCTCCCTTTTGACCTTTTTTTTCTCTCATATTCCCTGTTCATTCCTCTTTTCCTTCCTCTCCTTTTCGACTATTCAATCCGTGTTGTTTTGTGCAAGTCCCGACTATGTTCTTTTCGATAAGTCATGTTTCATTTAATCTTTACGCTTTTAGTTAACTGTTTGATAAGGGGTTTGTTTGTTGCTCTCGGTTTAGGCGAATGACAAGGTTTGGCTGGGGCTCCTGCAACAAATTAGGTGTTTGGGGTTCTGTTGATAACGGTAAGTTTTCGCTTAGGCTAACTGGTGTTGTTTGGCTTTGAGTTGTAAAATGTTTTTGACTGGGTTTCAGTTAGGGTTATTAAATTTTGACTTTTGAAATGTTGATTATAGGTTCTGGAAGGCTCGGGTGTGGTTTCGCATCAGAACGATACCATGTGTGTACTCGAAACGCAAAAATCAAGATTTCGGCAAAAGTTGAAAATGGCCACAATCGACGCCACATGAGCGTGTGGTTGCCCGTGTCATAGGCCGTGTATGACAACGCATTCGTGTGGTTGACGAAGACATGGCCGTGCGCAAGACACGACCGTGTAATGGCCGGAGTGTGGGCGTATGGGCTATCACGGGTGTGTCACACGGGCGTGTGAATATTGGGCCGGGCCATGTGATCCACACAGGTGGGCCACACGGGCGTGTGGGCCCATTTATTTGATATTTTTCGTATGTCGCACGGGTCGTCCTAATCGACTATGGGCCTATTGTAGGGTCGGTAAATGCAATCTAACCCTAAAATAATGAGATCTGTTAGACTAAAATATGGTTATGAGCATGCCTATGTCTGTATATCTGTTATCTGTTTGTAAGAGCATGTTAAACATGATTTATTTGTTAATACTGTATGAATGTTTTGTTACTGTTATTGGGGTGGGATGATGTATACTAGAGGAAGTGTTTTGAAAGGCAGTTGATGCCTATTATTTAGCAGCATGGCTGCGTTATATCTGTCATGTGCCGAATTGGTACAACATGGTGTGTAGGGCTGGGTGAGTGTTTTAAACCCCACATGGTGTGTAGAGATGGTCGGAGATGGTGTGTAGAGGATGGGGGTAGGATATCTGGTTTTTGATTCTGTTCTGTATATTTGTTTCTGTATCTGAGATGGGCTTAGGCCTAAATCTGTATCTGTATCTGTAATGGGCTTAAGCCCGAATCTGTATCTGTCTGATTTTGATTTTCTGTTGTGTGTATGCTTAATTCTGTGGGGTTACACACTGAGTTTACGTAAACTCACTCTTTTTTGTTTAATTTGTACAGGAAATCCACAGAGTCAGGCGGATCGGTGGAGTGGAGGACTCGATGGTGACCACACATTATCACTAGTTTATTTTGTTTTATGGTTTCCTTTAAGTTGTATTTTCTGGGACTGTATGGACTTTTTTTTAACTGTCTGGCTTTGGTTTTGGTTTTTTGGATTTAACCTGCATATTTTTATGATGGTTTCATGTTAAGCATTGTTTTTCTAAAAATACGAACTATTTTTCTTAAACACGACGTCTTTCTAAGCTTCCGCTAAAGTAATACGTTTTAAGGTAAGTCGACTAATTGAACATATGTTTGAAATAAATAAAAGCAATTAAAGGTTTTTATCGAGTTAGCTCCGTTTTCAAAATCCCTTCCATGTGACATCGTCAGATACGGTCATAACGTCTAGCCCGGGTTTAAGGTGTTACATTTAGTGGTATCAGAGTTAGGTTGCAAAACTCGACTGTAAATTTTGGGTTCCAAAATTTGGTTTTAAAGAATTAGTTTTCAAAAGATTTTAAACATTCTAAAGTAAGTATGTGGTACACCGAGTCTCCAGCGCCGATCTTGTAAGTATTTTTGATTCCTGATAGAAAATTCTGAAAACATTATTGATAGTCTACTTGAAAACATTATAGTTAGTACACTATGAAACTGTAGTGAAACTGATTAAGACTAAAAGTTTCGAAAACAACTCTGAATTTCTGATACTTTATGCATAAAACATCTGTTAATAAATATCGAAATTGATGCATAATTTTTTTTAATGTAGATAAAACTTCTAAGTCACAATGAGCGTACGAGGTATCCATGGACGTGGTATTCGAGGCCGAGGTAGAGGCCGTAGGGGGGCTCGAGCTGAGTTCTCATCTCTGGGCAGCATGTCGAATCTGGACACTAGTGAGACACTTGTGTCACCTGCTACTAAGACTGGGTCTCAGAGTCGTTCAGCTGGGGGCAACGTATTGTCCCAAGCCATGCTGAGGATATTGGAGAGGGTCGCTTAACCCAATTCTCGATCTGGGGGCTGAAGGTTGGTAACTGAGCGACTCCAGTCTAATGTAGCTGAGTTTTTTAGGGGTGTCACAGGAGTCGCCCCTAATGTGGCTGAGTATTGGTTGGAGGCCACCGAGAGAATTATGGATGATCTAGACTGTACCCCTGAGCAGAAAATGAAGGGTGCGGCCTCTTTGCTTCGCGATGAAGTTTACCAGTAGTGGTTGACGGTTAATAAGGGCACTCAGCCTGAGCGCCTGACTTGGGAGTCCTTTAAGACTACATTTCAGGCAAATATGTGGGAGCCAGCTACGTTGATGTTCGTAAGCGTGAGTTTTTGAACCTCTCGCAAGGTGATCGATCTGTGGTCGAATATGAGGCCGAATTTCTAAGGCTGAACCGCTATGCTCGAGGTATGGTGGCATCGAAGTATGAGAGATGTGTTAGGTTTGAGGATGGTCTAAGGGATAGTCTGAGGGTTCTGATAGCTCCACAGAGGGAGCATGAGTTCGCGGTTCTGGTGGAGAAGGCAAAGACTGCTAAAGATGTTAAGCGCGCGGAGCGCTAGAACAAGGACCGTGAGAGAGGTAAGAACAAGAGTTATTCAGAGTGCTCGAGTTCTGTGCAGAGGCCTAAGAAAAATGTCAGATCTGATGGGCCAGTTAGAGTGGGGGCCAGTTAGAGTGGGGTCCCTGTTTCTTCTATTGCCCCTACTGGGTTGTAACCGTACAGTGATTGTGGTAGGCGCTATCTGGGCAAGTGTTGGAGTAGGATTGGGGCCTGTTTGAGATGTGGGTCTTTAGAGTGCCGCATTCGAGAGTGTCCATTGAGGGCTGATCAGGTGCAAGCTCCGACATTAGGTCTCGCGCAGCCGCAGAGAGTAGTTCAGCAGCCACCTAGGGGCCGTGGTCAGGCTAGGGGTAGTAATGATATAGGCCGAGGACAGAGAGCACCGAGCAGAAGTGATGGTCAAACTGAGGCAAGGCAGCCTGCTTTGGTTTATATTGTACGTCACTGAGAGGATAGAGATGCTCCTAACGTCATCACTGGTACATTCTTTATATTTGATGTACCTTACTTTGCTCTGATAGACATAGGATCTACTTATTCCTATATAGCCTGTTCTGTTTTCGAAAATCAGGGGTTATCGATTGAGAGTACTTTTAGTGAGTTTACTGTGATAAGTCTGTTGGGGCAGTTTGTTCAAGTTAGTAAACTATATAAGGACTTCCCGTTAGAAGTGCAAGGGGAGATATTTCTGGCTAATTTGATGGAGCTTTCATTTGGGGAGTTTGACCTGATTTTGCGTATAGACTGGTTGGTGGAACACCGAGTCAGTTTAGACTGCGCATCTAAGAGGGTCGTTCTGAAGACCAAGGATGATGTAGAGATGCTTATGATTGGTGAGCATCGAGACTATCTGTCGCATGTGATCTCCGCTTTAGTAGCTGAGAAACTAGTTTGGAAGGGATGTGAGGCGTGCTTGGCTTATGTAAGTGTTTCAGAATCTAGGGACTCTTCTGTTATGAATATCAGAACGTAAAGGATTTTTCAGATGTCTTTCCTGAGGAGTTACCGAGTCTACCTCTTAATCGGGAAGTGGAGTTTGGGATTGAGATTCTTTCGGGTACAGCTCCAGTGTCCATCGCTCCCTACCGTATGGCACCGAAAGAGCTTACACAGCTTAACGCTTAAGTGAAAGAGTTGTTGGATCGTGGTTTCATTCGTCCTAGTGCTTCTCCGTGGGGGGCACCAATTCTGTTTGTTAAGAAGTATGGGACCATGAGGATGTGCGTTGATTACCGACAGTTGAATAAGTTGACCGTAAAGAATAAGTATCTGCTTTCAAGGATTGACGACTTGTTTGATCAGTTCAAAGGGGCTTCTGTATTTTTGAAGATCGATCTGCTTTCTGGGTATCATCAGTTGAAGGTTAAGGAAGCTAATGCCCATAAGATTGCATTTAGGACTCAGTATGGGCATTATGAGTTCCTAGTTATGCCTTTTGGGTTGACGAATGCACCGGCCACATTCATGGATTTGATGAACTGAGTGTTTCAGCCCTATCTGGATCAGTTCATCGTGGTCTTCATCGACAAACTTCTGGTATACTCTAAGACTGAGGATGAGCATGATGAGCATTTTAGAGTAGTGCTTCAGATTCTGCGTGAGAAGCAACTTTACGCCAAGCTAAGCAAGTGTGAGTTCTGACTTCGTGAAGTGACATTTCTGGGGCAAGTAGTTTCTGCTGAGGGGATCCGAGTCGATCCTAGGAAGATTGAGGCTGTGTTGGATTGGAAACAGCCTAAAAATGTACCTGAGATCGTAGCTTTCTAGGTTTGGCGGGATATTATCGTCGGTTTGTTGAGGGGTTCTCTTTGATTACGGCTCCTCTTACTAAGCTGCTACGTAAGGGTGTCCCTTTTGTCTGGACTGATGCATAGCAAGAGAGCTTTAAGAAGCTCAAGTCTTTTCTGACCTAGGCTCTTGTTCTAATACAACCTGAATCTGGAAAGGAGTTTGTGGTATACAGTGATACGTCGCATGTCGGTTTGGGATGTGTACTGATGCAGGATGGTAAGATTGTGGCATATGCATCCCGTCAGCTTAAGACACACGAGAGAAACTGATAAACCGTAAAAGTAACATATTTTAATCCTATATTTAGCATATTTCTGGATGATTTATTCCTTGATTCATGTAAAAGGTGCTTTTAATCCTTTCTTTTCATGTCTTAACTTAGGAAAGCACCCGAGGATGAAAAGAACGTGAAACGGGCCCAAAACGGAGTAAATGGGCCATATCACGAAATCCACACGGCCTGGGCCCAAGTCCACACGGCCGTGCCTCATTGATCTACTAGAACACGGCCTAATCATGATCCACAGAGCCGTGCCCCATTCAACAGGTTCAAACACGGCCTAGCCACGATTCACACGGGCGTGTGCCATGGCCGTGTCCCTGTCTTCAGGAAGCAGAATTTCACTCGGAAAAGGATACTTAGGGGCCAAGAAACCTATTTCGAAATCCTATATAAGCACCTTAAGTATAACCTTCAGGGGGCGGTTAGCTAGGCCAAAGAGCCAAGCCGAAAAGGTCAGATTTGTAGGAATCACTCGAACATGGCCAGTTGATCCATCTCAAGAAGCCGGAATTCTACTCAAGACGGCGGATCTCTCCTTCAATTTCTTCACGGGGTTTTAGGGATTTCTTATGTTTTGTTTTATCTTTTCTTCTGATATGTTTTCTTTTATTGTTATGAACTAAACCCTTCAGATACCTGAAGGGGATGAAACCTAAGACGGAACTTGTTATTGTTTTCTGAACTATAAGATAAATACTTGATTTGTTCTTAATTATGTGTGCTTAATTCTTGTGTTAATATTTTCGGGATATTAATTCAATTTGGATGTGCTTAGGTGGAGGAGCAAAAGTTCTTGCTTAAGAGTAGATCTAGCATAATTAAGCGGAGTTGATCGCGCGCCTAGAGATAGGGTGACGAGATTTTGCCGGATTAGGGTGAAACCTAATATGGGAGTCCATAGATCGAGTTAATGCGATTCTAGGGGTTTTAATTAGAAAGAGATTTCAATTAATCAACCTAGGGTTAGACGTTATTCGCCTCGAGAGAGGGTTTAATATAACTTAGGGAATCTTACGATCAAGTCAAGTGAATAAATCGTCTGGTTCAGTGTTAGATAACAAGAGAAGTCTAGGTGGATTCTTCCTAACGATATCGTCTTAATCAACTGAGTTTTCCCAACAGTATTTCCCCAATTCATTCTTTTTGTCTTTGCGTCTTTAACTTAGTAGATAGTTAAATTTAGATTAGATAACAACTTCACTTATTTTAGGCTAGATAATAAAATTGAGTATTCTTAGGCCTGCTATAGCTGCTAATAATTTTGAATTAAAGCTTAACACTATACAAATGATTGAACAATTTGTTCAATTTGATGGTTTGCAGGACGAAAACCCAAAAACTCATATAGCTAATTTTTTAGAGTTCTGTGATACCTTCAAAATAAATGGCGTTTCTGATGATGCCATACGTTTTCGGTTATTTCCCTTTTCATTAAGGAATAAAGCCAAACAGTGGTTAAACTCGTTATCACGAGGGTCAATCACTACATGGGATCAAATGACCGAAAAATTTTTATTAAAATATTTCCCACCAGCCAAAACGGCTAAATTACAGAGTGATATCTCTTCTTTTGTGCAGATGGATTTAGAGACATTATATGACGCATGGGAGAGATACAAGGATCTCTTGAGAAGGTGTCCGCACCATGGTTTACCATTGTGGCTTCAAGTCCAAACTTTCTATAACGGTGTGAACCCCTCAACGAGGCAACTAATTGATTCAGCCGCCGGTGGAACCCTGAACAACAGAACTCCTGAAGTAGCCTACGAGTTTATTGAAGAGATGTCACTGAATAACTATCAGTGGCAGGTTACCAGGACAAACCAACAAAATCAGCCGGAGTTTTCAACCTAGACGCAGTAATCATACTATCAACGCAGGTAGAGATGATAAATAAAAAGCTTGATAGTTTGTGTTCTTCGCAGGCATATCCAGTAATGCAGTATGATGCAAGTGGAATTGTGGCAAATCCTGAGTACCCACCCTACCAACCGGGCACAGAGAGCGAACAGATGAACTATATAGGTAACAATTTCAAATCTAATAATAACCCTTATAGTAATAATTATAATTCAGGTTGGAGGAAACACCCAAGTGTTTCATGGGGAAGTCAAGGAAATCAAAGACAACAACCTCCCCAAAATTTCCAAAATCAGCCCTATCCACAGGAAAAGGGGCCGAACCTCGAAGAGATGCTGACAAAATTTATGGTAGCAACAGAAACTCGTCTCCAAAAAACCGAGACAATGCTCGATAATCAAAAAGCACCAATCAAAGGGGTCGAGAGCCAAGTTGGAGAACTTACTAAGTCAGTTGGACAACTTACCAAGATAGTTTCCGAAATTCGATCAAAAATTTCCGAACGACCGCAAGGGCGTCTACCAAGCAACACTGAGATTAACCCAAAGGAGCAAATCCAAGCCATCACAGCTCATGATAGTATTGGGTTAGAGGAACCCAATCCAATACAAGAAAACGAGGTAGAAAAAGGTAAAGTTGAGGTAACACAAGAAAAACCAAAACCGGTAATCAAAGAGTACCAAACTCGTATTCCTTATCCTGAAGCGATGAACAGGGACGATACAAAGGAACAGTTCGGTAAGTTTCTTAAACTTTTAAAAAATTACATATCAACTTACCTCTTCTTGAAGCTCTTTCACATATGCCAGATTCGAGGAAATTTTTAAAACAACTCTTGACGAACAAGCGTAAGTTAGACAAGGAGCCACATGTGGAATGAAACACAGTATGCTTAGCAATGTTACATAATAGACTACCACGAAAGCTAAAAGATCCAGGGAGTTTTATAATTCCATGTTTAATTGGTAGACTAACTGTTGATAATGCATTAGCTGATTTAGGGGCAAGTATAAATGTCATGTCTTATAAAATGTTTAAACAATTAGGTCTAGGGAAACCCAAACAAACTAGGATGAGTATTCAATTAGCTAATAAAACTGTTAGAATTCCTAGGGGTATTATCGAAGATGTTCTTGTAAAAATTGATAAATTCGTTTTCCCAGTAGATTTTGTTGTCTTAGACATGGATGAGGATAATTCGATTCCCCTAATTTTAGGAAGACCCTTTTTAGCAACTGCTAGGACTAAATTTGATGTTAGCACAGGAGAACTCATACTTCAGGTAGGTGACAAATCGATCAGTTTACAAGCTCTTGACTCGGCCAGGACAACAATTGATAAAGGTGAGAAAGTAAATTCAGTTGATAACCAGATTGTTCAATCTTCACCACAGGAAACACCACAAGATTACAAACCTGAGCCGAATCATGGACCCCATGCCAACAAAGACAAATTACATAAGGAATGAAGCCTTAGGGTCGACAAACTAGAAGAGTGGATGACACACTTTAAAGAGGAACCAGAACAGCACGAAGTAAAACCAAAGGAGCCCCCAGAAGAGCTCATAGGAACATCAAACCACTTCAAAATAGGAGATCAGGTACTATTAGATAAAGCAGATCCTCGCATCATTACATCAGACCTGAACACGAACAAAGAAATTCCTCTTGAGGAACACAATATTTTCCCATACGGAACAGTCGAGGTAAGCAACCATATATTCGGCACTTTCAAGGTAAACGCTTCTCGACTTAACCTTTATCAAGAAAATAGAACTAATAGCATGAGGGAAAATATTCAAACTTTTAAACCACCCTGAGTTTTGCGAATACGAGGAAAGTCTAGCTTAAGACTTTAAACGAGTGCTTCTCGGGAGGCAACCCGAGTACTAACCCCATCAACTTTTACATTTTTTATTTTGTCTTATTTGTTTTGTTTTAGGACCTAACTTTAAACTAACCAAAAGGGCAGATTTCCAGACCACACGGCCTTGCACACTGTCATGGCCGTCGCCGTGTGGTAGTACAGAATCTCCGTACTGACCACGGAAGAGGCGGTACGAACAATGGTAGAGGCGGTACGAATCAGACTCAACTAATTTTCAAAATTCACGGACCGAACCACCCCACCACGAGCACCGACAAAGCGCCACGGCCGTGCGACGCGGTCGTGGTCGACACTGACTTCTCATAAATGAGTATGGCAATCAGTAAAATGGGCGTGGGTGAACCAACACGCCTAGACACACGGTCGTGCAAGGCGGCCATGTGAATCGACACGCCCTCAGTCCACGGGCGTGGGAGAGCATCAAGAACCAAAACTCTATTTAACCCCACACTCCATTTTCCCTTCTTCTCACCAACTCTCCGTCTTCTTTCTTCCCTCCTTTTTCAGATTGCTCTCCTTCCCATAACAAAATCTCTATACTCTTGAGCTACACATATCCATGTCGAAGAAGCGGAAGAAGCTAAGCATAGTCTCCCCAAGGGAGACTGATCTACATAAGCTCATGTCGGCCGCTTCATTCCACCGACAAGCCAATGGTCTTTGAGACCATTTAGTTTTCATTTTACTTTTCTCTTCTCCTTTATTTTTCCTCTCTTTGACAATCTTATACTCAATATAGTTTCTTTTAATTTAGTTTCTTAGGGTCAAGTTCGTCAGGCTGCTAGGGAATCACACCTTGGGAACCACGACCATCACCACCACAGCCTTCGAAGTAGTAAAGGCTGCTTGGGAATCACGCCACTTTCGCCACCATCAGCACCTCCGCAACCTAAGGAATGACACCCACCTCACGAACCATCCATCAATAAGGACTTCTCGGTCCATTAGTCTTTTCTTTCATTTTTATTTTCCTTCTTAGTCTCCTTCTCTTTATCTTTCTTGTCTTTAATTATATAATTAGTTTATTTTAAATGTGTTTCAGTAATCCCTGGCTAATTCTTCACGAGCTTCCCAATTTCTTCATCTAGCGCAGAGCTCGATAGAAGCCACCACACTTTGGAACTTCCACCTCAAGGAAACCATCCAAATTCAGGAAGTTTCACCACTTTCTCCCTACTAATTATTTATATACATCTTTGTACATTGAGGGCAATGTACATCTGAAGTGTGGGGGGTGAATATTTATTTCGAGAAAGTGCCTAACTTTTTGCATTATTCTCAAACTATGCCTAACTTTCTTCATTATTCTCAAATCCCTGAATTATATATTTTTCTTAAGTAATTTCCTCATATTACAAATTAGGATGAAATTTCTGATGAATTATGATTTTTTATTGATTTGTTTTTGAGTAAGTCATAGTTAATTGTGCATTGATGATTAAATTTGAAGAATATTAGAGAATCAAGCATGATAAGTCTATTTTTCAGAATTAAAAATTTTGTTAGGTTGTCTACCTGAATCTGAATGTTACCTTGAAATTTGAAATTTGTGATGTTGACATCAATAAACATCCATAATTTTTGTGAGATTTTGAGCTTTATAAAGCATTTATTCTTTTTTCTTGCTCACTTTTTGATTATGAGTGTGTCAACATTGAACTGTTATTCTAGAACTTACCTCGATTATACATGTTGAAACCACACTTATGATTTGATATACCGAGATGATAAAGGCACCTAGGTTTTTACCCACTCACTCCACTAAAAAGCGTACCTTCAATCTCGATTCTAACCTTCTAATTCAGCATTTATCCACACCTTTAACCCAAGCCCCGTTACAACCCTTTTAAAGACCTTTTGATCTGTTTATCATCTCATTTTACAGTGGTGGAGATTTGATTTTCAGGCAAGCCTATGGGATTAACTTTTCAGGTTCGAATTTTGAGTGCTCTTTTTCCTGAACCTCAAACACTTCGAGTGATTTGAGTGAATCTTTTGTGAAGATGTCAATCCTTATCGGTTTTGAATTAAAGGTAATTATTCAGGTAATGGGAAACACCTACGTTTTCGTGATACAAATGTATGACTTATATTGTTTGAATCTTTAGGACTCTTCGAGTTAAATTATCCATGTATAAATTATCTATGAATTATGATGAGACATCGTTGATAAAAGAGTTATGAATCATGGAAAGTTCGTTTTGATTGTAAGTTGAGAATTTTACTTGAGGACAAGCAAAAGCTTAAGTGTGGGGGTATGTGATAAACCGTAAAAGTAACATATTTTAATCCCTCATTTAGCATATTTTCGGATGATTTATTCCATGATTCATGTAAAAAGGTTAATCCTTTCTTTTCATGTCTTATACTCAGGAAAGCACTCGAGGATGAAAAAAATGTAAAACGGGCCCAAAACGAAGTATATGGGCCATATCACGAAATCCACACGGCCTGGGCCCAAGTCCACATAGCCATGCCTCATTGATCTACTAGAACACGACCTAATCATGATCCACACGGCCGTGCCCCATTCAACAGGTTCGAACACGGCCTGCCACGATTTACACGGGCGTGTGCCATGGTCGTGTCCCTGTCGTCAGGAAGTATAATTTCACTCGGAAAAGGATACTTAGGGGCCAAGAAACCTATTTCGAAAGCCTATATAAACACCCTAAGTATAACCTTCAGGGAGGCGGTTAGCTAGGCCAAGGAGCCAAGCCGAAAAGGTCAGATTTGTAGGAATCACTCGAAGATAGCCAGTTGATCCATCTCAAGAAGCAGGAATTCTACTCAAGACGGCGGATCTCTCCTTCAGGGGATTTTAGGGATTTCTTATGTTTTGTATTATCTTTTCTTCTAAGATGTTTTCTTTTATTGTTATGAACTAAACCCTTCAGATACCTGAAGGGGATGAAACCTAAGATGGAACTTGTTATTGTTTTCTGAACTATATGATAAATACTTGATTTGTTCTTAATTATGTGTGCTTAATTCTTGTGTTAATATTTCCGGGATATTGATTCAAGTTGGATGTGCTTAGGTGGAGGAGCAAAAGTCTCTGCTTAAGAGTAGATCTAGCATAATTAAGCGGAGTTGATCGCGCGCCTAGAGATAGGGTGACGAGATTTTGCCGAATTAGGGTGAAACCTAATATGGGAGTCCATAGATCGAGTTAATGCGATTATAGGGGTTTTAATTAGAAAGAGATTTCAATTAATCAACCTAGGGTTAGACGTTATTCACCTCGAGAGAGGGTTTAATATAACTTAGGGAATCTTACAGATCAAGTCAAGTGAATAAATCGTCTGGTTCAGTGTTAGATAATAAGAGAAGTCTAGGTGGATTCTTCCTAACGGTATCGTCTTAATCAACTGAGTTTTCCCAACAGTATTTCCCCAATTCATTCTTTTGTCTTTGCGTCTTTAGCTTAGTAGATAGTTCAATTTAGATTAGATAAAAACTTCACTTATTTTAGGCTAGATAATAAAAAGAAAGTTAGTATTAGTACTTTTAGTTCCTTTGGGTTCGACAATCCGGTCTTGCCTAGGCTATACTACTGTTCGATAGGCGCACTTGCCTCAATCGTTGTCAGAGTTAGTTTCCAGGTTCGATCATTCTCTTTATAAATTTTAAAACTCGACAAAACAACGATAAGAAACTATCCAACGCTTGATCTTGAGTTAACTGCAGTGGTCTTTGCGTTGAAAATCGGGAGACATTATCTGTATAGTGAGAGGTGTATCATCTACACTAATCACAAGAGTCTGAAGTATCTCCTTACTCAGAAGAAGTTGAATCTTAGACAGCGTCGATGGATTGAGCTGCTCAAGGATTACCACTGCGCAATAGAGTATCATCTTGGTAAGGCCAATGTGGTGGCCGATGCACTAAGTCGTAGGGCGATGTCTGATTTAAGGGTGATGTTTGCACGCCTTAGTCTATTTGATGATGGGAGCCTGTTGGCCGAGTTACAAGTTAAGCCGACTTGGATTGGTTAGATTCGAGACAAACAGTTAGGGGATGAGTTTTTGGACTTGTGGTTTCGACAGATTGAGAGTGGTACTACCTCTGATTTTGGGATAAATAGCGATGGTGTGTTATGTTTCTGAGGGTGGATCTGTGTGCAAAATGATCCTGATCTAAGGCAGTCTATTCTGAGGGAGGCGCATAGTAGCCATTATACTATGCATCCTGGCAAAAATAAGATGTATCGCGACCTCCGGGAATTGTACTGGTGACCGGGGTTGAAACGTGAGGTTACCAATTTCGTAGCACACTGTTTGACTTGTCAGCAGGTTAAGGTTGAGCACCGGTTACCTTCGGATTTGCTACAGCCAGTCAACATTCCCTTATGGAAATGTGAATGAGTAAATATGGACTTCGTTAGTGGGTTGCCCTTGACACCCACTAAGAAGGATTATGTTTGGGTCATCGTGGATTGATTGACCAAGTCTGCTCACTTTATTCTGGTTGGAACTGATTACTCTTTGTAGAAGCTAGCGAAGTTGTACATTTCTGAGATTGTAAGACTGCATGGGGTTCCTGTCTCGATCATTTCTGATAGAGATCATCGTTTTACATCTCGATTCTGAAAGAAGTTACATGAGGCTCTAGGGTCAAGATTAGACTTCAGTACTGCGTTCCATCCTCAGACCGATGGTCAATCTGAGAGGGTTATCTACCGCTAGTCGAGTTCGCCTACAATAACAGTTTCCAGTCTAGTATTTAGATGGCACCTTAAGAGGCCTTGTATGGTCGTTAGTGTCGTACTCCTTTGTGTTGGACTGAGTTGGACGAATGTCGAGTTTGGAGTCCTGAGTTGGTTTCTGAGACTGGGGATAAGGTTCGACTGATTCGGGATTGTCTAAAGGCGGCTTTTGATAGACAGAAGTCTTATGCAGATCTAAAGAGGCGTGATATTGAGTATTCTGTGGGGGACTTCATTTTTCTCAAGGTTTCTCCATGGAAGAAAGTTCCGAGATTCGGTCACAAGGGTAAGTTAAGCCCTAGGTTCATTGGGCTGTATCGGATTCTGAAACGTGTGGGGGCGATCGCTTATCAGTTAGAGCTACCTCCAGAGTTGGACTGCATCTATGATGTCTTTCACGTCTCAATGTTGAAGCGGTATCGGTCTGATCCTTCTCATGTTGTTTTTGTTAAGGAGATCGAGGTTAGGCCGGACTTGACTTTTGAGGAGGAATCGGTTCAGATTCTGGATCGAAACATAAAGGTGCTGAGGAGGAAGTCTATACCGTTAGTGAAGATTCTATGGCAAAATCATAGCATTGAGGAGGCCACGTGAGAGCTTGAAGACTTGATGCGCCAGTAGTATCCTCATCTATTCTGATCAGGTAAATTTCGAGGTCGAAATTTCTTTTAGGGTGTAGAGTTGTGACTCCCCAAAATTCTTATTTCTGCTTTTGTGAAAATGTGACACAAATGTGTATCTGCTTCAATAGTTAAGTGCTCTGGGTGTGTCTGAGAGGTCTTGAGTTCAAGCCTTGTGTTTGGTAAATTTTGGAATTTTTTTAACTTAAGCCTTTTACTTGCTCAGTGGGCTTATGTTGAATTAATTGTAAAACCATATCAGAATGAGCCTGCTAGTTTGAGTGGTAAGGGAATCTGTGTATTGTGTGGAGATTCTGTGTTCGAATCTCTGTGCAAGCGTGGGCATTATTTTTTCGGCTTAGTGTTAGGTGTTTTAGTAGAATTTAAATTCTGAAGTGGTTGAGATTGAGTTGTTAGTGGGGAGTTGGGTTTATCAATTGGATTTTATTTTATTTTATTTTAGGTCTTCAGAAAATTCTCCTCCCTTTTGATTTTTTTTTTCTCTCATCTTCCCTCATCATTCCTCTTTTCCTTCCTCCCCTTTTCGTCTATTCAATTCGTGTTGTTTTGTGCAAGTCCCGACTGTGTTCTTTTCGGTAAGTCCTATTTCATTTAATCTTTACACTTTTGGTTAAGTATTTGATAAGGGGTTTGTTTGTTGCTCTCGATTTAGGCGAAGGACAAGGTTTGGCTGGGGCTCCTGCAACAAATTAGGTGTTTAGGGTTCTGTCGATAACGGTAAGTTTTCGCGTATGTTAACTGGTGTTGTTCAGCTTTGAGTTGTGAAATATTTTTGACTGGGTTTCTGTTAGGGTTATTAAATTTAGACTTTGGAAATGTCGATTATAGGTTCTAGAAGGCTCGAGTGTGGTTTCGCATCAAAACGATACCAAGTGTGTACTCGAAATGCAAAAATCGAGATTTTGACAAAAGTTGAAAATGGCCACTGTCGATGCCACACGGGTGTGTGGTCGCCCGTGTGGTAGGCCGTGTGTGACGACACGGCCGTGTGGTTGACGAAGACATGGCCGTGCGCAAGACACGACCGTGTGATGGCCGGAGTGTGATAGTGTGGGCCACACGAGCGTGTGAATATTGGGTCAGGCCATGTGATCCACACGGGTGTGTGGGCCCACACAGGCGTATGGGCCCATTTATATGAGATTTTTTGTAGGGTTGCACGGGTCACCCTAATCGACTGTGAGCCTATTGTAGGATCGGTAAATGCAATCTAACCCTAAAACATGAGATCTATTAGACTAAAATATGGTTATGAGCATGCCTATGTTTGTATATCTATTATTTGTTTGTAAGAGCATGTTAAGCATGATTTATCTGTTACTGTTATTGGGGTGGGATGATGTATACTGGAAGAAGTGTTTTGAAAGGCAGTTGATGCCTATTATCTGGAAGCATGGCTATGGTATATCTGTCATGTGCCGTATCGGTACAACATGGTATGTAGGGCTGGGTGGGTGTTTCAAACCCCAAATGGTGTGTAGGGATGGTCGGAGATAGTGTGTAGAGGATGGGGGTAGGATATCTGGTTTTTGATTATGTTCTGTATATCTGTATCTATATCTATATCTGTAATGGGCTTAAGTCCGAATCTGTATCTGTCTGGTTCTGATTTTCTGTTGTGTGCATGCTTAATTCTGTGGGGTTACACACTGAGTTTACGTAAACTCACTCTTTCTTGTTTAATCTGTACAGGTAATCCATAGAGTTAGGCGGGTCGGTGCAGTGAAGGACTCGATGGTGACCACACATTATCACTGGTTTATATTGTTTTATGGTTTCGTTTAAGTTGTATTTTCTAGGACTGTATGGACTTTTTTTTATCTGTCTCGCTTTGGTTTTGGTTTTTTGGATTTAACCTGCATATTTTTATGATGGTTTCACATTAAGCATTGTTTTTCTAAAAATACGAACTATTTTTCTTAAACATGACGTTTTTCTAAGCTTCCACTAAATTAATACGTTTTAAGGCAAGTCGACTAATTGAACATATGTTTGAAATAAATAAAAGCAATTAAAAGTTTTTATTGAGTTAGCTCCGTTTTCAAAATCCCTTCCATGTGACATCGTCAGATACGACCATAACGTCTAGGCCAGGTTTGGGGTGCTACAGTGAGTATTTGTCACTTTTCAGAATAGTGCAGTCAAGCTACTAGATATAATGCAGTAAACTGCCAAAATCACATAAGTGTGGTCAAGCCACCAGAACAAATATGTGCTTAAAACCACCAGATAAGGTAGATCATTAAACTGCCAACATTTCTTTCGTCACATAATTATCCCACCCTAATACACATAAACACTAATCATATATCAAATGCACATAAACCATACATGTTTTACACATCAGATCATGCTAACATGCTAGCACATACAGAAACAAAATATCATATTTCATATTTAAAATTCATACATATCACATTACGGGCCTTATAAAGTGGCTAACCTCAAATTGCACTTTACCTACGGCCCTAACTAGAATTTATCGAAAATGGGCCCACGCACTTGTGTGGCCTACACGGTCTAGCACACGGCGTAGCACACGCCCGCGTGGCCCACACGGCTTGGCACACGGCCGTGTGGTATCAACAGAACACTTTTTGGCATCACGCCATTTGCTATTTTTCAAGATTGAAGATACACACCTAGTCATTTTTCGATGCCAACACAACACCTGTGACTTTAACAGCTAAAAACGACATTCCACTTCAAGAATTAGCAAACGAAACAAGAATCGATTAAGAGAAAACGACCTTTACTTCCTAAAATTTTAGCCAAAACAATAGGGCATTTGGCCCTAATAACAAAACAACCTCCAATCTGGCATTTGATTACTTACCATTGTTAAAGTCACCTACTTTAACAACCCCTAGATCGCTGAAGAATTGCTTGTTACCAAATTCTCACCTAAATCAAGGATTTCACATGGTTAAAACTATTTTCACATAATAGGATATTATAACCCCAAAACGTGAAAATTCTAATAAAAAGATACGAACTTAAATCAACAACCTTACCATACATGACTCACAGCGATACAGAAAAGAATGTTGATATGGAAAACTCAAAAGCAGAGAAGACGGAAACCAAAAGAAGGAAAACAATAGGAAGAAATCTTGTGACAAAAATTGGAACAAAAAAACAAAGAAAACTTACATAAAGAAAAAAAACCGTGAAAGTAAGGGGGGAGAGCGAGAAAGAATGGACGGGTGAGGGAGAGAACTTTGAGGAATATTGCAAAATATTTAAAAAAATAAAAGTATAATGTTATTTATTTAAATCCTATCAGGTTTCCAGAATCACCACATAGGCAACACATACAAAGAATAGCAGAAATATTTTCACTTTGTACGCACATGATTGAAAAGTTGAGCGAAAATAATATTTAAACACAATGTTCAAAAATAGAGGTTGTGACAAAAATTCAAAGGAAGGGATTTGAACACAAGACCTCAGCCACATGACCAAAACACTCAACCACTGCACCAAATAAACTCCCTTGACAATTTTTGACAATTCAGAAACAAGAATTTTGGGGCATTACAGAGAATTAAGCAAAGTATAACAAGAGTATTAATTTCTTTAAAGAACTTATGTAGTAATTCTTTATGGAATAAGCTAAGAATAGTAAAAAAATGGAGGAGAATCAAAAGAAACTTTTGTTTCTCAAATTTTTATGTGTTTTAGGTGTGTCACACAAATGAAATTCCACTCCCGTTTATAGGAATTCTCATGTCTCTTCATAGAGACACAATTATCCAGTCACATCTTTTAGTGATAAACATAATTATTAAATAGATGTCTATTAGGATTGTAACACCCCAAACCTGGCCCATTTAATCCGACCGAATTTGGAATGCCACTGCGGAACACTTTCGAAAAACATTCTTACTTAAGAGATAAACCGTTTAAAATTTGTTTCCTTTAATAAAACATTAATTGACTTGTAATATTCTAAGTAAAAATCGGAGTTTGTTATAAACATATCGGTTTCAAGCTTTATTGAGAAAATAAAACCGTTTTCAATCAACCTTTCATATTAGGGCATAATAATAACGATACTTAACAAATGAATTGAAACACTTTAGTGGGCCTTATTACAATTCACACTAAATCAAAATACGAAAAATATCATTATTTAATTTATCAAATAAAATGTCCCTTTTCATGAAAGTCCATTTCCTCATGGCCACCTTTGTATCTTCTCCGACCGGTCCAAGCTTACGCGCCACCTGAAAGGTTTAACAAAAATAGAGTGAGTCACCAAGACTCAGTGCATAGTTAATACACATGTCCTCACATATGGGCTTGGCCCATATTCACATAATCCATATATATATAACAAACGATTATAAATATGCAATTATGAATACACAATATTATAAATATGATTACGAATATACAATTACGAAGTCCAATCCACAAGTAATCCACATATCTTTCTTTTGCACATTATTTCTTAAGGTCGTGGCTAAGCCACTGATCCCATAGGGATCCCACATATCTTTCAATTCACAAATCATCAAGCACGACTGCAGCACGAGGTTCGGATTAGACCACTCACATAGTATACACCCTTTTCTTCAATAGTCACATCACAAGTCTCATGCGTATTTATATGTACCATAGCAACATTTCGTACGAAACAAATATATATACATTTTATACCAAGGTCACATATTACTCAAGACGATATACATAACGTGTCATCACTTTATTTTACATTCATCGATAAACATTTCTTATCGCAAATCACTGACAAATTAATATCGAAATCACTAACTTGATTATTCGATCACTTACCTTAGTATCCATACTGTTAGCTTTTATTTCGGCTAACATGCATAACATTTACGTTTACATAAAATAATACTTACTACATATATATATCAAGCAAAAGAACAGTGCGATAACTACGCACCTGACTATAGCGAGATTCTGATTTATCGAATCTAACAAAGTCCCGTAAGCTTCTGTTACTATTTATCGATTAGCCCCTAGAACACATAACCGAAATCGGTCACCCTTAGTATCAATATCATGGCCTTAGGCCGAATTCCACAACCACGTACCTAGCTTATTTTGATCCCGAAACACCACTCGATCTTGTCGATTTGCTCTCGAAGTCATCGAAAGTCCTACTAAAGCGTGGTTAGAATCGGTTAACATCCATATCTAAGAACAATAGCCCTTGGCCGAAATGTACATAACACTTACCTTGAGCACCTAAATTCCCGAGAGACTCATTTGTGCTCCTTAACACTAGCTTGCTTATCTGAAACCAAGAGATCCCTCCAAGGTCCCTTAATGCTGGCTTCATACCAAGGAACATGAGGTTATGGCATTCACCCACATTTGGCCAACCTTAGACCAACACAAAATCACTGTTTTTGGCACACAATAAAAAGATGAAGCGAAACTGATTTCTGAGGAGAAATTACTTACTATTATTGCTTTGAAGAGAAAGGAGGGTTTAAAACACACTGTCGATAGCACCATTAATAGAGATTCGGCTAAGTCCTTCAAACAAGAGTGGAGAAGTTGGTCAAGCAAGGCATACCTATTCGAAAATACCTCCTTAGCAAGAACCACATTCGGCCATGGCTCTCAAAGGTGGATGAGGTGTTCGGCTATCTCTTTTTAACACTCTTTTAATTCAACTCAAAACAGGCCATGCAACATGTAGGAAGAAGGAAAGCAAAACAAAGAGATTTGGCACCCTTTCTTACACTCAAAGTCGAAATGAAGGTCCTTCAAGAGTTCAATAATAGGCCATTTACGAAGTAGAGAAGAGAAAATTACCCACTCCATGCTCTCTCTTCCATTTTCGGTCAAGACACAAAAAGGAATGAAAATGAAATGTGAAATTCGGCCATGCATCCTTGCCAAACACATGGCCGGTCAACTCCCCCAAGACATGCTTCCACAAATGAGTTCATTCCCCCAAGCAAAAGACCCATCACCCTTGAAAAAGGATGATACATTGTTTATTCATTTTTTTCCATTACCTTACACAAACTTTCAAAATATATCCCATGCCTCATCATTTTCTATACATTATAAAATAATACAAAAGACTAATGCCCAAGCTTGCTATGTCATGGCCGGCCATGCCCCTCTCTTTTTGCTAAATTCAACACTAATTTCCATCACCTTATTCATTCCAAAACATAATATAATAATAATAATAATAACATATAAACTTTCTCATCTATCTAAGCAAACAAAATAATAGAATATCATGGTTTAAACCCATGCTTCCAATTAAAATAATAAAACAGTAGAATAAAATAACTAGCCCATAATTCATAGCATAAAAAAAATATAATTAATGCTGCATGCATTAATTTCCCATGCAGCCCACCAGCTCCTACGCCGGTCTCAAAAGAAAAAGGAGAGATCCAGGTGCAGCCTCCAGGTCTCGAACCCGAGACCTGGAGTGAATCCTCCAGACTTCCTGCCATTTCCGCTACCGAGACTTTCATGCCAATAATGCTTCGAAAATTCTTTTAAACTATCCTTGCCTTGGCTCCCTGCACTTTAGCGCTAAAAATAAAATGCTTCAAGTGCGGAATCCAGGACTCGAACGCGAGTCCGCCTAGTCGCAGTTTCCCAGCAAGGTCCTTAACCATTCGGCCAAGGTTCAATTCATGCTAACAAACGCATCGGAAATCCTTTTAACCCTTACCTTGCCAGTTTCCCAGGTCTGAACGCTAAAATGAAAATAAAGCGCATCACGCGCGATCCCTGGGACTCGAACACTCGACCTCGAGAGGCCCCCATGCTGCAAACGTCTTAGCCACTCGGCCATGTGCCTTTTTGTGACAGAAACCATCGTGATTTTCTTTTAAAGCCTTCTTCTAAACAGCGCACCTTTTGAAAATAAAATGCTTATGCCGCACACACGAGACTCGAACCTTTGACCATACTTGGCGCCGAATCTTAAGTGGCACACGGAAGCCACTTGGCTACCTGGACTTTCATGTCCAAAACCTTCTGAAAATTTTACTTAAGGCCTTCTTGCCTAATTTCCACTTTTAACCCTTAATTTTCAAAATTTTCAAAATGCTCCATTTTTAGTCCGAGAGTTTTAGGAACTCTAAAAACACATCAAAACCACTCTTGAGGCCTACTAACACTCGAGTTATTTTCTAAACTCGCAACCCCTATTTCGGAATATTACAAGGATAGCCACATCTATTAAGAATTAACACAATTATTCATTACATATTACTTGAATAATCATAACTTTTTATTAATAATAAAGTAACATAACTTCTAGTAAGAAAAAGGCATAATTCATCACTATGAATAGTGACAAGTGTCACTCATAGTTAATAACCAAGTGATATAGCTTGTGGATCACTTGTAATTTTTCATTTGTAACTATTGGAACATTATAAATATTTTGAAATGTTCCAACAATATGAAAATTTCATTCATGAAAACGGAGTAGCTCGTAAGTTAATCATTATTCGTTTCACTCTAGGGATGGAAATTCATCTTAGAACTGACTCATGCATGGTCTAGACTAAGGACAAATTGATAGGCAAGATACTTCATAAGAAGCTTATTACTAACATAAACCTATCATGGATGACATCAACACCTTAAGGAAGATGCATCTGCACCTGAGATGGTGTAATTAGAACAATAAGGCATCAAAATGGGTAGAGAAGTTTTCAAGAACTAACTTAGGTAGGTGAAAAACTTTTAGGTTATTTTAAGTACTTCCATACATGATATTTATGTTGTTACTTCATTAATCTATCTTTTGCATCTGTTCTGTTGTTCTACCATTGAGAGTCGATTAGTGTCAAACTTGTGGTGGAATTGGTGTTGTCCTTGCCATGGAATGAGATGTTGATAATGTAGATACCACTAAAGAATTGGTTGGCGTGTGCAAAAATGGTGGGTTCTTTTGACCCAATACTATCGATTTCTTAGCCTCATTATTTACTTACTATAATCAAGATAATAAAATAGCCTCAACATTGTTGTGGGTCTAAAATCTAACACCTTATTTTTAATATCCATCTATAGCCTAGAAATGAAGGATTATACCATGAATTTCTTTAATAAGATTGATGTACGCAAAATCATCTTCTCAGACCTTATTTAATTGTTCACATTTGTAGATTCTTGGTCAATTGTCCCTCAAGTGATTTAATCTCACTAAGAGCAAATCGTTTCTTTATAGCCTCCACTAAGTGGCTCCACTCATCTAGTTGCCTTCTCCTCTACATCTATTTGAACCAATTCATCACCAGCCCATCCATATAAAACATGCCATCGTGACCCAATGATGATCATCCATTCCCTAAAAATCGAAAAATCTTAAGCTATTGGAATCCATTCCACTAAATCTTTTCCATTCAAAATAGGCAAAGATGGTCCTCAATTCAACTATTGTTAATCGGCACAGCTGAATTGAAAGGAACTCAGCAATTGGTCGTGCCATGAATAAGACTCTTGGAATTGCTGCATCATTTTCGTTTATGATCGAATTGTTGGAAAATTGGGTTTAGAAAACACAGAGGAATGCTTCGACTAAGTAGTCTTCTTTGCTATCCTCAAGTTCACGTTTTCCAAGTGTGAGCTCGCTTTGAATCAGAAAATTTTTCACAAAATTACCAGTGGGGCAATTTCGCAATTTCTCTAAACTTCTAGGGTCAAGTTGTAAATAACAAGAAAATCTCTAGAAATTTTTTGAAATAATTTCTTCAGAGAATTTTCTCTCAACAACTTTTCTTTGAATTCAAGTGTATGAAAATAATTACCCTTGCTCTATTTATATAAGGAGAGTTTAGAGAGATTTCAACTAGGATTAGAATTAATTACATTAATATTAAACTAATAAAATATTATATAGATAAATATTAAATTTAATATCTCATATTCATACTAAATTAATAAAATACTATCTAGATAAATATTAAATTTAGTTTAATATTAAATTCATTAAAACAATATTATCTTTGGAAAAGTTAATTTGAAATCAAGTTACCCGGTAGAGTCCCACAACTGTCGCTATCGCAGTAATTGTGCCCAACGGTGCCATCTCCAATGCAACTCTCTTGGCACCCCACATCGTCATTGTTTTGTTGAATGGGCTTGGCGAGTTCGACTGCTACCGATTCAGTCAGGCCATCACTAACCTGACCGATCTAATCTAGCCACTGGTTGGATTGTCGGCCCAGTTTCATACACAAGGCCTGGTTCAACCAGTTCTTGGGTTCTAATCTCGGGTTCAATTATTGATCTCATGTCCAATTTTCAAGTTTAGTTACCCATCAGGTTAATTGTCTAACTTGAAAATTAATTTCAAAAAATATCATATTTAGTTTAATTAATTTGATTAATTGAATTTTACTTTATCAAATTTAATTTTCTCAAAAATCACTGAGATTTTTCAAATTAAATTTTCAAGAAAATTCTCTAATTGAAAAATTCACATGACCACCTAATTTAATTCCACATTGACTAAATCAGCTCAATTAAATTATTTTCACAGTCGTAAAATTTTCTTCTGATTCAAATGCAGTCCAGTCGAGCTTTTGTTGAGCAGGCAAAGGGACCAATCAAACATATAGAATTAGGCTCGATGAATTACAATTATGTCCAGAAGTATTGTTCTGATAATTTGCAATTTACTTAATCATGGAGCTAGTCTACAAGAAGTACCATGATTGAAAACTCCTTATTGTATACTCTTTACGAAAGCAATTCATCCAACTACTCTGTCCAATGACTTTGCCATGTGTGTGTTACCCTCATATGATATCCTTGATTCATTTAAGTTAAATTCATTCACTCAATACAATTCTATTCTAACTCATTATCACCATTGTGTCTTCTTAATGATTAATATGATCACTGTCAACTAATGAGTGTGATAAATTGCTCATTCAAGAACAAATAACTCAGGATCACGTTTCATATTTATCAATCCACACAATGCCAATGAGAGGATATCGTTAACTCTTTAATCGAGCTATGAATTCCATTGTTGCTAGTAAAGTCATGCCATACACAAGTCTTGTACCCAACATATCAGCTATCGGCTCGATAATCTTTAGAGCATAAGTCTCCACTTATATCAAAACACATGAGTTACATACGCATGGTCGATGACTAACCTAAGATTTAGGTAAGTCACACCATGAATATCACAAGTAAATTAATTCACAAACGGATTCAGAATTAATTAAACTTGAGTATAGTCCAATGTATCATTCTTCAAATGAGTACATCTATGCCTTTACCCGTGGAGTCAACTACTCCAGTAGTCAAGACTAGTTATCTCCCTAATTGAAATTGTAAACAAAATAATAATCCTTCTATGTATTTGAATCAAATGCTCTCTTTTACGGGATTATGAACTCGTTTATATTATTTACTAAAGTTATCTTTCTCGCAATGTAAACGTTCTTACAGTGTCACCTATCATCAACTTGAACTTAGACAATCAATAAGCTAATATTTGCTTGTCATAATTTCGCTATGCATGCAAAACATGAAAGACAAACACAAAAGATATAATAGTGAAATGTGAAATTAACTTTATTTATTTATCTATCGTTAAAATACATAAAAAACAGTTACATGTTTACTACAATATGGGCACATTTCATAACATGAATTTCATGGGCCACGTTTCTCAATGAAAGCGCCAATGTCAAGTTGAACTTGCAATTTGAGCCAAGAAAAGGGAAAAAAGGTTAAATTCTACTATTAGTCTTTGTACTTTGCGAAAATTGTGAATTTAGTGTCTGCAATTTATTTGATCAATTTTAGTCCCTTTACTTTTCGAATTGGTCAATTTTAGTCCTTATACTTTTCAAATTTTAAAATTTTAATCCTGACCCAAACAGTAGCAATTAGATATGTTTTGTTGAATTTAATTGCTAGTCTTGTACTACTTTTCAAATTTTAAATTTCCATTCTTGACACAAATAACATTTACTAATCCATTAACTAGATTTTCAGTGAGTAATATGTGAAAATAATAAGTTGACATGGCCTAACACATATAATAATATGTTTGGCGCATCCAATTTTGAAAATAACATAATTTTACTTAATGAATTTAACAATTATTGTTTGGTGAGAACTGAAATTTTAAATTTTGAAAAGTACAAAGATTAAAAATGACTAAATAAAAGAATACGGATTAAATTTATAACTTTTGAAAAATATAAGGACTAATAATAGAATTTAAAAAATAGATAGAGCAAGAAAAGAGAGAAAAAATTAGAGAGGAAATGATTATTCAATGACCAACTTAAAAGCATTCTGTTACAACCACACCAATATTTATACTCCAAATCATTACATTAGAAGCGCATGTAATCCTTTTGTTTCTTTGGCTCTTTCTTTCCCAAATGCCCTCCTAAGTTGAGCTAGAAGCTTAATGGCTTGCTCGCTCACCCTATGTTCCTTTGATCTCTCTCCCTTTGCCAACATGCTCATAACATATCTCTATATGGAGATGGACTTCAGAAGAGGCGAGGGAAAGCTTGGTAAAACAAAGTTAATAGGATGAATGATATTTTATGTGTCTAAAAACTAAGTGCATATATACAAACTCGATTTATTCCGGGATTGGTGTTTATATTTGTCTTTTTATGTATTCTATTATTTTTAATATTAATATTTATATTTAATGATTTTTTTCTCTCTCATCCCTGAATGTAGACCATTAAGGTTATATCATCTAATATTAGTTCTACATATAAATTCTTAACATAAATTGCTTTTATTGATCCATATGGATATCAATAATCGATAGTTACTTTTATTAAACAATATAGATATCAATGATCGATAGTAAAACATTACAAATAAATATAGATAGTAAAACAGATACGAAAGAGATAAAATAAAAAAAAAAACATTACAAATGTACTAATTAAATGAATTTGTCTTAGCTAATTCAACTGCGGAGAAGGCAGCTTCCTTATACCTTCTCAGTTTACAATTACAAAAAACTATGAATGAATTAAACATATGGGTATAGAGAGAGAGTTAGTATAAAATCAAAATGCTTGCTAACAATGTACACATAACCAAAGAAATTATGAGAAAAAATGCCAAGATTGTCATAAGCAAGCCAAAATCATTCCACCGGCCATTACCCTTAGCCAACGAACATCCGAAAACTGCAACACCCTTCTTCTCCTTCTTACTGTCCTTTGCATTCAATCCAATATCCACCAATCTCTCACTTATTGTGTCTTCTTCAAACTCAAGATAAAAGATACGCATTAAGAGAAGCATCGCCATGCAAAGGAAACCACTTGCAGTGTCTTTACACCACTTCATGAAGCTGAGGCTTTCCGTACACTTCCCTTTGGTGAATGAATATAGCTTTCTGAAGAAAGATTTTCCTTTGTTATATCTTGCTTCATCTGGCTCTGGCTTCCCCACCTGGAACTGCAGGTAGCTAGTCGCTGTAATTGGATTTTGGTGAACCTTAACTGTTTGAGAAGGCAGTGCCTGGTGAAAGCATGTGTTGGCTACTTGCCGAGTTGAAACCAACATTCCATGATTAAATTTAATGTCCTCGACAACCTCATAGCTTGGTGAGCTTCTTAGATCATCTATATTACCTTCGTCCAAAAAGTGATCGCCTTCGATGAATCCATGCGAAATATCTTCGATTTCATTATCTTTGATCCCTGCGTCATTGATAACAATGCTGTTGTAATCATGTCCACTTTCACCTGCATCAGAATTAAGGAATAGTGTTCAAAAACTGGATATGACTGAATTTATATTCAAGAACTGGAGATACGTACCTTGAACCCCAGTATCTGTAAAACTCGAAATATGTTGTATTGGAACAACCTTGTTTTCTTGCATGAAACAATACTGTGGTCGAAAGATAATAAACAAATAATGATATATTCTGCATTAAATAAACGAAGTTATCGCACAATTAAGTAGCTAAAAATGGTTTAAAGAAGAGTTACCTGCTCAAAATCTTTGCTCGACATTCCCACCCATCTCAAATTTTCAACCATTCGATCTCCCTGCACCATTGTCGACCTTGTACTCGATCCTTCAAATGATTGATTCGTGTACAGTGGACAATTCATCTGATCATTGATTTGATTTTGGTGTTGGTACATGGTATTCATAAAGGTAAAATCATGACCATTACTGGAGCTGCTTCCGCCCCAAGCATCTTGATTTATCAGTTGCTGGGAAGCATGAGCAACGGAAAGAATTTCCTCTAATATGTCAGTTTCATGTTGGGTTTCACTCATTGGAGCAGTTCGCATCATCACTTTGTGATTGGCGACTCCAACTTGAGAGAAATCTTCAACTTCTAGTGGAGGCAATGACATCTGCTGCTGTAACCTCGCACATTCTAGTGCTACATCAACCTGGAAAACAGTGAATAATGAATGAATGCACCAGTAAAATTACTTGATGTTGATGATGATCCTACAAAAAAGCTTACCTTAGATGGAGCACAGGGAATGGTTGCATAGGTCGAAAAGGAAGGATTAATTAATCCAAACGCGTCTTCAGAGAAGCATTGCATCCATTTAACATCTCTAGCCTCACAAATGTCGTCAATAGAAGATGATGATCTATTGAGAATACTGGATGAACAAGCGTCCACGGATTTCCCAAAATCGGAACTCTCTTCGCATCTACCCTCGGAATATAAATCAAGGCTAGAATTAGACTGCTCACTAGTAATCTGAATCTGATTATTCACAGTAGTTGAGTAATGCTCCCCAAAAATCTTGGGGGTAGTCGTCGCACTTTTCTTAAACACGCGACAAAGAGCATAAGCGTCCTGCAGGAAGGAAGGAATATCTATCAATTATTCCAGAGAAAGTCAATAATGGAAGAAAATAAAAAAAAAGTTGTGGAAATGGTGAGCTGACATTGAAGCCGGTGGAAGCAGATTCACATTCTCGCTCGTCCAGACGGTATTCATGCATAACCCAGTCGGTTCGAGAACCATGGGGAGCTCTCCCTCGATAGTAAACCAAGGTTTTTTTCACTCCTACACCTCGCGTCTGGGAGTTCACTTTCCTATCTTTCCCTGTGGCTTTCCAATACCCAGATTTTGTTGCTCGATTGGTTCTTGATCCATTCGGATACTTGCGATCTCGAGGGCTAAAAAAATACCATTCCAGATCTTTGCTAGGTAACAATGATTTCCCTGTGTGTTAAGTTCCTTCAGTTCTATTTGTTCACTCATATGGAGTTAAATTAGTAAAGGAAAAAAAACACAAAAAAGCAAGACTTGTATGAGCAGCAAAGGAACAAAAAGCATTGGTTTTCATATATATATATATAATATATATATGTTGTAGAAGAAGCAATTCAATTGCATCCCTTTTTGGTTGATGCTTCTTTTAGGGTTCCTTTGCTTTCTCTTTCAGATATTGTCTTATTAGTAACTTCAAGGTCTAGGGTTAGCAGCCAAGTCCCAGATTTTTCAACTAAAAGTGTAGGATGTTTGACCATAAAGCACGTTCGGTTCAAAACAAAAGTAAAAAAGTTCACTCGGTTTCAGCCATTATCAACTACTTCAAAAATGAAAGCGAATTAATCTTATTCAAATCATTTTCTGGATTCCCCTTCACAAAAGTAATACTATATGTTTAAAACCCCTTTGTCTTTATTTATCATTTATTTCGTACAATACAACATATTGAGTTTAAATTTATTATGGCCACCCAGAAATTAGAGGAAGTAATTTACCATGAATATACATGCAATTCATGTTTAATTTCAAGCAAATTTTAAAAAATAATAATAAGAATAACACTCTCTTTGGTTTTAGGTTTTTTTAATTTGTTATTTTATTATGTGCAGGTTTATTATTCCTTTCTTAACCTGCTAATCAACTTTAATAGGAAATATCAATGAAATATTAGTGGAAGAAAGTAAAATAGAGGAAACCTGGTAAGTCCCAAGGCTCGCACTTGTAAAGATCCACTTCAGGGATGATCTCTAAATCAATCTTGCGGCCATTAATCTTTCTCTTGAGATAATAAGCGACAAGCTCCTCGTCTGTTGGATGGAACCGAAAACCAGGTGGTAATGAAACAGGAGCCATCGTTGTCTTGCTTATATATGCCCTGAGACTATATAAGATATATAGAAAATTGTTATTAAGGAAAAATATAGTTTATAAAAACATGTTAATTAAGAGACAAAGAGAGAGAGACCTTGGAGAACTAAAGAAGAAGAAGAAGCAAGTTAGGAAGAAATAGAGAGAATTGAGAAGGATATATATGAAGTAGAGAAAGACAAAAAGAAGAAATGGAAAAGTAAGGCTAAGAGAGTTGGCTTTATTATAATTTGAGCTTTAGCTTTTGCTTTTGGTGTGAAAGATGAGATATATCATCCATCACGATCATCGAATGATTCCTATGCAATGCAATCAAATCGTTCCATTCAAGCTTTGATGTTTGCTTTGTGTTACGGAATTATGAATTATCCCATTCTTCATACACTCTCCTTCCTCCGAATCTCGGCTTCCTCCACGTCACGTGGCTGCCCATAATACATATATACTATATACTAATATTATACGTACCCCCTTTTCTGAGTTTTCCGCTCACTCAAGCCAGGTTTATCAATTTCGGTGCCTCCTATCCTATTCTCTCCTTTCACTTTTACTAATCTTTTTTTTTTTTTAAATTTATAATATGGTTAAAATTTACTATTAGTCCCTCTACTTATTCATATTTTGAGATAGTCCTTATACTTTAAAAGTTAAAAAGTCAATTCCTCCCACTTTTTCAATTTATAAATTCTAGTCTAACCATTATTGTTGTTTGTAATTTCTATCAAAATTTGTCAATTTAATATTTTTTTTTTTTTGTCAATCATAAGTAACGTCATATGAGTGCAATCTAAGTAACATGCTAAGTTGGTAATTTTTCACGAAAAATACTGACATAGTTAATAAATAGACTGAGATTTTTAAATTAAAAAAATAAAAGAACTTCATTTTTAACTTTTTAACTACAAGAATTAAATTTGAAATTTTATCTAAATACAAAGATTAACTACGTATTTTAACCGTATAACCAGGGGCGAAGCCAACGGGGGACTGGCATGGGCTCCGGCTCCCTAAAATGTAAAATTACTATTTAGGCCCTTAAAATTTTTTGAAAATTTTAAATTAGTAAAGGTAAAATTGCACTTTGGCCCTCCTAAAATTATAAAAATTTGATTTAATCCTTTACAAATTATAAAGATATAAACTATAAAAAATTAAAATTTCATCCGGTCCCCCTAAAAAATTGTTCTGGCTTGACCCCTGGGTATAATATTTAACTCTCAACTTTTTCTTAGCTAAGCACCATCGCAAATGGATTGTTTTTTGATAGAAAATCACAAATGGATTTTGTATAAATGATTTGTGTTTAAACGAATGAAGTGTTGACGTTGGATTTGTATTCCTTTAAAATTATATATGTTCTATTAAATAAATTTTTAGTGAATATGTTATTGAACAATTAAAAATTAGTTTATAAATAAATACACATTTTTCTTGTTAACCAAGACATGTAATTTATATTATAGGTCCCTTAATAAAATAAGTAGTATGTATATGGATAAATAATACATACGAAATAACATATGTTGTGTGGGTACTTTTATATAATAATATTAAAATGCACAAAACAAAATTAAATTAAGTTGTGATTTTATGCATGTTGATGTCATTGGTTTAAATTACATCTTTTGTATTTTGTTATTAGTTTTGTTTCAAATGAAACAAAAAAGGTCTTGTAAAAATATAACTTATTTCAAATATGTAAGGGTGATTCAATAATTTTTTTAATTAAAATTAATGATCAAATGACTCGTAACACTAACTTAATTAAAATTTTAAATAATCTCTCCTATTATTAACAAATTAGATGACTTATGCTAACACTATTAAGCATTTAACTCAAACATGCATCCATAACCCAAATTTGATCATGTTTGAAAAGTTAAGTCATATACGCATGATGGGGCAACTTTTACGTTAAAACTAGTATTAGTAACCTATTTTGTTAATAATAGCAATAATTTGATAAAATTAAAAATTTGTTATTTATATGAAAATTGATGTTTAACATCTAAATTGTTTAGAGATTTTGGTTGAATTGAAATTTTGGTTATCAAATAAAACGAAAACTCTTATGAAAAATATGTTTCATTCTTACATACAGATATAATAAAATTAAATATTAACAATCATACTAAAAACAAAATAAAAGCCTAATCGTAATTTTTTAAGAAAAAAAAACAGATAGTAATAATAATTCTGTTAAAATATATCTATAGTTATTTTAGCTGCTTTACTAAATTTGTGCCACGAATCAATTGGATACCGATTTAATTATAAAATTATTAAAATACTCTCTCATATACAAATTAAGTTATAATTTTATGAGGGTATTTTTTTTCTCTTTTTTACATAATAAATCAAAAAAAATTAATTATAATGAGATTTGGACATGACATAATCATAAAAAAATAACTCCAGAGTATACTAAACAATTAATCACTCAACTATGGGTAAATTTTTATTTTGGTCACTTAAACTAAAAAATGTTATAATTTGGTCACTAACATTTTTTAAATTATTATTTTTGGTCTCCCAATGGCCAATTGTTAAGTAGCACTTTTTTAGTTGTTATAACAATTTTAGTCCTCAACTTTTATATTTTTTGTCAAGTTGACCCTAATTCTGCATAAAAAATATTAAAAAACTCAAACTTATTTAAAATAGAAAATTCTATATAAAATTTCTAGAAAAATAAAATCTTAAATATGTTGTTGAAGAACTAATATGTAGAAATAAAAAAATATCATTCAATAGAAACCAATAACAAATTAAAAACAAAACAAAAAACAGATATGCTTTATCAATGTTTCACAAAGCCATATTAGTAATATCTTCATATCAAGTTTCATGCCCTTAAAGAACATTCAGAACTAGTATTAAAAGGCTTGTGAAATCGACTCTAATGTCTTTTTTTAGCTCAAAAATATATATATATATATATATATATATATAGACTTTTTTCTAACTTAATTCAAATTTTTAATTCATTTAAATTATTTTTCAAAACTCAAATTGTAAAAACAATTTATATTCTGAATTTTTTTCTTTTCTTATAACGAAAAAGCTATGTCAAGAAATAAAAAAAGTCCAAAACAACGATCCAATAATTTTGCTTAATATTTTTATTTTTATGTATTTTTAAAGAATAGGTATTAGATATTTCCATAAAGAGAAAAATTTAGAGGATTCATTTTTTTCTCACTTCATCTATATTTTTTGAAATTTTTATCTACTTTTATTTAATTTTTAGAATTTCCTAAATTTTTAAAAAATAATTTATTTTTATTATTTTATATAATAAGGCCAAACTAACAAAAAATATAAAAATTGAGGACTAAAATTATTATTATACCAATTAAAAAGTGCCACTTAATGATCAAATAACCAAAAAAATAATTTTAAAAACATTAATAATCAAATTATAACATCTTTAATTAAACAACCAAAACGAAAACTTAGCTATAATTTATTCAATTAATTTTTATATGAATTTTTAATAAATACATCTATTAGTAATCTCCTGCTAAGGGAATGCAGCAGGGATTAAATTCAATACAGCTACTCGTAATCAACTTACTTAGCTCTCTCTTTTTATTTCCAAAAATAAAGTAATAATTATGTTATAATCAAATAATAAATGAATTTTAAATCAACTTTAAATTAATTGAATGCCCTTGGGTATGACTAAATAATAAAAGACAAGTATATTATAGTATTTTAATGACTTTTCTTTATAATAAGTATTTTAATGAATTTTAATTCATGTATTTTTATTAAAAATAAATTATTACAATGTACTCGAGCCATGAGTGATCCTCTATCTTCAGGGAACTTTATGGTCAAGAAGAGCCCTACGGGTTTGAATAGTGGCGTTGGTTGTGCGACTAAGAAGGTTAGGAGGAGGATGGAGGCACCACCGGACACAGATGATCTGATAGTGGATGTGAACGGTCAGAAGGCTAAGGTTGTGGAAGTTAATAAGATTTCGTATAAGTTTATGTTGATGGGGACTACTCTAGATGTCTCTTCACCGAATAAGATGAAGGAGTAATTTGATCTCTAGGATGGAGGTGTGGTCACGGAATTAGTTGAGGGAATTTCGTTGATCACCCTTTCTGATCGTGTTCACCAACTCATTGAGAGGAAAATGGCAAGGACCATCATTGTCAAACTCCTAGGCAGGAAGATTGGTTTCAATACTCTTCTTAATAAGGTGACATCATTATAGAGTCCCAAAAGTCATATGCAACTTATGGACTTAGAAAATTACTACTATCTAGTTCATTTCCAAGATGAGGGAGGTTTTAATAAGGTATTGGTTGAGGGACCTTGGGTATTTTTTTGTCAGTATTTGACCATACGGTCATGGTCGCTGAATTTTTTGACGTTGGACAATGAAATGGATGTTCATGTAGTGTGGATTTGGTTACCTGGTTTCCCGAAAAGCTACTACTCAAATTTCTTACTTCGTGCTATTAGCCAAGCCATAGGGCCAGTGGTCAAGCTTGATGTTCATACGAGTAGTAGAAAACGAGGATTTTTCGCTAGGTTGGCGATGTGTGTGGACTCAAGGAAACCATTTGTGTCAAAAATCAAGATCAATGCTCGTATTCAGAAAATCGAATATGAGTCACTTTTGGTTGTTTGCTTTAATTGTGGGATTTATGGACATAATACAGATTTGTGCAAAGAAAAAAAAAGTAACTCACCAAAGAGTTGTATTGGCAGGGGAGAACTAGTGGTCGAAAAATGGGTTTTCAACGACGTGAGAAAGATAAATTTTATGGGTGATGGATACTTGTGGAGCGTCGACAAAGATGGAAGAGTCGGAGTACAAGAACAGTGAGAACTGGCAGTGCTAGTAATGGATTGGAAGGGTCACAGTTTTCAGCTTTGGAGGTGGATCCAAGTGAACCTAATCCCAAAATTATTGCCATGGATGGAGGAAGCTAGCCTGATCAAATCAAAGGGCGTGATCTAGGGAGGAACAATTTTGCTAATGCTGGGAAATCTAGTAAAAAAGAATCCTTTTGGGGGAAGAAATGGACGGCTAAAGCTCATCGGAAAGGGATTGTGATTGGTAACAGGCCTAGATCTGGTCCAAATGTATTACGGCCAACTAATAAGAATATTGGGTCAACTGTTAATAATGGGGGAAATAGATGTGATGATGGTTCTAGAATGGGCCCGCTCGTCCCAAATGTTAAAGATAAATGTTTCAATTTTTTGCTTGTAAATTTCCAGTCGAAATTAGATAGAAACAAACATGGGCCAATTCAGGTGGTTGAGAGTGGAGAATATGATGCTTCAAAAGGGAAAAAAAATAATGTGTTTCACTTTGGAGAGTCAAGTATTGGGTGTTCAAACACAAATGTGCAAGCTTTTGGGGATGGTAATGTTCAGCGGAAGAAATCACCGGATTACGAATTGGTAGGTTCAGCGAATCCCATGGTGGAGGTAATGATGGCAATGGAGGTATTGTGCAGGGCATTGAACGGGGACCCGATGTTGATCTTATGGCAGATGTGTTGCTTTCGGTCATGGAAATTATGGATGATTATATTTGTAATGATGACATTAGCTATTAAGTTTGCTTGTACAACTTGTGTTGGCTTGTTGGTGCTTTTTATTGTTATTTGGTTTATGGATTTAAAACTTTTTTCTGGAATTGCTAAGGAACAAGGCATCCCAGTTTCCATAATTTCATGGCTGAGTATAGGAGAGAGTTTTGCCCGGATGTAATGTGCTTGGCGATGGAATTATTACAAAACTTGGGCTCACAAATTCGTTCAGAATTGAAGCGAGAGGGTTTTTGAGTAGGATTTGGATTCTCTGGAGTGACAGTGTCTTCATTGATATTCTGAATTTGCATCCGCAAGTGATTCTTGTGAGGGTGAGAAACAGATAATAACCTAAGTTTTTGTGTTCAACAGTGTATGCTAGCCCACAACCAAAATTGCGGCAGAAGTTATGGGAGTATTTGGATTCTCTTGCTAAAACTATTAGGGAACCATAGGTTCTAGCAGGAGATTTTAATTTGATTTTGGAGCCTTCGGAACGGACAGGTGGATATAATGGTTTTCAAAATTTCCTGTTTGATAATGGTCTTCATGACTTGGGTTTCTGCGGGCCTCAATTCACCTAGAGTAGAGGTAATCTTTCACAGTGTTTAGATAGGGCTATATGTAATTTGGGTTGGGATACTTTTGCACCGAATTGCTCAGTAAGGAACTTGCATCGTCTGAAGTCGGATCACCGGCCAATTTTAGTTTTCCTCAATCTACTGCAAAAATAGAGGTCTAAACATTTTTGTTGTTTGGCTAATTGGTTGCTTCATGTAGAGTTTAAGGACCTTGATAGTAGTTGTTGGAAGAATGATATGGGCATGTTTACTAACTTGGAGCATCTCTAGAAAGAGGTCCAAGAATGGAATAAGTGTGTGTTTGGAAATATTTTTGTCCATAAGCGGAAGTTGATTTCGAAACTTGATTGTATACAAGAAATTTTGGAATTTAAAGACTCAAAAAGACTTCGTGACCATGAGTTGAAATTACAGTAAGAAATTGATGACAGTTAAAGCATAAAGAGTTGTTATGGCTTCAAAAATAAAGAGTGGAATGGCTTATGAGTGGTAATAGAAATACAAGGTATTTTCATAGTCGTACTATGGCTAGGTGGAAAAAAATAAAGTTGAAGGTCTTAAAGTTAATGATAATGAATGGTGCTTTGGTGCAGAAGTCCTTTAACAACATGTGATGCATTTTTTTTAAGGATCTTTATTCTATGGGTTATTCATTCAGTAAAGTCTATCCTTGTTGAGGAAGGTTTCTTTCGATTTCATCAACTGAGAAAGATAGTTTGTTAGTGGGAATTGGTGATGAGAAAATTCACAAAACAGTTTTTGCAATCGCCTCGTGGAAAGCACCAGGAGTCAATGGTTTTCATGCCAGACTTTATCAGTCACAATGGGTTACACTTGGCATATCGGTTTGTTGTATGGTGAGGCAAGTTTTAGAGGGGCATTAATTGAACTCGTGTATTAATAGAACTTTACTGGTGCTTTTTCCAAAAGTTCAAAGTCTGGAAAGAATTACACAATTTCAACCAATAAGCTTGTGTATGGTGTTATATAAGGCTATAACAAAAATAGATTAAGACCAATTGTGGGAAATCTTGTTAAGTAGAATCAAGCAAGCTTAGTTCCTGGTAGAAGTATATCAGATAACATTGTAATTGCACAAGAAGTTGTTCATTCTATGTGGAGTTTTAAAAGTAGAAAGATTTTTTGGAAACTTTGAAGATTGATCTAGAAAAAGCTTATGATAGGATCAGATAAGATTTTTTGGAGCACACATTGGTTGAAGCTAGGCTACCGTGTTTGCTGATCACAATGATTTTAAATTGTGTGTCATTATCATCCTTTAGGTTCTTTGAAATGGCACGATTACAAATCTTTGTTTGCCATCCCATGATATAATACAAGGGGATCCGCTCTTGCGATATCTATTTGTACAATGCATTGAGCGTTTGGTAGATCTTATTAAGGAAGTCGTTGCACGAAAAGTTGGAAACCTTTGTTTTTATCAAGAAAGGGGCCAGCCATATCTCATCTTTTTTTGTTGATGACCTGTTTTTTATTTATGAGGTGGACAGAGAGCAAGCGGCTATGGTAAATAGTATTTTGAGTTCATTTTGTTACTATTCAGGACAAAAGGTGAATAGGAATAAGTCTCAAGTATTCTTTTCGCCTAATACTTTGGATGATTTAGCTAGAGAATTTACAGCAATGTGGGCTCATACGCGTGGAGGATCTTGGCATGTATCTTGGCATGCCTCTTTTCTACAAAAAGGTGAAACTGAACATGTACAAATTTGTTGTTTCTAAAGTTCGAAACAAGCTTAATAGTTATGACGCCAAAAAGCTGTCAATGGTCGGCAAAATAATATTGGTAAAACATGTGCTCTTAACTATTCCTAACTATTTTATGTGTACAGTGCGTATACTTATATTTGTGTGTAGGGAAGTTGAAAAAATAGCGTGCAACTTTATTTGGGTACTACCTCGGAGTTGAGAAAATCAGCTTTATTGTCTTGGGAGGTTTGTTGTCGACCTACTGATAAATGAGGACTTGAACTGAGGAACCTAGCTAATCAAAATAAAATTTTCTTGCTAAAACTGGGTTTCTAGTTGCTCACTAATACGGAGGCTTTGTGGGTTCAAATCTTGAGGAATAAGTATAATATTCAAGGAGTGATGCCAATCACCATTAAAAGGAATAATTGCTCTTTTATTTTGAGGTCCTTGATGCAGGTTTGGCAAGAGGTAATTGATAATGTCTTCTGGGAGTTAGGTGATGGATAATTGACGAATTTTTGGAATGATGTATGGCTTCGTTAAGTCAGCCCTCTTAGAGCTTTTTATAAGGGCATGGCACAACCCTATGATACTTTACCTGTATGTAATATAACAGATGATAATGGCACAAGGGATTTAACAAAATTAAAGACTTCAGTGCCGGATAACATTGTTGCACAGATAAAAACTATGTTGCCACCATCCACAGATGTTGGATCAGATCGCCTAGCTTGGAAATGGATGTCTACAGATCTATTTTCCATTGCTGAAATGTATAGATGTCTTTATCCTATTGTTAATGAGGAAAATTCTAATACTTGGAAACTGATTTGGAAGGCTAAGACTCCCCCAAAGAGTTTGACTATTCCTTTGGTTGTTATGGAATAACATATTGTTGACAAACGGGGAACGGGCTAGACAACACATGGCTAATGAGAGTCATTGTCCAAAGTGTGGTCACACTGTGGAATCTAGGATTCATATAATTCGAGATTGTCCTTTCTCAAAGTCGATGTGGGTCTCTATGGTGCCAACGTTATCTTATACTATTTTCTTTACTATGCAGACTAGTGACTAGTTTCTGTGGAATATGCAGAATAAACGGCATTATGGAAGCAATGATGTTGAATGACAAACTCTTTTTCCCATACTATGTCGGTTGATCTGGAAAAGTCAGAATAAATTTGTTTTTTTCTAATAGTCATAACTCTGTACAGGAGGTTGTAGATACAAGTATGGCGTGGGTAAGGAATTATATGGGATCGAACACCAATATATTGCATTTATCCCAATGGTAATGGGCAGGTGCTGGTCTAGACCGGATAGAGGATGGGTTAAGCTCAATACAGATGGGGCAAGTTCACTGAATATTTCTAATGCTTTTATTGGAAAGGTGCTTAGGGACTTGGATGCAAACTGGTTATGTGGCTTTCTCGATGCGGATTGGTAAGGATTTAATTTTTAGAGTTGAAGCAAGAGCGATTTTAGAAGGGTTACGCATAGCTTAGGGAAGGAATTTTAGACAAATAGATGTGGAATGTGATAATGCACTTCTAGTGGAAACTATTTTATCTGGTGGCGCCGCTAGTAGTAAAATGATGGAATTGTGCCTAATTCATCAATTGCTAACTCGGAACTGGAAAGTTCGATTTCACCATATTCTGAAATCTCTAAATGAAGTTGCTGACCAAATGGTAAAATATGCTCCTAATGTTATAGCCGGATTACTCTACTTTGAAGAACCTTCAAGTTCGATTCATGATTTATTGTTGAGGGATAGAAATAATTCATCAATACTTTAGTTTATATTTAATGTTGTAATCACGCAATGTTGTTATTTCTACCAAAAAAAAATTAAATTATAACAATAGATAATAACATTTAATTTTGTGCTTGGGCTTGAAACTTAGGATCGAGTGTAAAAGTAAGCATGTTGACTTAGGTTTAGTTTAGTTCTTGTTTTAGTTGGATTTTCTCTTTGTGCTTGATTGATTTTTCTAATGAATATTTCTTTTCAAAAAAAAACTGTTGGGGATCAACCTGTATAAACAATGAGAAAATAAAAGTAACAGTAGAAAAGCTCGAACACACAAATATTTACGTGAATTTTTTTTCCAATAGGAAGAGGACAAAAGACCACAAGCAAAAGGGACTTCACTAAATGAGCAAAAACTAAAAAAGTACAAGATGAGGATAATCTCAACTAATAAACCTTAAATCCTAAAAGAATAAAGTACTCTAACTAAAACTCGAAATTCCCTAAAACTCATAAAATTCTCTCAATCTCAAAAATGATGAAGTGAATTATTCTAGGTTACAACAGCCCTTTTTATAGGCTAAATTCGTAAATTAAATATGACTAAAATAACCTAGAATAATCAGAGTTTAATTAGGAAACAATAGTAGATTTTAACTAAAAGAAGAAAACCCAGTTGAATTGGGAAACACGTCGCAACATCGCATGCTCCTTGTCGGGAAGTCGTTCTTCACATCGTTGGGACATCATGGTCGCCTCGTCACACCTTCGGCTCTTCCTTGTCACGATGTCAGCTCGTAAATACGAGGCACACTGCACAAATCTCTACCTTGACTTGTTTTTTTTCTCATATCTCCTTTTCCAAGCCCATCACAGGCCTATCTAAACCTTTTCCGGATACTCACCAAGTTCAAGCTGACGTTTGAACTTGAAAACTGAAAAAATCTTAATTGTAGATCTATTACCTAACCTAAAAGAGTCAAATTTCTTAGACTGGCGTCGAGTCAACTCTGACTCCGTAATTGTTGAAGAAATTTTTGCTACACTAGTTATGGTTGAACCTTAAAGAACATATAGGCTGCTAGTCTTTCTACCTCTCATCAAAATGAAAACTTCACAAGATACCTTAATATTGCTTGACTCGATAACGATTCTGCACTTTTTCGAGTCCTACATACTCAAGGAGATGAGGTTTTTCTCTAAGTCAAGCACATGCCTGACGTCTGAATGTGTCATTATAATTTTGTCGTGCATCCTAATCTGAATGGTACTAATACCGATTCCTTATACACACAACTCCACCTTCAATTGAACTGTATGTGGAGAAGTAGTACCTATTGGGACACATGTGGAAAGAACACCCGGAATCTAGAATCTATTTAGACATAAATTTAGACCTTTCGATCATGGACACCAATAACAAATCATCACCCTTGTCTTCGGTCGTATTAGCATAAGCTACTTCATCCTCGTTACTCTCAGCAGCCCTCCAATTCTTATTTTGCAATTTGTAACAATCTGCCTTAATGTGACCTTTCTTCTTGCAGTAGCCACATACTTTATCTCGATTCCTCGACCTTGAACCAGTCTTGCTTCTCGTAACACATGTCGAGGGTTTCCAACCTGAACTGCTATCCGAACCAAACTCATTGTCGAGTTTGGCTTTGCTCAACAAGTTTCCCTTCACTTCCTCAAACGAGAGATTATTTCTCCCTTAAACCAGAGTTTCCCTGAAAGACTTTTATGAAGAGAGCAAAGAGCACAATAATAGCATAGCCTGATCTTCATCATCAATCTGAACCTCAACGTTCTTTAGATCATTCAAGAGAGAAACAAACTCACTGATGTGAGTCATAATGGAGTCATCTTCTTTCATACGAAATGTGTACAATCGTTGCTTCAGCACTAAACAGTTTGTCAGAAACTTTGTCATATATATAAGGATTCTAACTTTCTCCATAAGCCTGCTGTCATTTTCTCTTAAAGTACCTCTTGCAACGTATCGTTCGTGAGGCACAACTGAATTGCAAATAGGGCCTTCTCATCAAGCTCATTCCACTCTGATTGATCTAGGTTTTCCAGCTTTTTCCCGATGGCAGCTTTTTTCAAGTCATTCTGAACTAGAATTGTTGTCATCCAAACTTGCCATAAATTGAAATTTGTGTAGTCGTTGAACTTCTTAATATTGAACCTCATTTCTATTTTTGAACATGTCTATTTGTAGAATTCGAACTAGCTCTAATATCAGCTTGTTGGGGATCGACCCGTATAAACAACGAGAAAATAAAAGTAAGAGTAGAGAAGATCGAACACACAAATATTTATGTGAAAAAATTCCTTCGAAGAATAGGATAAAAAAAACCACAAGCAAAAGAAACTTCACTAAATGAGCAAAAACCGAAAGAATACAAGATGAAGATAATCTCAACAAATAAACCCTAAATCTCGAAAGAACAAAGTACTTTAACTAAAACCCAAAATTCCCCAAAACTCACAAAATTCTCTCAATCTCATAGATGATGAAGTGAATTATTCTAGGTTACAATAGCCCATTTATAGGCTAAATTTGTAGATTAAATATGACTAAAGTTACCTAAACTAATCAGAGTTTAATTGGGAAACAATAGCAAAGATTAACTAAGAGAAGAAAACCCAGTTGAATTGGGAAACATGTTGTCACGTCTCAACGTCGCATGCACCTCGTCAAGACGTCTTTTTTCGCGTCGTCGAGACGTGGCCAATCTTCTCGTCAGGACTTCGTGGTTGCCTTGTCACGATGTCGGCTTGTAAATACGAGGTACACTCTACAGAAACTTTGTAAATAAATGCGAATACAATTTTTTTATTTTTTGGTACAATAATGATTTGAAGTTGGGCTATTTAGAATAAGTGAACACCGACTAATAACTTGAGTTATGACACAATCTCATTTTTCCATCAATTAAAATTTATAATCTAATTTTCAATTATTTCTTAATTAAAATAAAAATACAAAAAGTTTGAAACTACTGCTTGTCTTATAACCAAAAATAAACAAATAAACCATCTCACCACATTAAATCACTTGCAGATGAAAAATGAAAATTTTATGTCATCCCAAGGCAAAATCATAATATTATACATTATCACTTTTAAAAAATAAGATATACATGAAGTAAATTCATTACAATTGGAGTAAAAGAAATAAAACGGAGGACTGAGGACCCAATTTTGCAGACTTTAGCTTTCTTATTTGCTCCAAACCTATATGCCTTGTCCTTTATAATTGATTCTTGAAATATATACACACAGATATAAGTCCATGCTATTAATTTACTTAATTAAAATAAATACAAATTAAAGAAATTAATTTCTCTTACATTTTACAGTAAAACTAGTGGGCTAAGCTACTTAAAAATTCCTCAAAACTTGTAGTGATGAATACATATATGCATGTGCTTGCTTGCTTAAACTTAAACTCCCCCATCCATGCATCTTTAGTCAACTCACAACCCTAACAACTCTTTTCTGCTATTTTCACAAATGCTACAACTTAAACTCTTTATTTCCCTATTGTTTTTGGTTTGAATGCGAGTATTCTTCAATTCCATATTTTTGATAAACCTTCAGCTGGTTCTCCTCCCACCATTGCTCTGCTCCCTTATCTGTGAATCGCTTCCGACTATATGCACCACCACATGAATTTCAATTTAATTAAATAATGACCACTCATTTTAAGCCATACATACATACATATGCATGCGTGCCAAATGATTTGGGCCTGTTTAGAGGCATGCATGCTTTTTTATATAATATGCACATACGTATATGTGTATACTTTTGACTTGCATATTCAAATGGATGAGTAGTTAAAGTATAAACAAGAAATAAAAGAGTAATTACCTGAACCTTACTCGCTTTAGCCCCTTGTGGCCACTTGCCAAAGTAGTAAAGGTGACATACACCCCAGCTTCATATTGTTCTACCCATTCATTTACTTTGGAATCTTTATTACTTCTCCCTGCAGTTTGCTCCACCTCCATTTGTGTCACCGTCCCTTGCTTTTCTTGCATCACCCTGTCTCTGTCTCTGTCTCTGTCTCTGTCTCTCGCTTGCATTCGCATCGATCTCGATTTATTAGAGAACACGATAGGAGTTTCGCAGAGACTGTCTCCTTGTCCCTCCCCAGTTGCTGATTTAACATCGCTCTCAGACTCCAACCGCAAACAAGGTAAATGTGGCTCACCCTCAACATTATTATGCCTCTCAGTGCTTACAGGCTCCTTTCTAGTTCTAGGACTATGATATTGAACATCAATTCCTGCTGATTTCTCTTCCCTTGCTGCAGGAAATTTCTCTGTTATTGAGTGAAGCTGCTGCAGCAAAAACATAATACTTATCCATCAAGTCCATCAAATTTTATTAAGAAGAATATGATAAAATCATTACCCACCCTTAATGCCAAAGATTTTATGAAATCCTTGGCTACTTTACATTTTTCAGCTTCTTCCTTTGCCAAAGACCATGTGTGCTCGATTTTCTGTCGGCATTCTTCAATCTTTTGGCTTCCGATTTGGCATTGCATTTCAAGGTTTCTAGCCTTTGGCATCAAACACGTCTAATTAGTTGAAAATAACAAAACCAAGCCAGAAAAGCATGTTTAACACAGATATATATATATACATAATATATAATGGAACGTACCTCAGCTTTCAGCCTCTGAACTTCTTCATTAAGCATCTCATTTGATTCAGGTAAATCGTTCTCCACAACTACGGAATCGAGAATATTATATTTTGATCGCAAAGAAGTCTTTTGCGAGCCTTCTGGGTCAATTAAAGGGGACTGATTCCGGGCCAGAGGAGAGCTAGCTGCTAATTTTTTACTCTGAGCCTGAGCTGCTTCAAACGCAACAGGGCAAGATACTTGGCCCCATCGTGGTATTGTTGCTCCTGGAATATTACAAGCAAGTTCTGGATATTTGGTCTTTGAGGCCTTCCTTTCAATATCTTGGTTTTCATCATAACTTGATGAATGCTTAAGTGAAAGCAATCGGCTCTTTGAACCATCTTTCTCATCAATCAAACCTCTGTGAGACTGAGGTGTCGATACTTGACCTACCACTTGATTTTCCGGCTTTAAAACCTTGCTTGAGTTTGGAATCTTTTGTAGATGATTGAAGCATGTATTACAAACGCGACAAGGCTTGCTTTTATTTGGTGCTAACGATGTGTTCACAACCTTCTTGCTACTACATGCATGACAAAACAGGAGACCACAATTGTAACAGTTATGCTTCTTCCTTGCAAACCCGAACGCCATTTTGCATCCTCTACAAGCCGACTGATCACTAACACTGATCGATTTATGTAAACAGATCGCTGCTGTTAAGTTTGACCCACAAGCTATGCTTTCGACCTGCCGGTCTCTCAATGACTCAACTAAACTCGGTGTATGTCGATCTTCCGTATCGCCTAGTCCTAACTGTCCATTACTACCTCTCCCCCATGTGTATACTCTTCCTCCTGATGTCAAGGCAGCAACATGATATGAACCTGAAGAGATCTCCTTCACAGATTCTTGTTTAAGCTTCCCTTCTACGACAGTAATGGATTTATCCTTGGCTTGTGGGTTCCCTAGCTGTCCATATACCGCACTTCCCATTGTGTAAACTGTTCCTTTACTAGTGAGTGCAACAGTCAGCATTCCCCCACAGCAAACTTGTACAAAATCATGATCCATAAGCTGCACAACACATGTTGGTAAAAGCTTTCGGTCCCTATCAGCATGCCCGAGCCTGCCTTTATCGCCATCTCCCCATGTGAATAATTTTCCACCATTAGCATTGAGCTTGTTTCGATCTGCCATGATTTCAGCAATGGCAGCTGTGTGCCATGGTCCGCAAGCAACGGATTTTACCCACAAACTCTTAAGAGACTCAACTTCTTTCGGCTGCGACAAACTTTGTGTGTTCCCATGCCCAAGAACTCCAAACGTTCCATCTCCGTATGTAAATAATTTCCCTGCAGTAGAGACAATTGCTGTATGCCACTCTCCACAGGAAACAGCAAGCACATTTACACCATCCAATGGACCGCAAATCTTATGTGGCAACCATTGGCTTGTACACAGTTCGCCACCCCAAGCATACAGTTCGCCGGATTGTGTCAAGGAACATGTTTGATACTCACCACAAGCAACACCTTGCACGGCAATCCCGTTGAGGGATTCAACAAGCTTTGGATGGCTGATATCAATGTTAATCTTGTTCCCGAGCCTTCCACCATTTGCATCACCCCAGCAGAAGACTTCCCCTTGTTTCGTAACTAAAGCAGCATGCCTTGCTCCTAGAGATATGCACTGCACATCCAGCATTGTTGCAGATTCTAACAATTTAGGCAACAAAGCATCCGCATTCGACCCGCTTTGAATACCAAAACCATCCAACGGAACACCGCAAATGTTTCCTCCAACTACCTCTTCACCCCATATCATTACATCCTTCAGAACTTCATTATTTTGTATTTGTGTAGAGTAATGAGTAGGTGTTGCAAACCTGTGAGTGGTATTCTCTCGAAATTCAGGAGCCGCATAATCGACTTCCCACTGCTTGGCACTGTCTGGTTGAACATATGGTGAAGTTGGCAATAAGGTATCCGTAACGTTTTGCATATGTGACCAATTTGATTCCCAGGAATAAAAGCTATCCGAAGAATATGACAAGCCATCAGAAAAACACCTCTCGGAAAGTGACAGTGAAGGACTTCCGCATAAGCTTCGCACCTTGATTTTAGCAAACAGTTACAAGTCAAAAAGAAAAGATCATCTCTTGTATCGAAGTAGTGATGTTAAGGCATATATATGTATATGAAACCTGAGAAAATTGATTCCTGTCCTCCACAAGTCCTAGATTGTGCTTTCTTCGAATAAAACCAGCAGGACTGCTTAGGCAACTTTGCGCCCCTCTACTACAGTTCCTCAAAGCAGTGACCGATCTGCAACTGTGAGATCTCGATATCGCCGCTCTCAGACCAACGAACCAAGCATCAGCCTGTGCTTTGTCCTTGCATATCTATGTAGCAAGCAAGAGATAGCCAAAAAGAAAGAGCAGGCATTAGATAAGGGAAATTGGTGTGTAAACAATATGAAGTGAAAAGAAAAGATTACCAAATCCAGAGAGCGTTCACCATTAGCATAATAAATAAGGGAAAGTGATTGTTGCTCCCTGTGGGGTTGGTATTGCCTTCGGAAATTGACCTGCATTAACTTAATACTCATGTTAATGAAAATTTTGAAATCCAGATTCCAGAAAATACATATTAGATTATATGTTATATTAAGAAGTAGTAACAATCACGTACAGTCTTCTGCCCAGACACAATCTTGATAACAGAGCTCAATCTCAATTGCCTTTCCTCTTGTCCTGAATACCAGATCAAATGTTTCTCATCCTGAAATACAAATCAAAATTTGGCTATTCATCCATGATTGTTCATGTTAAAAGCAGATTGGAGCAATTGTAATAGCAGAACAAGTGTGAGCAGATCAAGGTTCCATGGGCATAGGCCAAAGTTAAGCACTTGGAAAAACACACTTTGTAAAATGGATATTCATCATCATCATCATCGTGTGATATAATATGATGCATTGCATTACATTGCATGTTTCAAAAGAGTGAAGCATCCAATAACACCATGACCAATCAGATACTATCGTTACTACCGTGGGAAACTACATCACCCTCTTACTCTTTTCCTCCATATCTTTTTTTTTTTTTTTTTTCCTAAGGCTCAACTCAATAATCAATTGTAAACCTCCAAATATTTTTGTCAGATAAGCTAATAAGCTTCATTTATCATTACATGAAAAATTGTAGCAGTTGAGCAAATATACTTTTCTTCCATTTTGTTTTGGGCTTTGTCAACTAGCGATAGTAGCAGACATGTCGTACAGCATTAAAAAAAGAAAGAAAGGCATGCAAATGACCACAAAGACTCAAGATGCTTTCTAAAAGGAATGAAATTGAAAGCAAGAAACACGAAGCTTCTTGTATGAAATAATATAGTGTAAGCAGAGACAGATAGAGAAAGATGCAGCAAAAGCAAAAAACTATGATTGCAGAGGAATCAATGAAGCATGTATGAAAGGAAAATGGTAATGCAGAGGAAGTTTAGAGTTGAAAAAAAGAGAAAGCAAAGAAAGCCCACCGCGGAAAGCCTGAAGGGACAAAGTTTAGGCTTCCCTCCTCTTCCACACTTCAAAAGATGTGCTCCCTTCTTCATTGCCAAAACTGCCTGAAACATTCATCCATACATACATGTAAATCGACCAGGTTCGTCAACTAATCATCGAACATAAAGCTTTAGTTATTTTGGAGATTGAAAGTGGAACAAAGAGCGAAGAAGAAGACCTGTTCAACGTGTCTGTCAAAAGGAAGTAGTGATACTAAGGAATCCCCTTCACCCATTTTTAGAATATCATTTCATAGGGGAAACAGAAAGAGAAACAAAAAAAAAAAAAAAAGACAGGAAGGAGCAGAGCAGAGAGCGAAGAAGAGGAAGAAGAAGAAGCGATGAACGAAAACAAAAAAAAGAAAGAAAGAAAAGAATGAGAGTTTCAGTTGGTTGGTTTTCCAATAAGTAAACCTTAACCAACAAACACCACTTTCACTTTCATTTTCACTTTGCGTGTTACTACCTATATAACACCCACAAATATAAATTTACCTGTGTACAGGGAGGCGACAGGCATTTATGATTAATTACATTTATAAATAAGGTGAATAAATAATTAAGTTTCCGTTTTTCATCTAGAATTCTAAAATTTCTTGATAATTTACAGTGAATGGGATCTTTTAAGAGAACATGCGACCGGATTTGATTTCAAAATAATTGAAACTGGATATGTTTTAGAGACAAGAGTAATAAAGAAAAAAATAGACAGAGCTAAGCGAATGGGATGTGTTGTGCTGTTTCCATTACCTTGCATTGATTTTAGATGTAATGAGACAGACACATTTTAGGCAACAAAACCAATCAAAAAAAACCCCACACGCCCTTTTGCACGTGTTCCCCCCAGCTTTTCTACTTTCTAATTTCTTTCTTTGTTTCACTGTAATCCCCCTGTTTTTACCCACCCAATGCCCAATGCTCTTTTCGATCTTTTCTGCTCAGCCCATCTACTCCTTTTCATCATTTTGTTTGTTTTACCTTTTTTGACTTCTTTCCTCCAGTTTTATTTACTAAACCCTTAACTCCATTTTTTTCCCCTTTTCGGTTATCATAAGCTTTTCTACCCAATACAAATTTCAAGTTATGAAAGGAAATTTTTTTCTTTTTTTCTTTTTATAATCATAAACAACCAATAGTGCAGGTATATTAATTAAAATTGAATTTGCAGCTCATCGTTCTATACTACATATATATATATATATATAACATCTTATTATTTATAATTTTTTAAGTTAAATTTAATTCTCAATCTTTTAAAAAAATAAAATTTAATTATTAACTTTTTTAATAAAAATACTAATTAAAATATTAAATTTTTAAACATGATTGCTCGCACAACCATCTTTCTCCATGCTAATTATTTTAAATATTTAAGAACTTTTTATAATTTTATTTAAATTTTGATTTATTTTTTATTTTTATAATCTTCAAATTATTTATTAATACAATCTAAAAGATAAATAATGTTGTCACCCCAATTTGGTTAAAAAAATAATATTTTTCATTAAAAAATTAAATTAAATTAATAAAAATATAAATATTGATATTATTATACCTAAAAAACTACAGGTGATCGTGGTCAGCACCAAGCAAAAGTCGTACAGATAGTCAAATATAGTAACATTACCATATGTAGCATAGCTTAGCTAAGCACACATTTTTCATGTAATAAATACTTGAAATAATACACAAATAAATGCATTTAAAGGAGCCCTCTTAACTGTGGTGTGAGCAGGCAAGTTTACAAATCTAAAATTGATTCCTATTTGGAGATTTCTTAAATTACAAGTTGGGTTTATTTTAATAGAATCGAATTACTTTTATTTTTACTTCATTACAATTAATTTTAAATTTTTATTAATGTAAAAATAAATATTTATAATTAATTAATATAAATATTATTTTTAAATATTATATAACATTTATTTAAATATTATATACATATATTATTTTAATTTGATTTTATTGGAGACTCATTTGTTTCTTCACTGGTTTGTCTTTATGAAAGTAAATAGATTTTGACTTCAATAAAAAAAAAATTACTTTTTGAGCCACTGGATCTTTCCTTCCATGCACATTCATTGTATAGAAAACAAAAATATAAAAAAATAAATAACCTTTAAAATAATAATGGTAGAATATTAAAATAAAAATGTAGACATGATATTTGTATATACGTTCTAAATTTACTTGAATCTTTTGAAAGTTAATCATTTGAAAAAGAAAATCTGAGAAAAATATCATTATTTATATAGGCATTTATCACTTATTTTTTTAAAATTAATAAGTATCAACTTAATTATTGTTTTAATCTCTCAATTTATCAAAAAATTTCAAATTTCTTTATCGTATATCTTAAAGAAATTGTTGAGATAATTTTCGATTTCAAATTTGAAATGTGAATGAATTTTTATGTGATAAAAATAAAAAATATATATATTAATCTAGCAATTAAATTTTGAGATGCGATCAGTTTATTTTTCTTTTATGTTGTGATTATGTTGGGATAACTGTTACCGCAAAATAAGGTTTCCTTATCAATTTTATGAATTTAAATTAATTATGAAAATATGATAAAAATGAAAAAATAAAAAGAGTGTGTCACTTTGCGCAAATATAATATATCTACTTTGTTATATTAAATATATATTAAAAATAATTTTCTCAGAGAATGAGGACATATGTAGTTATACCAAAAAAATACAAATAAATTTAGATTTTTTATCTCTCTTACCTGCAAGTCAAAATATTACAAATGGAATCTTCTTACTTCCCCCGTCAAAGTTCAAAATTAAGATTTCTATAAAATGTTAACCTATCACTTTAGGAAAATGATTTATCTTTTTGACGACATAAAAAATTTCACCTATTAACTCAAGACAAGATTTATTCTTTCTTAATTAATTCCTAAATATTTTAAAATTTTTCTTTCTTATCCGATGCAGGGACCAGTTATCACTTTAACATAATTAAATCATGGAAGGTCATTTATCGTAATTTTTTTTAACAAAAAAAAAACGACTTCTATTAATTAAAAGCAAAGAAAGATGGTGACGATTTAATATATCAACCCACTAAACCACAAGACAAATAAAGAATCCTTGGCCTTTCAATACATTGCCCGAGATTTGAAAAGGCAACCAACGGATAAGGGAAGGTTACCATATGAAAACACACACTTACAAAGCTCTTTCCTTGCTTTCCTCCTAAACCAATGATAACCAGTCGAAAAACTCTCTCCGATCCAAGCTCCAGAACGCTAGTGCATGAACAAACCTTTGATATCAAAAGAGAGAGAGAAGAGCTTTGGAAAACAGTTGGAGGTAGAAGATTAGAAATCTCCGATATCCAAAGCAATCAGGTGCAGATTAATTATTATGAAACCATCGTTGCAAGTCCCTTTCGGCCGCCCATTCCACCATCAACGACGCTTCCTTAATCCAATACGGCGGGACCAAGAATCGACAACCTTCTTTAGCTAGTGCGTGAGCTGCGGTGTTGGCTTATCTTCCAACAAAACAAAAGGTGACTCTTGCAAATATTCCCAATTTTGCCTTAATATCTCGAAAAATTTAGCTAATGATAGACTTGTCTGGTGTAGGAAAAATCAATTTCTTAATGACAGTAAGTGAATTGCCCTCCACCTATACTGATCGAAATCCTAGCTCAGCTGCAAAGATGATGGCACGCTCACGCTCCCATGCTTCGACAATAAAGGCATCAACAACACCATGGCGGGGGTAAGTACATGCAACCATAATAAGACCTGAAGAATTTCTAGCCAATACTCTTGAGATAGAAATTTTTGTAATAAGGCTAAAAGATACATCAAAATCAAGTTTAATATTGTTAGAACCTAGTGGTACCCATTTTTCCTGTTTAGGCAAAAAAAAATTGATGGATTTAGTTCATCTGGAACCTTTAACTCTAATAGGTGAGCCTTAGTAAACAATATTAAATCCTGCACTGATTGTCTAACACCCTCATGAACAAGCTTATTTCGTGCATACCAAATTGCCCAGTAAGAAATCGCTAATAGCTTCTTTAATCTTGTGTTAGATTGCATGAAAACCTCTACTAACCATGTTTTATAATATGAGTTCTTTGAGGTAGGGATAGTTGCAACATTTAATAAGTCTAGAACTTCTTGGAAACAGAGCAATGCAATAACAAATTGTCAATAGATTCTTCATCTATACTGCACAAGGGACAAGCATTGTTAACTTGTAGTTTTCTGCGTTGTAAATTATCAAAAGTTGGTAGATAATTGTTTGCGAATCTCCATACTATAATCTTGATTTTTGTTGGGAGTTGTAGTGCTCACAAATTAGTGTAGAATGTTGTAACTAAGTTAGGCATGGCTGTAGAATATAAACCCCTGTTTTGTAAATCCTCTTCAAGCAGAAGCCGTAACCACTCTTAAAAGAATATTCACCAGAACCATCGTGTCTCCTATAACACCCCTAACCCGTATCCATCGCTGGAACATGGTTACGGAGCGTTACCGAAACTTTTCAGAACATTTTCAGAAAAATCATGTCAATCACTATTAATTAATAGAGATAATTCGTAACTTCCCTTATCTGAACCCTCGAGGTCCAATACGAGCATTAGAATCGAGTTGGGACTTATTCGGAACCTCTAGGAATTTTTTGCAAAATTTTAAAATTTTTCTAAGATGCTGGGCTCACACGCCCGTATGGTCCAAGGGACACGCCCGTGTGATCCTTAGACACGCCCGTGTATCAGGCCATGTCCAATTTAGGTTGCTCTCTTACTTGCGCCACACGGCCATGTCACACGTCCGTGTGCTAGGCCATGTGTTTAATTAATTTAATTCAAATTAGGTGCAAGTTTCACACGGCCATGACACACAGCCGTGTTCAAGGCCGTGTCATCCACACGGTTCAGACACAAGCCCGTGTCTCTACCCGTGTGCTAAATTCTGAGCATTCTATTTTTCAAAATTAAAATGCAGGGGACACGCGGCCAGACAACATGCCCATGTACTAGGCCGTATGTCACGGCCTAGACACACGCCCGTGTGTCTACCCGTGTGGACAAAATAAGGCCATTTCCTAGCCTCATTTCTTACCCAAACTTTCTATCTTCGTGCACCAACACTTACAAGTATAATCCAACCAATTCCAAGTATAATTCAAGTCAATTTCTATAATCCAAACTAATACATTTCATCGTATATTTGTGTTTAATGGTTTATCTTCATGTAATTTACATAATTTGCAGCATTAGATGTTTATACTTATCATTTTAGTTAATGTATTGATTCAACCATAACATATATCAAAACATAAGTGTATTAGCCATTCCAAAGGCTAAATTTCATTCATTACTTACACAACATCATTTGATTTAGTTAGTCTATACATGCCATTAACAAAATAAGATTTTCATTTATACCAAAACGAAAGGTTGATAGTGTGATGATTTGCTCCGACCAAGCTCCGACCAATCTCCAACCTTCCCGAGCTTTGAGCAATATAAAACAAGGAAAATAAAACCTAGTAAGCATATTATGCTTAGTAAGCTCGTATAACATAAACTAAGCTTACCATTTCATTCAATATATTAATCATACAAAACATGCTTTCCCACTATTTGGCAATTTGCCTATTCACATACATTCAACCAACATGTTAGTCACAAATATACCAATATGCATAGATGAGCTCATCATGTCATATGCGTATTTTATCCGTTGAATCATTGAATTTTCGATGGATATTTCAAGTAGTACACTCAAGGTGTACAATTCCATTATTCGTCAATTCATATCCAGTAGTACCTTATAGGTACACGCTCGAGCCACATATCAAACAGTAGAATTACTAGTCCAGGCTAAATTCTGGCTGTAACATATACTCTAAGGGCTTTGCCGGATTACCAGTCCAGGCTAAATCCTTTATATGACAAAGAATTCCCTATAGAGTTTATTCTGGATTACCAATCTAGGCTAAATCCAGTCAATTAGGATTACCAGTCCAGACTAAATCCTAATTGAAACATATACTCGATAGACTCATTTTGGATTACCCGTCCGGGCTAAATCCATTTTGCAACACATGCAGTTTCATTAAGGAATTCACCTTTATATCCATCGGAATTCAATATTCAAGGAATTCAACCCTTTTTCAATAATTTTTCAAACATGTATCATTTCATTCATTGCCATATCTATGTAATTCACATACATGATTTCATGAAACATAATTAATGTAATATAACATTCAAATCAATACATTTTTATACTCATTTAAGTTATATGAGCTTATCTTGATATTTGTTCGTATCTAAAATCTACTTACGGATCTATATAAATGAATTTAATCCATTTCATATTCTATTGAACTCAATTTACAATTTAGGCAAAAGTACCATTTTGCCCCTATTCTTTTGATTAATTATAATTTCATCCCTAGGCTCGGAAATTGAAATTCACACAATTTAATCCTTATTCCAAACCTAACCAAAATTCTAATATAATATTTACAACACATGTATTCTAAAAATTTCAGAATTTTCCATGAATTTTTCCATTTTTCAATTTAGTCCCTAAATCAAATTTCCATCAAATTTCCCTTTATAAAAGTTATTTATCTATCAACAACCTTTCATTTTCTACCATAAACTTTTAAATTTCAGCATATTCATCCATGAAAAATTTTCTATACTTTGATATCTATTCAAATTAACCCTCCAAATAGAGAAATTAAGGGGCAAAATACCTAAATATACCAAAAAAAACTTTATTTACGGAAAAGGGCCAGTTTTAAAAAAATTTACGGAAAAGGGCCAATTCCCCACAAAACGCGTCCACGTCAGCGTATTTTGTGGGGATGCAACAGGAAAGCGCGCTTTTGCCACATTAGCACAAAGCGCGCTGACGAGGACGTGCTTTGCTGATGTGGCAAAAACGTTCCCCCATAGACGCGTTTTAGCCCGTAATTTCTTTAAAAAAAAACTATTCTCAAATTTTTTAAAAATTTACAAGAATAAACCTTTATAAAGGCTCAAAGTGACAACACCATTTTTTTTTAAGGTGTCATCAATTAATAAGGAAATATAACTTACAAAGGAAATCTTTATATAGACCTAAAGTCTCATTTCCCTTGTTTTCTTGAGCAAAGTGGGACATGAGATATGTGTATATATAGACTCATGAATAGTTTTGCAGCTTGTTCCTAAACAATGTGGGATTCCTTCCTCTTTTAACTAACAACATGGGATGACATGCTACACTATATTTGATATTTTTTACTTAGAGTTTAATTTTTTTTACAAAAAGTTAACATTTGTTACATTATAAATAAAACTTTTAAACTCTATAAGTAAAAAATATAAAATATAAAATGAGTGTGGTAAAATATTAAAAAATAAATATTTAAAAAATTACTAATAGTTTAGTGATAATTTTGTAAGTTTTTATAATTCGATAGCTAAAAAATATAGTTAAGTGACTACTAATGTAATTTAATCTAGATATAAAATATGAAAATAATTATTATACTTTATGTATATTATATATTTCTATAAAAAAACTTATTTAACATAATTATATACTATGTTTAAATAGATTATCCATCTAGTTAAATATATCTGAAATAAATTTATCGGCATTCATTAGGTGATGAAAATTAAATTAAATTAGAATTAAAAAAATTAATTAGTATAGTAAAATATTAAAAATAAATAAATATTTAAAAAGATATATCAATTTTTTAAAATTACAAAAAAATACTATTTGAGTACCAAATACTCAACATTTATTTATTAATCAAACATTCATAATATAAAATAAAATAAATAATAAAAAAATTAAAAGTATAACTTCTAAATTTAAATAATGGAAAATTATTTTAAAAATTAGAATTGCATTGATATTAACTTCAAACATTTAAAATTGAATAGAAGATTATTGCATGTACAAATTTCATATGTGCAATTTGTTCTCTCTTTTTTAATAGTTTTTTGTTTATGTTAACAATTCTAAAATGCAACAAGATTAAAGATCTCAAAAGATAATTTTATAATATAAGAAAATGTTAACAAAATATAAAACAAGAGAAATTGTTTTGTAAAAATAAAAATCAAATATAGTGTAGCATGTCATCTTATGTTGTTAGTTAAAAGAGGAAGGAATCCCACATTGTTTAGGAACAAGCTGCAAAACTATTCATGAGTCTATATATACACATATCTCATATCCCACTTTGCTCAAGAAAACAAGGGAAATGAGACTTTGGGTCTATATAAAAATTTCCTTTGTAAGTTATATTTCTTTATTAATTGATGACACCTTAAAAAAAATGGTGTTGTCATTTTGAGCGTTTATAAAGGTTTATTCTCGTAAATTTTAAAAATTTGAGAATAGTTTTTTTTAAAAAAAATTACGGGCTAAAATGCGTCTATGGGGGAGCGTTTTTGCCACATCAGCAAAGTGCGTCCTCGTCAGCGCGCTTTGTGCTGATGTGGCAAATGCGCTCCCCCAAGGGCGCGCTTTCCTGCTGCATCCCCACAAAACGTGCTGACGTGGACGCGTTTTGTGGAGAAATGGTCATTTTCCGTAAATTTTTTAAAACCGGCCCTTTTTCGTAAATAATTTTTTTTTTAGTATATTTGGGTATTTTTCCCGAAATTAAGCTTTCCCGATCTCAAAAATATAAAATTTACTAAAAACGGGACATAGGAACTTACCAATTTATGCCTTGAAAGCTTGTTTTCTCTCTCCTAGGGTTTTCACGAAAATATTTGGGGAAGATGATATGAAAATAAGATGATATTCTATTTAATTAATTATCATCTTTTAACTTTTCTCATTTCCAATTTAGTCACTAGCCTTTTCTAATTTTTCCATGGATGATTCACCAAGAAAAATCTACATACTTTTCGTAATGGTCTAATTACCATATATTGACTTCTAGTTTTGAATTTCATAGCTATTTAATCCTTATAACTACTAAAATTCAACTTTCGCATTTTATGTAATTTAGTCCTTCTCGTAATTAAGCACTAAATCGATAAAATTTTCGTATCAAAATTTTCACATGTCATATCTATCATAATACGAACCATATAATAAAATAAATTAAAATTTATTTTTGGGTCAGATTTGTGGTCCCGAAACCACTATTCCGACTTCACTGAAATTAGGTTGTTACAACTCTTCCCCCTTAAGGATTTTCATCCTCGAAAATCTTACCAGTAAAGAGATTAGGGTACTACGTTCTCATGGTATCTTCCGGCTCCCAAGTAGCTTCTTCAATTCCATGTTTTTGCCAAAGAACTTTTACCAATGCCACCTTTTTATTCCTTAACTCTTTTGTTTCCCGTGCTAAAATCTTAATCGGTTCTTCAGTATATGACATATGAGGCTGAATCTCCACTTTTTTTCGGAGCAATAACATGTGAAGGATCCGATCGATACCGTCGTAACATTGATTGTAACACCCCTACTACATTAATATCGAGTCATAGTATTCAATTTATATATATATATGAACTAATTTCACATCGTTTCATTTGACCAGTTTAGTATGCATAATTCAACCCTTTTTATATCACTCATGAACATAATGTACTTCACATAATTAAGTCTAAGTGTTACCCAGATTATTACCTGTATATATATATATATATATATATACCCTATGATGCATACAACAATCTAAACCCATGAGCATTTTTTTTATTTAAAACCTCCTTTAGCTACTCACAACCTCTATACGATTATTCATGGCATAACAAAATTAGCACTTCAATAGATAACTTGCCATTTCTCAATTACAATCAACTTAAAAATTTCATTAACCATATCAACCACATAGGAAAATTTTTGCCATGACCGAATAAGTACACTGATTTAACCCATTTCATATGACCATGAAGCAATATGCTCAATGCCGAACCTGTAATGCACATTTGTATACATATATATATATATATATATATATATATATGTGTGTCATATAATCTGACAAATCAGCTTAACCCAACTCCTAGAAATTTAACTACATCCTAATCCTCACAAATAAATACACATACAGGACCAATTAATATCATTATCTTTACAAATCTAATAGACTAATTACAACCATGTCACCTAGGCGCAACTATTCATCATTAAACAACATATTTATTCGAATTAAGTAACCTTCAACCAACAATTCATGAACATACATATTTATATAAATATATATTATCAACTCAAAATCATTCAAGTCACCTTTCCATACATCAACACAAATACATATAAGATGCATTTTCACATTAACCTAACATGAATGCCGAATTCCACAAGATCAAGCCATCATAATTTAACCATTTTCACATGGCATAAATAAACATATAATTCAAAAGATACTCTCAACATTTTATTTTAGCCTATACATGCCATTGACTTTAAGTTCATTTACAAAAGTACCAAAAATTTTTGATAGTGTGCTGGACTTTGACAAGGATTCCCGATGCTCGAGCTGCAACTTTAAGGATCTAAAAAAAATGAAACAACCACACCAAGTAAGCTTAAATAGCCTAGTAAGTTATAAGCAGGAAGGTAAGAGGTACAACTATGCAAATGCATAACACCATTATTCCTCTAGTTTTTCATCTAACTATTTAATAATTCCTCATATCAACCTGCATAATAGATTACCATTCATCAAACTCAGGTTCATTCAATCCCAAAACAAAGTAACTAAATAATCATATGCTTTGTACTTTTATTGAAATAATTTACTTGGTATTACCTTAAATAATTAAACTGTTAACCGATAAAACATACCTGATACTTTTAACTACTCCCTTTTTATAAGTATCTATATCTTCGAGGTAATCGATTAATCCGCACACTCAATGCCCTTCAACCGATCTCGCACACACAGTGCTCGGTGATTAAATTTCCGCACACACAGTGCCCTTCAACCGATCTCGCACGCACAATGCTCGGTGATTAAATTTCTGCACACACAGTGCCCTTCAACCGATCTCGCACACACAGTGCTCGGTGATTAAATTTCCGCACACACAGTGCCTTTCAACCGATCTCTTCCATTAATACACTATTACATTCGGCCAAATTAAATAAACATATATGATCGCTTATTAAACACAACCATTTCTCATCACAATTTCACATATAAATTTTTCCTCAATATATATATAATTATTCAACTCAATTAATTCAAAGCTCATATAAATACAAATCTTGTATTCGGCTAGCACACAAATCATTCAATATCATACTCAGCAATAAGTAATTTAACATGTTTATATCTATTAGCAATTGCACCACAATATAGGTTAAATTTCAATTCAACCAAATGCTTAAAACTTACCTCGAGAGTTGATGAATTCGAGTGTTCCGGCTATTCGATTAATTTGGTTTTTCCTTTGTCCAACCCTTTTTCCTTTGAATCTTGATCTAAACAAATTTCAATTAAACTCCTTTAAAGAATCATTTCTACTCAATTTGATCCATAAACACACACTATATAAATTTTACGAATTTACCTCTAACTTTTATAATATCTACAATTTAGTCCCTAATACAATATACATGAATTATCCAAAAATTAGTCCAACCTCCTTAAGGCCGAATCTCTCTAAAGGTCCTATACATCCATACAAATTACTTATTTAGCATAAAATCCTTCAACCATCCATTTTCGGTATTTAAGACATCACACTCAAGTTCATATGAATTTTCTTACTTTAAACATGTAACCTTCAAACATATATATCTATTCTTCCCTCAAACACAACCAATCCCCAATATTCAACAAGAGCCGAATCTAAATCATGCTTATACCAAAAATTTTCCACATGGGTTTGTAAATATGCAAGGAAAATAACTAGAAACTATAATGAAATTACAAAGATCATGTTCAATCCCTCACCTTAAGAAGCATGAAATGGCCGAAAGTTGAAGCTCTCCTTTTTATTTCTTTTCTCTCAATTTCGGTGATGAAAGAAGGAAGAAGATGATACTTCCCTCTTTTCTTATTTCTTTATTCTATTCCTATTATAAAATAAATAAAAAAAATGCCACTAACTAAGATTTAACTTAATTTAATATGAAAACTAATCATCATGCCGTCCACTACCATGAGAATTGGACTATTTGACATTCAAGTCCATTTATGTAAGGACCAATTCAATTAAACTCTCCTACTTAATACAAGCTACTTTTATTACTTTAACTATTTGGTCCTTTCTCTTAATTTAAGCACACCAAAGCAATTAAATTCAAAATTTTCAACACATACCCATTCATAAATATTACACACGAAAACAAAATAATATAAGGAAATTTTTCCAGCTCGGATTCGTGGTTCCGAAACCACCGTTCCGGTTAGGGTCGTATTTGGGCTGTTACATTGATACATGAAAGACATTATGGATTTTATCAAGTTCTGGTGGTAACGCCAATCGATATGCAACTGGTCCAATTCTTTCAATAATTTCACAGGGTCTGATAAATCTTGGACTCAATTTTTCCTTCCGTCCAAATCGAAAAACTTTCTTCCAAGGTGACACTTTTAAGAATACCTTATCACCAACTTCAAATTCTATTTCTTTTCTTTTAAAGTCAGCATAAGACTTTTGTCTATCAGAGGCTGCTTTCAGACCATCTCGAATCACCTTTACCTTTTCTTCTGTTTCCCGAATTAAATCAACTCCAAGAATCTTCTTTTCACTAAGCTCTGTCCAATACAATGGTTCTACATTTCCGACCATACAGAGCTTCATACGGTGCCATTGTAATATTGGACTGATAACTGTTGTTATAAGCAAATTCAATTAAAGGTAAATATTTTTCCCAATTACCTTCAAATTCGAGTACACAACACTGTAACATATCCTCCAAAATATGTATAACACATTCAGACTGGTCATCTATCTGAGGATGAAATGCAGTACTAAAATGTAATCGTGTACCCAGTGCTTCTTGTAATTTATTCCAAAATCGGGATGTAAATCGGGGATTTCTATCAGAAATAATAGAAACTGGCACCCCATGTAATCTAACAATCTCAGAGACATATAATTCAGCAAATTTATCTAAAGAAAAATCCATATGTACCGATATAAAGTGTACAGACTTTGTTAATCGGTCGACAATCACCCAAATAGTATCTTTCTTCCTCGGAGTCAATGGTAATCCCGATATAAAATCCATTGTAATTCTTTCCCATTTCCACTCGGGTATAACAACTGGCTGTAATAACCCCGAAGGCACCTGATGCTCAGCTTTCATTTGCTGACATACCAAGCATTTGGATACAAATTAAAAAATATCTCTTTTCATTCTCGGCCACCAATACATCTTTTTCAGATTATTATACATTTTATTACTATCAAGATGAACATACATTGTACCATTGTGGGCTTCATATAAAATCTTCTATACCAACTTTGAATTCTTCGGCACACACAATCTGTCTCTGAACAATAAACAACCATCAGACCCAATCTGAAATTCTAAATCAGGATTCAATTCACATTATTCCCATTTTGCCCGTAACTCAACATCATTTTTCTGAGCTTCAAAAACTTGTTGCAAAAATACTGGTCTAATTTTCAACTCAGCCATAATAGAACCATCATCAGAAATAGAAAACAGAGTATTCATTGCTCGTAAAGCAAATAAAGATTTTCTGTTCAAAGCATCAGCAACTACATTGGCTTTACCCGGATGATAATCAATCACAAGATCATAATCTTTTAACAGTTCAAGACAGCTTCGTTGTCTCAAATTCAAGTCTTTCTGTGTCATCAAATATTTCATACTTTTGTGATCAGTGAAGATATGACATTTTTCACCATATAAATAATGTCACCATATAAATAATGCAAACACAATAGCTGTTAATTCAAGATCATGCATCGGATAATTCTTTTCATGTGGTTTCAGTTGTCTTGAAGCATAGGCAATTACTTTACCTTCTTGCATCAAAATACAACCTAAACCATTCAAAGATGCATCATTATAAATCACAAATTTCTTACCCGATTCAGGCTGTACCAATACAGGTGCCTCAGTCAATGGAGCTTTTAGCCTGTCAAAAATTTGTTGACATTTTTCAGTCCATTCAAACTTCACATCTTTTTGCAACAATCAAGTCATCGGAGAGGCTATCATCGAAAACCCTTTAACAAATCTCCGATAATATTTGGCTAAACCCAAAAAGCTTCTGACTTCTGACACACTCTTTAGTGGATTCCAACTAACAATTGCTAAAATTTTACTTGGGTCTACCCTGATACCTTCTGCATATACAATATGTCTAAGAAATCTAACTTCTCGTAGTCAAAATTCACATTTAATGAACTTGGCATACAATTGTTTCTCCCGTAGAGTTTGTAATACAATTCTCAGATTAGCATGCTCTTTTTCATTTCAGGAATAGACTAAAATATCATCAATGAATACCACTACAAACCTGTTTAGATACGGTCTGAAAATTCTATTCATTAGATACATAAATACTGCCGGTGCATTAGTCAGCCCAAATGGCATCATTAAAAACTCATAGTGACCATACCTGGTTCTAAAAGCTATTTTTGGAACATCTGAGTCCTTTACCTGTAATTGATAATAACCTGAGCAAAGGTCAATTTTTAAAAATACAGTAGCCCCTTTTAACTGTTCAAATATGTCATCTATTCGAGGCAACGGGTACTTATTCTTTATTGTAACTTTATTTAGCTACCTGTAACCAATACATAACCTCAGAGATCTATCTTTCTTCTTCAAAAATAACACTGGTGCACCCCAACGTGAGAAACTGGGTCGAGCAAAGCCTCTGTCAATCAATTCTTGCAACTGTGCTTTCAACTCCTTCAACTCAACTGGAGCCATTCTATAAGGTGCTATTGATATTGGTGTTGTTCCAGGAATAAGTTCTATAGAAAACTCCACTTCTCTAACCGATGGCAAACTAGGTAATTCTTCTGGAAACACATCAGAAAATTCACACACTACTGGCACTGACTGAATCTTTGACTCAATTACCTTTGTGTCCAACACCTAAGCAAGATAAGCATCGTATCCCTTTCTGATACATTTCTGTGTTGTCATTGCTAAAATCACATTAAACAACCCATCTAATCTACTAAATTCAACATGGAGTAACTCACCATTCTGACATTTCAACACAATGTATTTATGTTTACAATTCACTACTGCATCATGTTCGGTTAACCAGTCCATTCCCAAAATTACATCAAATTCATCAAAAGGCAGTAACATCAAATCAGCTGAGAAGCATTTATCCTTTACCATCAATGGACAGTCTTTACAAACTTTATCCACCATAACACATTGACCTAGAGGATTTGAAACTTCCACCACAATTTCAGTGAATTCAATCGGTAAATTTTTAACATTTACTAATTTTGTACATATATATAAGTGTGTGGAACCGAGATCAATTAAAGCAATAATATCAGTGCCAAGTAAAAAAAATGTACTAGTAATGACGTCTAGGGCAGAGGCATCCTCTCTGGCACATATAGCATAGGTTCTCGCCGGTGCTCGAGCCTCAGATTTAACTGTTGAATCTTTTGTAGCACTTTGGCTACTATCAACATTTGCAGGGTGTCGAGGTGGTCTACCTCTAGAGACAGTATTACTCGGTTTTGAAATCTGTTCAACCTCTTTTTCCCCTCTTTCCAGACAATCTCTAAGGAAATGATCAAAATAACCACATCGGTAGCAAGCCCCACTTTTTAGACGACACTCCCCAAAATGAAACTTATTACAGTAGTTACATTTCGGCTTTGGATTTCCTAGATTTCCAACACTAGTTACTGATGGGGACGATAATCTCGGATTAGAGCGTTGAGAACCTCGCTCTTTTCCAGAATATTCGGCAGATGCGGTAAAACGATCCTGGTATCTCTTTAATTTCTTTGAAACAGATGATTGGGATTTTCCCATAGGTTTTTTACCAGAAACCCAAGCTTCTCTTTCAGCTTGTTTCTTTTCTTTGCTTAATTCTTCTGCTTTTAAGGCTCGGTCAGCTAGTACTGCAAATTATCTTATTTCAAGAATACCAATCAATAGTTTAATATTTTCATTCAGCCATTCTTCAAATCGTTTGCACATTTCAGCCTCAGTTTGAACCCATTCTTAAGCATATTTACTCAGTCGAACAAATTCCCGTTCATATTCTGACACTATAATGTTCCTCTGTTTAAGTTCTAAGAATTCTTTTCTTTTCTATTCCAAGAATCTCTGACTTATATATTTATTTCTAAATTCTGTTTGAAAGAACTCCCATGTAATGTTTTCTTTTGGAATGACGGAAGTTATAGTTTTCCACCAATAATAGGTTGTGTCCTTCAATAAAGAAACTACACATTTCAGATAATCAATTGGTGAACAAGACAATTCATCTAATACCCGGATAGTATTCTCCAGCCAAAACTTAGCCTTTTCTATATCATCATCTGTAGTAGCTCTGAATTCTTTAGCCCCATATTTTCTGATCTTATCAACCGGTGCCTTACCAATTTTAACTGATACAGTACCCTGTGGTGTCTCAGGAATTGGTTGAGGAGCAAGTGGGGGAGGTTGCTGAACAACAAGATTTGTTCTTATATATTCTGTAAACCATTCATTCATTATTTGAAAGAATGCAGTTTTACCCTCATCATCTCGGCCCTCAGACTCAGGCATTCTACTACTAGATATAGCTCTTTGTACGGAAGCTTGAGCAGTACTTTCAGCTTCCTCAAGATCAGATCTAGCTCAGTTGGAAGACATTTACTATATGAAAAATACATTTAAAAATTGTCAGGAGATATCACACTATCAGAATTATATAATTTCAAGTATAGCTAAACTGATACTTGCTACATTAGTACGAGAATCGACTAAATCGTAGCTCCGATACTAATAAATGTAACACTCCTAACCCGTATCTGTCACCAAAACAGGGTTACAGAGCGTTACTGGAACTTTTCAGAACATTTTCAGAAAAATCATGTTAATCACTATTCATTAATAGAGATCATTCGTAACTTCCCTTATATGAACCCTCGAGGTCCAATACGAGCATTAGAAGTAAGTTGGGACTTATTCGGAACCTCTAGGAATTTTTCATAAAATTTCAAATTTTTTCTAAGATGCAGGGCTCACACGCCCGTGTGGTCCAAGGGACATGCTTGTGTGACCCTTAGACACGCCCGTGTATCAGGCCGTGTCCAATTTAGGTTGCTCTCTGACTTGCGCCACACAGCCATGTCACGCGTCCGTGTGCTAGGCCGTGTGTTTGATTAATTTAATTCGAATTAGGTGCAAGTTTCACACGGCTATGACACACGCCCGTGTTCAAGGTCATATCATCACACGGTTGAGAAATACGTCCGTGTCTCTGCCCGTGTGCTAAATTCTGAGCATTCTGTTTTTCAAAATTAAAATGCAAGAGACACACAGCCAGACAACATGCCCATGTTCACACACGGCCTAGACATACGCCTGTGTGCCTACCCATGTGGACAAAATAAGGCCATTTCCTAGCCTTATTTCTCACCCAAACTTTCTATCTTCCTGCACCAACACTTACAAGTATAATCCAACCAATTCCAAGTATAATTCAAGTCAATTTCTATAATCCAAACTAATACATTTCATCATATATTTGTGTTTAATGACATATCTTCATGTAATTACATAATTTGCAACATTAGATGTTTATACTTATCATTTTAGTTAATGTATTGATTCAACCATAACATATATCAAAACATAAGTGTATTAGCCATTCCAATGGCTAAATTTCATTCATTACTTACACAACATCATTTGATTTAGTTAGCTTATACATGCCATTAACAAAATAAGATTTTCATTTATCCAAAACGAAAGGTTGATAGTGTGATGATTTGCTCCGACCAATCTCCAACCTTCCCGAGCTTTGAGCACTATAAAACAGGGAAAATAAAACCTAGTAAGCATATTATGCTTAGTAAGCTCGTATAAAATAAACTAAGCTTACCATTTCATTTAATATATTAATCATACAAAACATGCTTTCCCACTATTTGGTAATTTGCCTATTCACATACATTCAACCAACATGTTAGTCACAAATATACCAATATGCATAGATGATCTCATCATGCCATATGTGTATTTTATCCGTTAAATCATTGAATTTTCGATGGATATTTCAAGTAGTACACTCAAGGTGTACAATTCCATTATTCGTCAATTCATATCCAGTAGAACCTTATAGGTACACTCTCGAGCCACATATCAAATAGCAGAATTACCAATCCAGGCTAAATTCTGGCTGTAACATATACTCTAAGGGCTTTGTCGGATTACCAGTCCAGGCTAAATCCTTTATGTGACAAAGAATTCCCTATAGAGTTTATTCTGGATTACCAGTCTAGGCTAGATCCAGTCAATTAGGATTACCAGTCCAGGCTAAATCCTAATTGAAACATATACTCGAGAGGCTCATTTCGGATTACTCGCCGGGGCTAAATCCATTCTGCAACACATGCAGTTTCATCAGGGCATTCACCTTTTCATCCATCAGAATTCAATATTCAAGGAATTCAACCCTTTTTCAATAATTTTTCAAACATGTATCACTTCATTCATTGGCATATTTATGCAATTCACATACATGATTTCATGAAACATAATTAATGTAATATAACATTCAAATCAATACATTTTTATACTCATTTAAGTTATACGAACTTACCTTGATATTTGTTCGTATCTAAAATCTACTAATCTGAAATCTTTTCCTTTCCTCGATTTAGCTCTTTGTTTGGTACTTCCGGATCTATATAAATGAATTTAATCATCAATTCAATCCATTTCATATTCTATTAAACTCAATTTACAATCTAGGTAAAAGTACCATTTTGCCCATATACTTTTGATTAATTACAATTTCGTCCCTAGGCTCGGAAATTGAAATTCACACAATTTAATCCTTATTCCAAGCCTAACCAAAATTCTAATATAATATTTACAACACATGTATTCTAAAAATTTTAGAATTTTTCATGAGTTTTACCATTTTTCAATTTAGTCCATAAATCAAATTTCCATCAAATTTCCCTTTATAAAAGTTGTTTATCTATCAACAACCTTTCATTTTCTACCATAAAATTTTAAATTTTAGCATATTCATCCATGGAAAATTTTCTATACCTTGATATCTATTCAAATTAACCCCCAATAGAGAAATTAAGCTTTCCCGATCTCAAAAAATATAAAAATTACTAAAAACGGGACATAGGAACTTACCAATTTATGCCTTGAAAGCTTGTTTTCTCTCTCCTAGGGTTTCCATGGAAATATTTGGGGAAGATGATATGAAAATAAGATGATATTCTATTTAATTAATTATCATCTTTTAATTTTTCTCATTTCTAATTTAGTCACTAGCCTTTTCTAATTTTTCCATGGATGATTCACCAAGAAAAATCTACATGCTTTTCTTAATGGTCTAATTACTATATAAGAACTTCTAGTTTTGAATTTCATAGCTATTTAATCCTTATAGCTACTAAAATTCAACTTTAGCATTTTATGCAATTTAGTCATTCTCGTAATTAAGCACTAAATTGATAAAATTTTCGTACCAAAATTTTCGCATGTCATATCTACCATAACACGGACCATATAATAAAATAAAAATAAACTTTATTTTTGGGTCAGATTTGTGGTCCGAAACCACTGTTCCGACTTCACTGAAATTGGGTTGTTACATCTCCACTCCAATTCATCTATTGGCTTCGATTGGGCAAATAGAATACATAGGATTCTCTCTACCTGGTCTTTATCAAAAAAGAGTTTGACTCTTTCTTCTACCTAGGTACTGGAATTATGATCAATTAACTTTGATACTTTTGTGTACCTGGTATCTATGTCCTGACCCTGTATTCTTCCATTGCCAGGTCCAGGGATCCAATAATCATTCCAAATATTGATATTCTTGCCTATTCCAATTCTCCAACCGACTCCCTTTTCAATTAAACAGATACTTCTCCAGGTAAATGTTAGGCAAGCACCTAACTGAGTATTCATAAAGTATAAATTTGGGTAATACATGGCTTTCATTACTTATGCCAACAAACTCAATGGATTAGATAAAAATGCACCAACACTGTTTGGATAGCAAAGCAATGTTAAACTTAGCCAAATCATGAAAATCTAATCCTCCACAAACTTTAGGTAAACATAATGAATGCCACGTACTCTAATGAATACCATTAGACAATTTATTGTTTCTCCACCAAAATCTATTGAGAATGTTTTCCAATTTACTACACAAAATTTTAGGTAGAAGAAAACATTGCATTACATATATAGGTAAAACTTGTAGTATTGCCTTAATAAACACATCTTTGTCACCCATAGATAGATATCTCGTACTACAACATTCAAATTTCTTGCTAAATCGATCTAGATAATGGTGAAAGGCCTCTTTCTTACGTCTGCCAACCATCGTAGGCAAACCTAGGTATTTTTCCGGATTAGCTGACACTTGTGCTCCCAAAACTCCACCTATGAGGTCCCGAACTGAACTTTCCATATTAGCACTGAAGTAACTTAGGGATTTATCATAGTTAAACTTTTGGCCTGAAGCATTTTTGTACGCCATAATAATTTGTAGTATATTCTCCGCACCAGTAATTGAAGCATCTTCGAACAGTATGCAACCATCTGTAGAAAAACATATGCTTGATTGCCAACCTTCCTTTTCCAATCCGAGCCCCTTTTATCAAACCAGATCTACTAGCCTCATTAAGAATGGTAGAAAATCCCTCAACACACTGTAGAAATAAATAGAGACTAAGTAGGTCCCCTTGTCGTAGTCCCATGGAAAGTAGGAACATGTCGTTGACTTCTCTGTTAATACCCACCTTATAAGAGGTTGAAGTTACACATCTCATAATCAATGAAATCAAATGATCATGAAAGCCTAACCTTGCCATCATTCCAGATAGAATATTCCACTCTACCCTATCATACATTTACTCATATCGAGCTTAAGCGCAAAAGTGTTGGACGCTCCCGTACGCTTCATCTTAAGAGAATGCAGAACCTCGTATACGATAAGTACGTTATTAGATATCTGCCTACCAATGATGAAAGCCCCTTAGGCCTTATCAATGTAACTCTCCAAAATACCCATCATTCTGCAAACAAGAATTTTAGCAATGATTTTGTAGAACACATTACACAAACTGATTAGCCGAAATTGAGTCATGTTTTTTGGTTTATTGACTTTCGAGATTAAAATAGTATAAGTCTTATTAATATCTTCTAAACTGATCTCACCATTCAAAATAGCTAAACAATAGGTAGTAATCTCATTCCCTAAAATATGCCAAACTTTTTTTATAAAATATGGTAGGAAAACCATCAATACTTGAAGCCTTGAGTGGCGTCATAGTTTTGATAGCAGCCCATACTTCCTCCGCTCGAAAGGGTGTCAACAACTCCTCATTCATTTTTGGGGAAACATACTACTGGATATTACCATAAATACGCAATGCATCCTAACCGGCTGCACTTGTGCGCACTAAAACATTGAATTAACTTCCTTAAAATTTTAATTAGCATTTTTTTTTTCATGTATGACAAACACTATAATATAACATTTGTGATAATCACATTCTCTTATTTTTGAAATTATTTTCTACAACGAATATGACCTTTAATTTTCTAATATTAGCAAATAATGTTTTTATTTATAATATTTTTTAATCATTATATATGTTAAATATAAAATATTATATAGAACGTTTGGAAGATTAATTTACAATTTATTATTTTAAACTAATTTATTTATCAAAAACTAATTCCATAGCATTATTACAAAGTAGTTTAAAATTATAGAAATATAAATATTTAAAGATAAATTAGATTTAGTTTTTTTTTTCAAATTGAACACATGTAATTAAATGTTAATATGAAAAAAAATAAGTAAAAAATAAACGAAATATTGTGTAAAATATTCTAACTTCTATTGCTCAATTAGAATGGATAAAATTACATATTACTATGAATTTTCTTTTTATATTTAGAACAAAATAGATATAACTTTTTCTTATTCATTATGAGTGTTGCCGGACAATTATATTAAATTTGTACATAAATGTATTTTTATTTATTATTTATTATTTTATTTTGTTATGTGTTAAATATTTGAGTGTTACATTATTATAGGAAACTTTGATACACAAAAGGTTAATTTAAACTAATTTATTTCATTTAATAATTAATTTTATTACGTTACTGAAAAAAACAAAAAACTATAAAATTATAACATTGTTAATTTCTTATGTTTATAAACATAGTTATTTGGTTTAATTATTGTTATTATTAAATTTTAGGGTTAAATATGTTTTAAATTTATTATTGTCTCCTATTGAGACTCTTTTAAACTGATTTACCACCTATATCTTAAAAGCATTAAGAATGACTACTCTTGTGCCTTAAGATTTGAAGTTCAAACCCTTACTATTTATTTATTTATGTCCTTATTTTATAATTATACGCTAAAAATTTAAAGACAATAAAAACAATTAGCTCAACATAAATAAGGCTAAATTTAATAAATAATAAAAACAATATTGAAAAACTAATTACATTAAAATAATAATAATAATAATAATAATAATAATAATAATAATAGTATGAAAAGATATATATTGATATGAGTGAAAATCTCCTCTCTTCAAATTACCCTAAAAGGTTTATTTAATGTTTTCTAATTTGCTGTCTACTCATAATGGAGTTATTGACATTGTTAATTACATCATATTAGAATACATTCTAAGTTCAAGTTGTATTAGGTTAAGATTAATAGAGAAAAATTATATATATATTAATGTTTTAACACATAGCTTACTACAAATCATATCAAAATTACCATTTTTACTCCAGAAAAGGAAATATTGAATAAATTTTTATCCAGAAAATTTTAAAAATAATTTACATTACCTTGAGGTTTAATATGTTAAATTTGATTAACTTAATGAATATACCTTAGCACATTACATTATAATTTTAAAAATAAATAAAAAAACACTTTTAACAACAAAATCAGGTTGTATCATTTACAGCAAAAGGACCATCACTTTAACCTATAATATTATTTTAACTTTGTTAACTTTAAGTTGGTAAAAAAGGAAAAGGCTAAGGCCAATAAAAGGATCCTAGACTAAACTACAGTAATCATCATCATGTGATATATATATATATATATATATATATATATGCTAAATCAAGTACAGTAAATTGATTTCTCCATAATTTATTATAAAAATCAATTAATGGTCAGCAAAAAAGAAATTTTGGCCATTTTTCATCCAGTTAATGCTTTTGGACTACAAAAGCGCTTATTTCATCATTGCACTTTTGGCTTTGCTTGGAATATAAAAAGAAATTTGAATAAGTAGAAATGTAAAGGAAAATTAATAATAAAATAAAAATTTATATTCTTTTTTACCAATATACTCAGGGAAGTTATTTAGTTTACTGACAATGAGATTTTTAAATTCTATATGTAAAATAGAAGGTTGCAAGTATTCTATAAAGAAATAGTAAAATATATTAATTTTTTAAAATTGTTTGCGAAATAAAAAAATATTCTATGTATCATTATAAAAGTGTCACTTTCTTTATTTATATTTATCCATTTATCATTTTTAATAAGAATATTTTCATACAAAATTTTATTTTAATATTTTTAAAAAAATTCCAATATATAAAAGTAAATTATAGTTGGATTATTCTGAATATTTTATTAAATGGATGTCCATCAAGATCGAGATGAGTTTTGATGTAGTTAAAATTCTAATAGTAATTAGAAGTAGATCTTTACTTTATTTATACTTATTATGCCTATAAATGGAGACTTCGGAGAAGTTTTGTAAATATTCCAATTGATCAATAAAATACACTCTCTCTTTGCTCTCACATTCTATTTGTTCTTTACTTTCTGTCTTTTTATTTTATAACACGTTATCAGTACAATTCACTTTTAATTGTTTTTCTCCATAACTCACAAAAATATCCCAAAACTTACTGTTGTCGATTGCCTCCTATAGTTGTTGCTATTTCAATTGAGGCTTGCGTACTATGTGTAATCGTTAGAGCCTTTAACCACTCAGGTACACATAGATCTCTAATTTATTTTATGCAAAGACATTTATATAATCCTTTCATGGGTGATGATGATGTTAAAGATCTTTAGATATATTTTATTATGATTTATTTATTATATCATGTTTATTATAATTAGAGACTTATTATGACAGCATGAATAGATAGATTTTGATTTGAAATCTACGCATGTTTGCGATGGTGATTATGAAATAAAGAATCAATTGGGACGATTATAAGTTCATCCTAGTAAATCTATTGCATTCCCTGAAGTGAACGCAAGCATAAAAGAAAATAAAAACCAATATTATTCTAATATTTGGTAGTACAAAATTAGTCAAAAGCTCTAGAAGAGTTAATATATTAATATATTGTTATGGTTAATCCATTAGTTTTAAAATATATTCATAATGGATCTCATATTGAGATTGTGAATGAGGAAAATCTTATATTTCATATGAGTTAAAAGAGGATTGGGTTATTGATTTATATTTATTACTCTTGTTATAAATTGAATTATTGTGACTATCTTTGTGATTTTTTGTCATCATCCCCATTAAGGGGTTGAAAGTAAAATATGTAATTCTATCTAAAACTCGTTATAGTTTGATGCACCTGAAGTTACAATTTTTTTTAAAACTGTGAGTATAACTCTACAGTATTCAGAATAAGTTCTCAATTAAAATTACATGGAAAAATATTACTAATGAGAACTTGCAAGAGAAAAAACTTATGTATGAAAAGTCACTGGTTATATATTTGTTATACACCTGGTAAATAAGACTCACTCTCAAACTTTGCTATTAATAGATTTTGATTGGGTTCAAAGTCTACTATTGGAGTTTAATTTTCTTCTTGATAAAATCATCAAGACTCAACGTAGAAAAAAAAAAGTAGATCTTTAAATATTAAATCAACTTGATATATGGTTTAAATATTTGAGATTGTTTTCTTTTTAAGTTTTGATTACATGGGTTACATATTGTTTTAAGCATCTAATTTGTTCATGAAAATGAATATTAACTGATTTATTTATGTTGCTATAGTAGGTTTTATAATTAAATAATATATTTGATTAAAACATATCTAATATGCAAATTTGTGTTAATTAACAAATGAATTTTATGATATTCAAATTTGATTTAACTCAAAGAATTGTTAAAGGTAATTGTACATACGTTTTATATTATTACATGTGTTAATTATTTAGAGAAATGACATGAGCAATTGTAAATGAAAAGTACTATGAGCATTAATGGTTGGACTTAAATTAAATTTAATGCATGTTTATGATGATGGTTATGAAAGGAAAAAAAATTGCTAGTTTTTCATTTAAATTATATTATATTTTTATGTTTGAGATGTGACTTTTAATGATATATTTAATTTAGACTTGTTTTTATACATGACCTAGCCAATTATTATTTATAGTTAATTGATTATGCAAAAGTCTTGTTAAAAGGGTTTTAAAAGTATTTTGAATTGATCTCATACCTCATTATGGCTAAACAAAATGATGAGTTATTTGTTTCACTAGTTTTGCTCCATTCCCTGAAGTGAATGTAGCAATTCATAACAATGATGAAAATTTAACTTATTGTCATTATTGACAAATAGATAAGAAGAAGATGGATGATTCAAAATATTGCCAAATATTAATTCTTAGTATAAAATGTTCAATGATTTATATTAATTTATCATTCATTGAAGAAGATGATATTCATATAATTCATATAATCTTATTGGTAAGAAATGTGATATATGCTTACATTATTGTTTGAATTACTTTTTTCACATTCCCTGAAGTGAATGTCTGCAATAAATATAATAAATTTTATAATCATTTCTTTTTGGATATTTCAAGATTTTGGCATATTCCCTGAAGCGAATATTGCATATAATTTTTTTAAAATTATATTTTGTTGACTTAGTGGCATTATAAACTTCACATTGATTTAGACATTTCCAGTAATAAATGTCATAATGGTACTTATATAAGGAATGACTGTAAAAGTATCAATTTGCCACAATTTATATTGACATTATTAGTAACAATTGAAATTCGTGTTAAAGTAAACCAGAAGTTTACTGATACAAATGCATTTACTACTTGGCATGACCAGTTAGACCATTTTGGATTATATATGATGCGAAAATTAATTGAGAATTCATATGGACATTCATTAAAGAACCAAAAAATTCTTTAATTTAAAGGATTCTCATTTGTTGCTTGTTCTCAATTAAATTGATTCTTAGAAACTAACTAGCTAAAGTTGAGATTTAATGTCTTGCATTTCTGAAGTGAATATGGGTCCATTCATCCACCATGTGGATGGTTTTGATATTATATGATTTTGGTAGATGCATCTACAAAATAATCATGTGTGTGTTATCAACTTGCAACCTATTGTTTGCAAGATTGCTTATTTAAATTATTAATTTCAAATCATGCAATCAAGACAATTCATCTTACTAATACTGATGAGTTTATATCTCAGCCTTTATTGATTGAGTATGAAAAACTTTTATAAAAGTTTGTTATTTATACGCATAATGGTTTAGAGAAATTGTTGATTGAACGCCTCTGATTAATGTATAAACCATTACTTATGAGAACTAAACTTCTTATTTCAACATGAGATTATGTTGATTTACGTGTTGTACGCATCAAGCCAATAAGTTATAAATACTCTCCATTACAATTGATTTCTAGTCACGAGCTAAATATTTCTCATCTTTGAATTTTTGTATGTGTGTATATGTTCCGATTACTCCTCCACAACGCACAAAGATGAGTGAATACTCAAAGAAAGTTAGGAATATATATTAATTACGAGTCTTGTATTATTATATATTTTAAATGTATTGGAGATTCAATTATGACATGATTTGTGATTACTATTTTGATTCGATAGTTTTCCCTACATTAGGGGTATAGAAATAATAACTTGTAATGAGTTAGGGGGGAGATAATTTGAACCAAAGGTTCAACAAGGATAACTCATTATAAGTTCCAAATATGAAAATTCTCGTAAAAGAAAATAATAAATCTAGATGGTCATATAGTGAAGGCAGGTGCTTCAGAAGAGACCCAAGACATAACTAATAAGTAAAACTCCAAAAGAGATTCGGTACCTGAAACTGAAGATTAAAATAGTGAAAATAAGAGATCTCGATAAGTTATGTCAATTTAAGAAAATGTGGAACTGATAATAAAAGTGGTCGACAATGGTTTTGCATGTAACACCCCAAACCCGGCCTATTCACTACGACCGAATTTGAAATGCCACTGCGGAAAACGTTTGAAAAATATTTTTGACTTGAAGGAAAAACATATAAATTTGTTGTCTTTAGAAAAACATTGTGTATTTAAAAGCCCATAAAAATTAAGTTGTTATAAAATATTCCGAATTAAAAACTTTAATATAAAATTCTTATGGTATGAGGTGTTAAAATTAAAACATAAAAACATTCCCAAATAATAATGTAAATGTCAATCCACCTTAACATAAATAAAATTCCCAAATACTTTAAATGGGCCTTATTACAATAAATGATTTAAAGTAAAGTACTTAATAATAAACTGAATAAAATAGATGAAATGTCTTCTGCATGGGCCACCTCGTATCCACTCCAACCGGTCCAAGCTTATGCATCACCTGCAATGTTGGTAAATATTGGGTGAGTCAAACAGACTCAGTGCATAGCTATTTCACATGTCTCCACATATGGGCTTGGCCCATATCCACACAGTCCATACATATAAAATTATGCAATTATGAAGCCCATCCTAACCTAATGTCCATCCATCACACCTACCTTGGCAGACCCGCTGCCCAAGGCCGTGGCTAATCCACCGATCAACCAAGTGATCCCATAGATCTTACCTTGGCAAACCTGCTGCTCAAGGCCGTGGCAAAGCCACCGATCACATAAGTGATCCCACATATCAATCAGTCTACGGTGATGCACACAGCTATCAACCGCCGAGATGGGCACCTAGCCAACACCTCCCTTGATGAAGCACATAGCTACCGTCAAGCGCTAATGTAGCACAAGGCTATCATTAGACCACGTACATAATGTACACCCTTTCCTTCTTTGTTCATCTCAAATCCCATGCATAGATATGTCATGCCACAATATCATTAAAATAAGCATACATCACATGCTATCACAATTTCATACGTATACCATAGGAAACTTATTGTCATAAAGTACTGACCTGTTTAATCGCTTACCCACCATGGGTATCCACCCTTTTAGCCATTAATTCGGCTACCATGCACATCATATACATATAATAACACATTTAAACATTCAAGAGACAGTGCGATAACTACGCACCATTTTGGCACAGTCTACTCAATCCCGAATACTTGCCCTACTTCTGTCGACTTACCCCCTTGCTAACTAGATCCTGAAATGTCGGCTTGTTCCTGAAGTTGTCGAAATCCCCATCTTGCTGAATCGAATCCAAGAGACTCCCTTAAGGCTCCTTCACGTTTGCACCCAAGACACTTTCGGCTTCTCAAACTAGCGACAGGTGTAGGAGAATAATACCACTTGAAGATTCGGCTAACAATAAAAAGGAAGAAGCTTGAGACAAAGAAGTAGATTCGGCCATAGGTTCAAAGTGATCAAAATTTCGTCTTTAATGCTCTCCACAAGGTTCGGCTAAGCTTTTAAAAAGGGTAACTGCATATTCGGCTATCAAGAGGAGTAGGTATGGAGTTGAAGAAAAGAAGAATAAAGGAATGGAAGAGGCCTAGGAGAATTCGGCAAAAGGAGAAATAAGTGAAGAAAAAAATTTCCAAAGGATGATCCCCCTTATATATACTACTCAAATTCGGCCACTAGTTCACCCTCCATTCATATCCCCTTATTTCTTTCCTATATTCTCTCCATACCTCTCATTCAAAATAAATTAAATAAACCCAACATTTAAAAAAATAATCTATCACATTATCCATTATCTTCCCATTTAAAATTAAATAAACTAAAGTCACCATTATCTTCTATCTATACTAAAAAAAAAATCCCCACTTATTCAAAATAAATTAAATAACCCCCATTCATCCACTATCTCAATATTTAAAACAAATAAAACAAAATCCCCAATTATCTACCCACTTAAAATAAATAAAATAAATCACCACTTATTCAAAATAAATTAAATAACCCCCATTTATCCACTATCTCAATATTTAAAACAAATAAAACAAAATCCCCAATTATCTACCCACTTAAAATAAATAAAATAAATCCCCACTCATTCAAAATAAATTAAATAACCCCCATTCATCCACTATCTCAATATTTAAAACAAATAAAACAAAATCCCCAATTATCTACCCACTTAAAATAAATAAAATAAATCCCCACTTATTCAAAATAAATTAAATAACCCTCATTCATCCACTATCTCAATATTTAAAACAAATAAAAACAAAATCCCCAATTATCTACCCACTTAAAATAAATAAAATAAATCCACACTTATTCAAAATAAATTAAATAACCCACATCCATCCACTATCTTAATATTTAAAACAAATAAAACAAAATCCTCAAAAATTTTGCTTCCCACGGGACTCGAACTCAAGACCTGCACCAAGCTTGTGGCGTCATTCCCAAAGGCTTTAAGTGGCGCCTTGTAGCCACTCTTCCAAGCCCAATTTCATGTCCAAAAGCGCCTAAAATTTTCCTTAAGGCCTCCTTCACCTAGCTTCTCCTTTAGACTTAAAATTCTAATATTTTTCCAAAATGTCCTCCTACATCGTTGGATTCTCAAAACCCTTAAAACACTCCCAACTACATACTAAGCCTTCTCTTACATGGATTATGCACTAACCGCATAACCCCTAATCTAGGATGTTACAGTTCTACCCCCCTTAAAAATAATTTCGTCCTCGAAATTACTTGGCTAAATAAACTTCTTCTCGCCACACTACGCTTATGCTGCGCACTCTGATTTTAATAAAACTAACACCTTTCCCTAGATACCATCTCAAGATTCGCATTCAAGGTTCCATACACTTCACTAGCAACATAAGAACGAATTAGCTCTATAACAATCAAAGCAAATAAGGGTATTCGAGAACCAAGGATCGTACCCGTTGTCACATCTGGCACATCCTCCTCGCGACGGCCAACTGCATAAACCAACCTTGGCTGCCTTGCATCAGAACCTTCAGCACCTCCACTTGGTACTCCACGACCTCGGCCGGAACCATTTTCTCCATGGTTCAGACCACGACCCCTTGTCGCCTGCTGACCACCTCTGCCTGGCTGCACATAACCTTGACCTGCTGTCCGAGCCCTATTCGGATCCTGAGGACAGTCTTTAATCAAGTGAGACTTAGACTTACATCTAAAACATTCCCGATTCCGATTCCAGCACTCGCCAACATGATACCTTCCACACTGAGCACACGGACGGTCCGGATTTTCAATAGCTGGCTTAGAAACACGAGCAGAATTCTCAACCCTCGGTCTTTTCTGAAGACTCTCAGATGATCTGACGATCCAAAATTCCTCTTATCCCGGCTCCTATCCCTATCTCTGTTCTGTCTCACAGAGTCCTTAATCCCTTCAGCTACCTTAGCCTTTTCTACCAACATGACAAACTCTCGCTCCTGATGTGGAGCTATCAACAATCTCAGGTCATCCCTTAGTCTGTCCTTAAACCTGACACATCGCTCATGCTCCGTAGCCACCACTCCTCGAGCATATCGACTTAACCTTAGGAATTCGGCCTCGTATTCCGCCACGGACTTGTTCCCTTGAACCAGCCCCAAAAACGCCTTCCTTTGCGCATCAATATAATGGGTACCAATATACTTTCTGCATTGACATATTCCCAAGTCGAATCCTCAGCTGTGGCACCATCCCGAACTGTGAGCCACCATTGATACGCTTCATCACGTAGCAGCGCCACCATTCCTTTCACTTTCTCCTCAGGGGGTCAGATCCAACTCATCCATGATCCGTTCTGTCGCTTCCAACCAATACTCAGCCGTACTGGGTGCTACACCAGATACTCCACGGAACACTTCAGCTCTATTAGCTCGGAGTCGCTCGGGTACAGACTTCTTAGCTCTCATATTTCCACCTGCTCCAGTCACCATCTCTAAAACTCGCAGCACTGCCTGCGATATAGCATCATCCCCCGTCTGATCTTGCTGCTCAACACCAAAAGCTGGTGGTGGTACCTCATTCTAAAACCCTTGACCCGATCTAGCGGGTTCTGATACAGCCATTCTGCCTCTACCGCGTCCACGACGACTACGCCCCCTAGAACTCATTTTCTAACGTCGCGATTTAATCTGATTAAGAAGTTTTATGCATTAGTACTTTTGTTCCACTAATTACCCCGCAAACAGTTTTATGATAAGAAGTGTTTAGAGGTAATTCTTTCGGTCAATCAAAGTTTCAGTTCAAGTTCACTATTCTAATTCAGAGAATCACATTCACATTCATCAATAAAGACACATTCATTCAACCGCGACACTTTCTTAAGCATTCCATCCATTTCCCCACCCAAGGGTAAATTCGTCAATTGTCCTACAGGGGTATTTTAGTAATAAATCGGGGTCAATTTGAAAATCACAAAAGTCATTTCGAAAATTTTCAAACTCATGGGTATTTTGAAAGAAAGATTTTCCAAATCAAGGTATTGCAGAAATTTCAGAAATCGGGGTTATTTTGGTAATTTCGTAAACCAGAGGTAATTTGGTAAATTTTCCCGATTAGGGTATTTTAAATTTTCGCAAAATAGAGTTTTTGGACACTTTTGCAAAGTAAGAAAATTTTATTGAAATCGAGGGTAGTATGGTAAAAAAAATTCCAAGCCAGGGGCATTTTAGTAAATCTCCCAAATCAGGGTATCTTAACATTTCGCAAAACACGGTTTTGGTATTTTGTAAAGTAAGAATATTTTCATAAAAGTCGAGGGTAATATGGTAATTTTATGAACCAAGGGCATTTTCGTAATTTTTCAACCAGGGGCATTTATGTAATTTTTCAAATCGGAGATATTTTGGTAAAATTTTCACAATAATCCTTTGCTACAATTAAAAGGTTAATTTAATGATTTTAAAACTAAGTTTTCTTTTCTTTTTTTTTTTTTTGAAAACATGGCTAGTCCCTTTCGGGTTTTATTTATTGGGTTTAGCCCGTGAATAAGTCCTCTTGGTTAGGGTGAACCGTTACTATGCACCAGGTAGGATTCGAGTAAAGAGGAGGTGAGTCGCTAGGACTGCTTAAATACCAAGCTCTTACTGAATCCACTCCTAGACATGCGCACAACAGTTGCCACACCTTAACTCGGCGACTTAATCACAGGTTTGTTTAATGGTCCTTAAGTCTTATGCACTTGTGTTTGAGTAGACTAGTCCTAGGGTTCAATAGATCCTAGTTCACTAATCTACGTTCCCATAATGCCCATATAATTCACATACAAATCACTTCAGCAGTCAAAGGTACTTACCTGGTGGACTTCGGGTCGGAGACTTAGGTGCCATGTCAGAAAAACCTGCTTATTTCACAAAAATTTTCACAAACTTCTTTTGGGCTTAATTTTGAAAACGTTTTGGGCCTTAAACCCAAGGCCGAGAGTTTAAAAACCAGGCTCTGATACCAAACTGTAACACCCCAAACCCGGCCCATTCACTACGACCGAATTTGAAATGCCACTGCGGAAAACGTTTGAAAAATATTTTTGACTTGAAGGAAAACCATATAAATTTGTTGTCTTTAGAAAAACATTGTGTATTTAAAAGCCCATAAAAATTAAGTTGTTATAAAATATTCCGAATTAAAAACTTTAATATAAAATTCTTATGGTATGAGGTGTTAAAATTAAAACATAAAAACATTCCCAAATAATAATGTAAATGTCAATCCACCTTAACATAAATAAAATTCCCAAATACTTTAAATGGGCCTTATTACAATAAATGATTTAAAGTAAAGTACTTAATAATAAACTGAATAAAATAGATGAAATGTCTTCTGCATGGGCCACCTCGTATCCACTCCAACCGGTCCAAGCTTATGCATCACCTGCAATGTTGGTAAATATTGGGTGAGTCAAACAGACTCAGTGTATAGCTATTTCACATGTCTCCACATATGGGCTTGGCCCATATCCACACAGTCCATACATATAAAATTATGCAATTATGAAGCCCATCCCAACCTAATGTCCATCCATCACACCTACCTTGGCAGACCCGCTGCCCAAGGCCGTGGCTAATCCACCGATCAACCAAGTGATCCCACATATCTTACCTTGGCAAACCTGCTGCTCAAGGCCGTGGCAAAGCCACCGATCACATAAGTGATCCCACATATCAATCAGTCTACGGTGATGCACACAGCTATCAACCGCCGAGATGGGCACCTAACCAACACCTCCCTTGATGAAGCACATAGCTACCGTCAAGCGCTAATGTAGCACAAGGCTATCATTAGACCACGTACATAATGTACACCCTTTCCTTCTTTGTTCATCCTAAATCCCATGCATAGATATGTCATGCCACAATATCATTAAAATAAGCATACATCACATGCTATCACAATCCCATACGTATACCATAGGAAACTTATTGTCATAAAGTACTGACCTGTTTAATCGCTTACCCACCATGGGTATCCACCCTTTTAGCCATTAATTCGGCTACCATGCACATCATATACATATAATAACACATTTAAACATTCAAGAGATAGTGCGATAACTACGCACCATTTTGGCACAGTCTACCCACTTAAAATAAATAAAATAAATCCACACTTATTCAAAATAAATTAAATAACCCACATCCATCCACTATCTTAATATTTAAAACAAATAAAACAAAATCCTCAAAAATTTTGCTTCCCACGCGACTCGAACTCAAGACCTGCACCAAGCTTGTGGCGTCATTCCCAAAGGCTTGAAGTGGCGCCTTGTAGCCACTCTTCCAAGCCCAATTTCATGTCCAAAAGCGCCTAAAATTTTCCTTAAGGCCTCCTTCACCTAGCTTCTCCTTTAGACTTAAAATTCTAATATTTTTCCAAAACTTCCTCCTACATCGTTGGATTCTTAAAACCCTTAAAACACTCCCAACTACATACTAAGCCTTCTCTTACATGGATTATGCACTAACCGCATAACCCCTAATCTAGGATGTTACATTGCATGCAATAATATTGTTGAAATAATGAAATAAAAGGAGAATCTTGAATAAACCTATTAAGAAATATGTATATATATGGAATAGATTGGTCAAAATAGAAAGACGTAATTCAAATTTGTGGAGTTTTTGGACCAGCAGTCTAAATATCTAAATGTATAAAGCTAGTGAGGGTACAAATGAAGTAGTTTTGCAAAAGCGGAATAAAAATATGAAGTTTTTCACTAAGCACTGGCATTGATTATGAAAAGGTATAATATTCTTTTGTGATGGATGTAATAACCTTTAGATATATTATTAAACTGGTAATTTATAAAAGATTTAACTTGCGTCTAATGGTTGTTGTTACAACCTTCTATGAATCATTATATAGTAAAGTTTATATTAAAATCCTTAAAGGATTTAGAATGCTAGAAACATATTGAAATTATCGGGAATGTAACACCCCTAACCTATTTTCGTCTCCAAAACAGGGTTACAGAGCATTACCGGAGTTTACAGAACAGATACATTTAATTCAGGTCATTTACTATTCATACTGAAACCAATCATATTCAATTGTATTGTCCCTTAAATGGACCATCGAGGCCCAATTTATGCATTAGAAACAAGTCAGGACTAATTCAGGAACTCAAAAAAATTTTCACGAAATTTCAAAATTTTTCTTAAATGCAGGGGACACACGCCCGTGTGGGTAGGCCGTGTGGCTCACACGGCTAAGTGACATGCCCATGTTCTAGGCTGTGTGGGCATTCGTTGTGAGGTACACAGTCGTGTCCCAGCCGTGCTCAAAATTAGGGTAGCTACTGGCTTGGGTCATACGGCCAGCCACACGTCCGTGTGCCAGGCCGTGTGAACATATTAACTTGTATTAATTAGGTGAAGGGTTCACACGGCTGAGACACACGCCCGTGTGCTAGGCCGTGTGTTGCACACGGCTGAGACACACGCCCGTGTGCTAGGCCGTGTGTCGCACACAGCTGAGACACACGCTCGTGTGCTAGGCCGTGTGTCGCACACGGCTGAGACACACGCTCGTGTGCTAGGCCGTGTGTCGCACACGGCTGAGACATACGCCCATGTCTCTGTCCGTGTGAAAATACCTGGGTATTCAGTTTCTCAAATTTTAAGAATACAGGGGACACATGGCCAAACCACATGCCCGTGCGCATGGTCGTGTGTCACACACGGCTGAGACACACTCCCGTGTCTCTGCCCGTGTGGACAAAATAAGGCTATTTCTAGACCTTATTTCTCACCCAAACTTGTCTTTCACCTATATAAATGTTTCAACATATACACCAACCAATTCAAGGCATATAAAACAAACCAATAATCAAGATTTAATCATATCATGTCATCACATATATTCAAGTAAACATCTTACTTTTTGATCATACACTTATTTAAACATATTTATACCTAAAATACCAATCCAAGGATACTCACATACCAAACATAATACCACCTCATGCATATATATCAAACATACCATTACTAGCCATTCCAATGGTTAATTACAACCAAAACATTACATCATTTGACCTAGTTTAGCCTATACATGCCATTATATCGAAAGTAGTTTTGCTAACTATACCAAAGTGAGCTGAAGGATAGTGTGATCTTGCTCCGACCCGATCCAACCTTTACGAGCTTCGAGTACTATAAAACAGAGGAAATAAACAGAATAAACATTTAATGCTTAGTAAGCTTGTATAACAAGAATTTAACTTACCAATCATGTTCATTCAATGTAAGTATACATACATGCATTCAAAACATTTTGGCCAATTTTCCTAAACACATACTTTCATCAAACAAGTTAGTTATGAAGTTTACATGATTATCATGAAATCAAAGATGAACTCATCGTGTAACAATTTCCAGGTATTTCAGGGATATTCGAGACATAATTCATTTAAATCTCATATTTTCTCACATCAAGAGTTTTGTCCATCAAATTATTGAAATATCGATGGATACCCAAGTTGTACACTCGAGGTGTACCAAATAGTGATTCATCAATTCATATTCGGGGGTGCTTATTAAAGCACATAATCGGGAAGCACTCTTTCGAGCATTTAACAGGAAGCTTATCCGGGCTGTATAACGGGAAGCTCATAAGAGTCATAATCGAGAAGCTCGTGCGAGCCAATAAAAGGTAGCTCCGAAGAGCCATTAACGGGAAGCTCCGGATAGCCATATATCGAGAAGTTCAAGTGAGCTATATCGAGAAGCTCCGGAGAGCCATTAATCAGGAAGCTCACAAAGAGCCTTTAATCGGGAAGCTCATGAAGAGCCATGTAACGGAACGCTCACAAAAAGCTGTGGTATGTCCGCAACACATGCATGATCAATACAGATAGGGATGCTTGTAGGAACTATGTAATAGGAAGCTCAAGAGGACTATTAACGGGATGCTCTTTTGAGCTTTGGGTGTCCGCAACATATGCAAGACTACAACCAATTCGGAAAACTTGTATCCATCAAATTTCATTCATTCATACGGAATTTAACGTTTATCGGACATGTCAGACATATAATTATTTTCATATAAATAAAAATTTCATAGTTCACATACACATCATTCAATCCAATCATATAATTATACAATTAAGTTACACGAACTTACCTAGCCACTTGTTCGTATACGAGAATCCACTAATCCGATACTTTTTGTTTTTCTTGATCCAATTTCGTACTAGGTCTATCCAGATCTATACGAGTAAATTTAACTCAATTTAATGAAATTCATATTAAATTCAATCAAAATCACATTTTAGGTAAAAGTACCATTTTCCCCTATACTTTTAATTAATTCCAATTTCATCCCTAGGCTCGGAAAATGAAATTCATGCAATTTAATCCTTATTACAAGCCTAGCCGAATTTTTCCCATAACAATAATAGTCCATTATTTCAAAAAAAATAGAAAATTTCTTTGAATTTTACATCTTTTCAATTTAGTCCCTGAATTACAATTTCATGAAAATTTCCTTTATAAAAGTTGTTTATCTATTAACAACCTTTCATTTTCTACCATAAATTTCATAATTCATGCATATTCATCTATGGAAAAATTTTAATACCTTGATAACTTTTCAAATTAATCCCCAAAAGATAGACTAGGTTATTACGATCTCAAAAATGTAAATATTACTAAAAACGAGACATGATTACGTTACTTACCCAATTAAGCTTGCTTGAAATTCTCTCTCTTAGCTAGGGTTTCCATAGAAATTTTGGGGAAGATGATGATATGAAATTATTTTATTCATTTAATTAACTTATCATCCATTAATTTTTCAACTTTTCACTTTAGTCTTTTTCTTTTTCTAATTTTCCATGGATGAATCATCATAAATATCTACTAACTTCTCTTAATGGTCTATTTACCATACAAGGACCTCAAGTTTTGAATTCCATAGCTATTTGATCTCTCTAGCTACTAGAATTCAACTTTTGCATTTTATGCAATTTGGTTCTTTTATAAATTAATCATGTAATTAGTAAAATTTCCTAACAAAACTTTTCATGCATCATTCCTAACATAATGCAAACCATGCATTAATATTAAAATGATTTTTCTTTCTGACTCAGATTAGTGGTCCTGAAACCATTGTTTCGATTTTACTGAAAACGGACTGTTACCGGGAAATTGTTCATTTATATGAATTGAAATAATTGAACATATGTGGTAAATTTGACTTAGTCAATAGTAGTTGAAAGAGGATTATAAAATGATAAAAAATACCTATTTATATTTTTATAGAGGGATCATGATTAAAGTTTGTTAGGGTTATTTTTGAAACTCTTAAATAGATCAAAATATATTTGCCCCAAATTTCCTCACTCATGACTTTCAAAAGAATGGTTGTATAAATGCTTAGCAAATACATTCAAATAGTAATTTGAAATACTAGCATTCATGATTGAATACATAGAATACGATAAAGTATGTGATGATTTCATGAGGGGGAGTAACTACTCGCTGTACTCATTTTTTCTTAATCGATGTTTTGTTTCATTGGGTTTTCCTGGTAAGGTATTTAATGAGGCATCATATTATATGTATGATAGATATGTGTACTTTTTTCATTCACTAGAAATTTTTTCCCCCACGGGGTTTTTTATCTTAATAAGGTTTTAATGAGACACATTATCTACAAATGGGCATCCAATGGGGAGTGTTATGAATATTTTATTAAGTAAATGTCTATCAAGGTCAAGATAAGTTTTGATGTACTTAAAACTCTAATAGTAATTAAAAGTAGATTTCTACTTAATTTATACATCTTATGCTTATAAATAGAGACTTTGGAGAAGCTTTATAAATATTCCGATTGATCAATAAAATACACTCTCTCTTTACTCTCGCATTCTCTTTGTTCTTTAATTTATCTTATAACATGGATAATTTTTTTCATTTAATTCAATCTAAGAAAATACATTATATAATAATTCTTTAAAAAATATAATGCAATATAAATAATAGAAAATAGCCGAAATAAAATATATGAAAAAAAATTAAATCAAATTATCAATATATAATCTTAATTATGAAAATCTGAATTTAAATGATAGAAACATAATACTGGCCAAGTCATTATGGTCCAATGTCATCATTGGACTACGAATTCCACCATTATATGGGTCACAATAATTGGTAAAAAGATCTTTAAGAATAAAAATTACATAGCAGGATTTAATCAAAATAATTAATGGAAATTCATATATTAGAATGGTTGGTTTTATTGCCGACAAAGCACGCAATACAATAATACATATATATAGAGAGAGAGAGCATGGAGCATTGAGGCGTTAAATACGCAGCTCAGCCAGAGAGCTAAAAGGGCAATGAACCTAATAAATATCAAATCAAACGCATTTATATTGCTTTTGTTATAAACATTTTTATACAAAGGTTTTAATTTACTAAGAAGATTTACGATGCTCAGAGGTGAGATATGGTAAAGAAAACTAGTCAACATAATTTCACTTTAAATATTAAATTTAGGGTTTTTCTATAATTTTAAAATTGTAAAATTAAGAAAGTAAAGAATCTTTAGTAATTAAAAGGAAATAAGGAATGGAAGCATTGATTAAAATTAAATTCAACTTGCCGTTTCAACGGAGAGAAAGTAAAGTCGGGAGCAATTAATAGCTGGGTAAAATATTTAGTTGGTGACTTAATTTTTAGGGTGTTTTCATTTTGATCATTTAAAATGAATTTTTTGTAATTTCGTCAATTAATTTTTAGGACGATATTATTTTAATAATTCAACCGTTAAATCTTTAGGTCTAACAGTGCTTAATTGCACACATCATATCATATTCACACTTTTATTTTGGTCACCTAACTTCTAGGTCGATTTTGTTTTGGTCATTCAAAAAAAATCATTTTTTAAAGTATTGATTGGGGTAAAAAATTTAAGGATTAAAATGAAAAATGGTAGAAACTAAAATTATGCATTAAAAATTGTCAAATTATACATGTTTGTCAAGTTGTTGAAAATTCTAATTTTTTTTTATCAATATTGAAATTTTAAATTTCAAAACATAAAAAACAATTAAAATAAGTTGTTGAAATTCTTTTACCCCCTTGATAATGCTAATTGATTTGTTATTTTAGTATTAAAATTAATTGAATTAATCTCATTCTAATTTTTAAAATTTTATTTTATGTTTCCATCTTATTCAAATTGAAATAAACTCAATAACTCATATTTGATAATTGTATGCAAAACTTAAAAAAATTTTGATTATATAATCTCGAATCTTCCATACTAAGCTAAAAGTAAAGAAAAATCATTACAATTAATTAAATTAATTTCTTGTTCTTTGTTTAGGTAAAGAAATGAAAAAAAAAAAACCAGGATTCTATTTGACATGGACTATAATAATTCATTAATTTAATTAATTGTAAAGATTTTTCTTTACTTTTAGCTTAGTAAGAAAAACTTAAGATCATATAATCAAAAAAAATTTGGGTTTAATATGCAATTATTAAAGATGATTAATTTGAGTTGATTTTAATTTAGAAACATAAAATAAAATTGTAAGATTTAAAAGGAGACCAAATTAATTACAATATTATAGTAACAAATCGGTTGACACTATCAAGGGATAAAAAATTTTCAATGACTTATTTAGTCGATTTTGATGTTTTGAAATTTAAAATTTGAATATTAGAAAAAATAGAACTTTCAGTAAGGGGTTAAACGAGTATAATTTAACAATTTTTAAAGTATTATTTTAGTTTCTACCACTTTTTCACTTTAATCCTTAATTTTTTTTACCCCGATGCTAATATTAAAAAAATATTTTTTAGGTGACCAAAATGGGAGTGTGAACATGATCTAGTGTGTACAAGTTAATTGTCATCAAAGATTTAAAAGTTGAGTGATTAAAATGAAAGTGTCCTAAAGTTGAGTGACGAAATTGCAATAATTTCATTTTGGGAGCGCTCTAAAATTTGGGTGACCAACTAGATAGTTTACCCCTTAATAATTTAAGATAGTTGGCAAAATGGATGAATCTCAAAATTATACATGAACTTTGAATAACAACAAATACTACTAACACAACTTGAACCTAAGCCACACCCGAGACAATGAACACACTTAACCATCAAGCCATCATATAGGATTCATACATAAACTTTGATTTTATGCATATTTATATATGAGATTTTTATTTGATTTAATTTTTCATAAATCTCTTACACAATTATCATTATAGAACTATTTTATATTTACATATCACATACGTAAATAATTATATTTATCTAATATATAAATAAATTGATCTTACATGTGTACAATTAAATAAAAAGGTTAAAAATTCATGTATTCATTTAAACCACAATCAAGATTTCGTAAATATAAAAAAGTTAAAAGTTCATTTATACATTAAAATCACCGTTAGAATTTCGTGTATATAATTATATCAAGTGAAAATGTATATATTAAATTATATATTAGATTATTTTTTAAATGAGAATATATATATATATATATGATTTTAGGCTGGAGTTTCATAAATAGTGAAAACAGAATTGGAAAAGTTGTCCTTTTCATTTCAAGATTGGATTTATTTTGAATAAAAATGATTTGATATTTAATTGTGGAAAACCTAGAAAAATAAAATAGATTAAAAATTAGGGAGAGCGTGGTTGCTGGATAGTGTTTGGGATTGTGTGGATAAAGAGACATGGCTGTGACTGGTTGGCTTTTCGTCCACCCACTACCATATATATAGAGTCCATAATCAGTCACACGATCACTCAGCTATAAATATTGCCACCATATTATATAATATAGTGCAAAGACAGCGACTTGGGATCTCTCCCTCCTAATTAATTTCTACTTCTCATCTCTGCCAGAAATATATTCATAATTTATTTATTATACTTATTATTCGCCACCCAATTATATTTTTATTTTTATTTTAGTTATCTAACTTCTAAAACTATCAATTTAAGTATTAACATTTGAATTTATTCCTGGTCATTCGATTGATAATAAAATTAATTGGTATAATAACATATTTAATCATTAATACTTACATATTCTATCAATTTGATCCTCAAACTTCTTAACCAAACTTTTTGGCCTTTAAAACAAAAGCATTCCACATCTATTAATTGTTTTTTATGGTTAAAATTATCCAATTCGGTACATAATCTTTTTTGTTTATATGTTTAAGAAGTTGGTTTTAGAAATTAACTGAATACCATTAAAAATAATAGAAAATTATATAAATAATTTAATATTTGTAAAAATAAATAAATTTTCACTCTGATTAGCATGATTTTAGTTTTTAATTAATTTGGTAAATGATTTGACACTAAATCAGATTATTAGTGATACGTAAGAGCTAGCTACTGTGGATTTAAAAATTAAAAATAAATAGAACACATAATAATCTCTTAATAAATTTATAAAATTAAAAAAAAAATCATTACAATGTAACAAAAGGAAATTCAACTAATTCTTTCACATTTTTTTATGAAAATTAAATGTTCATAATTTTTCTTATATAATTATTGATTGAACAATTAGCTTTTTCAAAGTTATATTTTTAATTTTGGATTTAATTTCCAATTTCAAGAACCAACTTCGAGGACTATTTTTATGTACCTTGAAGGAAATATCATACTGTTAACAACAAGAATAAATCTAAAGTATTTTTTTAAAGGTTTTTCTATTTTCTTTAGCAAAAATTTTATCAATCAAAGGGTTATTAAATGTTACATTTAGAATAAAACTAATGAAAACAAAAAGAAATAAAGTTTCAAGATAAACTCATTGGTATCATGAATTGGCTAGGAAAATGGCTCGTTAGTTGAGAGAATTTTTGTTGGGGTTTTACAAATTTATAGATGTGGAATGCTTCTTTTTAAAAGCTGAAAGCTTTAGTTAGGAAGTTTGAGTATCAGGTTGATAAAATTTGTAAATATGAAAGGTTAAATTTATTGAATTATTTAGAATTATGATCATGTTGATAGAATATGTAAGTATTGAGAATTAAATTTGTTATTATACTAGTTAGTTCTACTATCAATTAAACGACGGATGACCAAAACATAAATGAATTTAAACGTTAATGCCTAAATTGAAATTTTATAAAATTAAGCCACCACCAAAACAAAAACATAAACATAATTAGTCACCATTTATACAATTTACTCTTATTATTATAGAGAAAGGATTGTATGAAACAGTGACACCATATCATCTGTATCTCTTTCCAATAGTTATATGCCACATCAGTATTTTCATCTTGAATCTCAGGATTTTCATCCTGAAAAAAATCAAATCCAAATTAAAATCCTGAGATTCAGGATGAAAATACTAATGTGGCATATGTCGAAACCATTTTTAAAATCGAGTTTAGAAAATGGGGATCGAATTTAAAAACAAAGATGGGAGTCGCCACCAATATTTTTTACTTAGATGTGATTGGTTCACCTTGTAAAACATTTTATTTTTAAAACATTTTTGGTCCACAAAAACAAGAAAACGAGTTCGGGAGTCGGTTACGTATGAGGAAAGGTTAGCACCCTCATAACGCCCAAAAATTGGTACCAAATCAATAAAATCATGTCTAAATATTGAAAATAAAGAAAATTAGAAAATATGATCCTTTTATTAGAAAGAAAACCAGGACTTACTTATCACAAAGAAATAAAGCACTTTACCCAATAAGTTAAGGTATAGCACCTCATGACTTTAAAATTAAGCTCGTCTTTCTTTGAGGAAATTCCTACCTCGAGACGTAAAATGTCGAACCCAATGAGTTAAGGTAGAACACTTTGAATTCTCGAGAATAGGTTTTTTATTTTGAAATTGATAAATCTCAAATTCCTTAAAAAAGGGTAAATATGTAATAACTAAAGTTTCACAAGAAAAATCGAACCCAATAAGTTAGGGCAAAATTCTTCCTGAAGTTTCCCAAATATCACATATCACCATATTTTGAAAACCATTTGAATAAAATGTGTCGATCCAAAAGATGTTTTTATGAAATCTATGGTTTGGATAGGATATTACAACATATATTGAAATAAATAACAAATTATGAATAATAAAAGAATAATATAAGTGACAATATAATCTACAAATCATACTAACAATGAACAATAAATAATAACACAAATATAATGAACTATTCTAACAATAATATACAATCTAAAGCAAATAAACATGTAATAGCAATAAATGAAAGAATAATATATTTAAAAATAATACTTTTTATATAAAGTAACAAAAATTTAAGGTAAAAGGAACTTATAATAAATATATATAATTTAATAATATAATATATATAAAATGATAGTAATAAAAATAAAGTATTTAAAAAATGTATAAAACTACATAAATAAAATACGTTAGATAATATAGATAATTAAAAAATAAGGATTTTAGGAATATATGATATAACCTAATACTATATAATGTATATAAAAAAAATAATATAATAATACATAAAAAAAAATATTGAGTCATATAAAATAAATAATAATAATTAAATATAATAGATTAGTACATATAAAAAAATATATATATAACTTATACTATTAATAAATTAATACACAAATAATAAAATATTTAATATAATAAAACATTTAATACAATAACAAAATAATTTAAATTAAAAAAAGAAATTTAAGATTAAATAAATATAAAGGGGTTAAACAGCAATTAAACAGATTAAAAGAATTAAATAAAAAACGCGCGTTAAAACCCAGGGACTAATGTACCAATTAAACCTTTTTACGAAACGGCGTCGTTCTGATTTTCCTTTAAAACGGGCCGAGGGATTAAATTGAAACCAAATGAATAGTTTAGGGTTAATTTAATAAAAATTAAAAATTTGAGTTAAACTAAATTGAAAACAATGAAATTTCGGAAGGACTAAAGGGATAAAATTCCCTTTTTAATAAAACGCGCGGACCCTGATCGGGTTTTCGGGTCAACGCGCGGACCTGCTTAATCAAAACGGCGCCGTTTTATTTTTCCCATATAAGTCAGTTTTGTTTCAAAAAAAATCATTCTGGCACCATTTAAAAAAAAAAAAACTAAAGAAAGCCTCCGAAACTCTCTTCCCCTCGTCGGAGCTCCGTTCTCCGAGTCCTTGGCCACGCGCCTCACGTGCCTCTGAAAACGGCGGCGCACAGGTAAAATATTCGCCCTCTTTACTCCTTTTATTCTTTTAACAGTATTTATGTAATATAAAAAACATAGATTTAAAAGAATCACAAAATAAATAAAATCACCTTGGTTAAAAAATGTATTCTGTTTCGATTTTTTTATCTCCCTGTGTATTCTCTTGGTCTGTATCAATAACCATCCCCCCCTTACAAGTTTAATCTAGGGGTTTTTATAACCCAAAAATGAAAAAATAAAAAGGAAATAAAATCTCTGTTTTGGCCTCTGTTTCGCCTTTTTTGCTGTGATTTGTTTCCTTTTGCAGGTCGGGCGAAGATCCTGGTGGCGACTGCGGCGTGATTCGGACACGGATCCTGGCGTGGGTGCGACGATTGGGTTCCGGCGATTGCGGCGTGACTTTTGGCCTAACTTACGGCGCAAAAGGAGCTGGGGCGCGAGGCTGCGGTGCCTAGGGTTTCCCAGAAACCCTAGGTCTTCTGTTAGCTGTTTTAGGCATTGGGCCATTCGGGCCGCGCGAATTTGGGTCTGAGTTAGTCTTTAGGAGTCGAGCCAGGGTGTTTTGGGTAGTTAATTTGGGTTAAGGTGTAATGGGCTTGGTTGGGTCTAGTAGGTTTGGTCTGCTAGGTTTGGGTCAAAGGTAATTTATTTTGGGCTTTGATTTTGGGCCAAAGGTTGTAAATGGACTGTAATAATCATTCTGGACATTTATTATTATTTTTTTATTAAGCCCGGGCAAAATTAGGTACTTACAGCTGCCCCTCTTTGCTCATTGTCGTGTAACGAGAATAGAGCAAAGACTATAAAAGGACCAATTTTGCCCGGTTTTGGTCGAGCTTTGACTTCTTTGATCCTCGTCTTCTTCAAATAATTCCAACTCCACTGCAACTTCCACAGTATTGGAACTTCATCTTGATTTCAGTAAGTTTGATAGCTTCAACTTCATGAAGGCAGTATCCACTATCTTTTGATCTGCTATCTTCAATCTGATCCCTGCAAACTCAGGGATCACCAGATTGACGTATTCGATCTGCTATCTTCAATCTGATCCCTGCAAACTCAGGGATCACCAGACTGATGTATTCGATCTGATCCCTGCAAACTCAAGGATCACCAGACTGATGTTTTCGATCTACTATCTTCAATCTGATCCCTGCAAACTCAGTGATCACCAGACTGACGTATTCGATCTGCTATCTTCAATCTGATCCCCGCAAACTCAGGGATCACCAGACTGATGTTTTCGATCTACTATTTTCAATCTGATCCCTGCAAACTCAGGGATCACCAGACTGACGTATTCAATCTGCTATCTTCAATCTGATCCCTGCAAACTCAGGGATCACCAGATTGATGTCTTCGATCTACTATCTTCAATCTGATCCCTGCAAACTCAGGAATCACCAGACTGATATCTTCAATCTACTATCTTCAATCTGATCCCTGCAAACTCAGGGATCACCAGACTGATGTATTCGATCTGATGTCTTCAATCTGATCCCTGCAAACTCAGAGATCACCAGACTGAAATCTTCGATCTGCTATCCTCAATCTGATCCCTGCAAACTCAGGGATCACCAGACTGATGTCTTCAATCTGCTTCCTACAACTTCAGGAAGATAAGATCTGCTATCTTCAATCTGATCCCTGCAAACTCAGGGATCACCAGACGGAAATCTTCGATCTGCTTCCTGCAACTTCAGAAGGATAAGATCTACTTTCTTCAATCTGATCCCTGCAAACTCAGGGATCACCAGACTGATGTCTTCAATCTGCTTCCTGCAACTTCAGGAAGATAATATCTGCTATCTTCAATCTGATCCCTGCAAACTCAGGGATCACCAGATTGATGTCTTTGATCTGCCCCCTGCAACTTCAGGAAGATCAAATCTGCTATCTTTACCGATATTTCTACTCCACACCGAAAGACATGTCCTGTAGACTCGGTTCCATGTGTAATGAGTGACATGAATGCAACATGTTATGAAAATGATTCCTTTTAAAGGATTAGGATGCAAAGATTGTAATTAATCAAATGCTCCGAATGAGATTTGCTATGATGTAAAAATGCTATGAGTATGATTCCTACTTTAAGTGTTATCACTCATTTGTTTTTCCATTCTTATTCATTAATCATGCTCTGTTCAACCAGCTTGCCCCAATGTAATTTCTGAGTCAGCCCCGCTTGAACCTTGGACGTAAAGTTGGTATCTCCCACTGCAACTTTAGGGGAATGACATTTGGTTTCTTTCATATTTCTGTTACCACTCAGAGGTACAGAACTTGTATCACTTTCAATCTGTTACGCCATTCCCTGGGTGTAATGACCAGATATATGTGTCTGACTAGATGTAGGGTATCCAGACAATAACCCCCCTTTACTCTTGGATTTGACCTTGTTCGTCATTTTTCGATATGGTATTACCAACGGAATTGTCTTACCCAATAAGAATCCAAAGAGATAATCAATTTCCAATATTTCCAATCTCTTAGGCTTGGTGAGTTCTGAACAATAATCCTGTATCAGGTTGTTATATTATTTAGAAGCTTCCAGAGTAATATGTGAAACTCCTTTCATGAAAATATTATTAGTCCATAAATTGTTATTTCAATAAAAATGCTTGAAAAAGATTACAAAAATGGACAAGAAAGAAATTAGCATAGCTCGAAACAAATAAGCTAATTAAAGATAACCAAGGCAATAAATGAAAATTGATTGGTATATCTTAAAAAGAATAAGGTAAGCATAGATAGCAAAGGCTATAAAAGAAAAATTGATTAAAGAATAAAGTAATCAAAGATTTAAAATAGGTAAAATGGGAAACTAGGTGCCCCAGATATCGTAGTCTAAGCTTCTCTGTTCCGATCTCTTGAGGACCATTTTAAACTCAGTATGTGTTTAGGGGATCCGGAGTACTTCTGTCGATGCCCCCAAGATGTAACATACTTCCTCATTGCTAATTCAGAAGTAACAAGACTACTGTATGCCCCACTTTTAATCAAAATTTGAGCCGCCCTTTTCGGGTTTTCAGCTCAAAGCTCTTTTGGTCTCAAAGCGCCCTTTGCGGGTTTTTGCCTTAGCCTCTCATTTTTCTTTTTATTTTTTTTTCTTTTTCCCCTTTTTTTTCTTTTTTCTTTTTTCTTTTTTTTTTATTTTTTTAACTCAAGGCACCCTTTGCGGGTTTTCACCTTGACCCTTTTCCCTTTCAGGTAAAATTCTTCTTGACTAAACCTGAATCCACTGGATTAGGCATGTATTCGCCATTCATCTCGATCAATATCAATACCCCTCCAAAATAGGCCTTTTCAACGTAAGGTATTTCCCAATTCAGAATATGCTTTCCTCTAGAATCGTTTTGTAGAGGAAAAATCTTTTTCAACATCAGGTTTCGAATTCCCTAAAATGAACTTCTTTAACGTAAGCTCGCATCATATGACCGTGGTGGATAACTTTTAACCTTTTCTTCGATTAGGTTCGAATGACAAAATGCTTCAAATCCATAAACCAACATGTTGCCCCTGCGAAGGTTCTGGCTGATGGTAGCTTCTTATGCCAATCCTTACAAGTCTAAGTCACCTTTCATAATTTTTGTTTTTCTCCTTTTTTTTATTTTCTTTTGGTAGCTTTTTCTGTACAGTGATATGCTACCGGATCTCTGGACAAACTGTAAACTTTAACTTTATACAGTTATACATTCTGTACTGGTTTCTGATCCTTTCCTTTATTCATCATTTTTTGGTGTTTTTTTTGTGATGACTGTCGACTTTGCAATATTGGCATATAAAGCAACATTCACCCTCTTAGTGAAATAGACAATGACCATGACAGTGAATCGATGTCAACTAGAAGCATTTGACAAGATTGGTCCCATAATATCCATGCCCCACATATGAAAAATTTGTAAAGAACTGAAGTAAGCCCTTGAATCTTGTTTCCTTAGATACGGTATAGTTGATACCATCTCTTTCTCTGCAAATTAGTAGTACCCAATCCTCATATTTAGAGCGCGTCTTATTAGCCCAAGCATGTCCTGATATGATCATGCAAAACGTCTTTGAGTCTTTTTGAAAATAACTCAATGATGTCCGCATTATTTCTATGGTAAGATGAGCTCCGATCTTCACCCCTTTTCCAGGCCCACAATATCCAATGACCCTTTGTATGGTAAGGTCTGTTTTTCATCTTGTTAAACCGTTCTTAACAAGTCAGAAGAGATGTCGCTATCTCTGTCATCTTCAAAATCCTGAGATCCCCTAGACTCATATCTTGTTCAAAAAGGGAGTCAGTAACAACGTCGCTCATGACATTGATATCTGAATACCTAGGTACGAAGACAAACAGATCCAAAGAATAAATGATTCTAAGGATGATTATTGATATGGTTATGAATAAAGAATGAAAGAATAGAAACCAAAGAATGTACAGTTTAAAATAGAAGGAATAAAAGAATATGTGCTCAAACAGATGCATTTTATTGAAATAAAATTTTGAACATAAGCCTATTTCACAAAAGAATTCTTGTTGCCTCTAGGCCCAAGGCAACAAGCCTATTTTGAACATTATTCTAGATTAGCCCTAAAAGTACAAAGATTTCTTCCACAGTCTTATTATTCAAAACATTCCCAAGTACACAAGGGTTTGGAAACTTCGTTCTTTGATTTCTTCAAGGAGCAGCAACTTTCTTGTCTCCTACCTCATTAAAGTGATCAGGTTTAGATGGATCATCGAACTTCACAACTCCTATTTTAATAAACCTTTCAACCAACTTTTTAAACGTATTGCAGTTTTCGATTGAGTGGCCCTTTATTCCCACGTGGTACTCATATTGGGTATTCTCGTTATACCATTTTGGGAAGGGAGGTTGCAGCAGCCGCAGATAATATGGGGACACCATATGCGCATCAAATAAATTTTGATATAGCTCCTTATACGTCATCGGGATTGGCATAAACTGGAGCTTTCCAGAATTTTACTTTGGAGAAGCCTGATCGTTGGTAATTACCGTCCTTGGTTGGTTCATTGTAATTGGCTCCGAGTGGTTCTTGTTATATCTACCAGTTTTCTTTTCCTTCTTCCTTAAGGCCTTTGAGGTCCCTTCTCCTCTTTCTCTTGTTTCTACTAGAGCAACCGGTTTGGCTTGATCATTATTTAGGTCAAAACTGAAACCATTGGAAACTTCAACATTGTCGAAGTATCCGCCTGTTCAATAATGACGGTCCCCCATGCAGATGTGTGCCTGGTTGAATCGGGATACCCATTGGAGAATAAACGATGTCTTCCTCATCATCCTCACTATTGTCCACTGGGCTACTCCTTTTTTCAAGCCCTTTGGCTAGTAACTGAGTTAGCTGGCCTATCATATTCGTTTGGAATTCCTGCATTTCTTGTTGGATCTCGATCAATTGCCCCTGCATCTGTATTTGCATTTGCTCCATTCTTTCCAACCTTTGCTCCATATTTTCTAGGTTAACTGAAATATTTTTACCTAATTAGGGTCTTTGTATATAAGTCTAATGCAAATGATGCAATGTAATGCAAATGCATGAATGCAAAGAGGTATCGATTCTGATCAACTTCATCTTAGAAAACTTTATTAGAAAACAAAATCCTTTACATAAAACGGACGACTATATACTTTCGCTCTAGGTCCTAGTGTTCTGACTTCCCTATACAACAAAGCCAACTCTTGACCACAATCTGCGTTTAATGTATCCGCCTATATTACCCAAGTCGAATCTGGACTATTGCTTTACCCATGAGATAATTTCGACTTCTGACTCGATCGTGAGAATGGTGAAGCTCTTCTTTCCAACGCCCTTTATTTGTTTCAAGAAGATCGATCTGGAGCTCATAGTTGTGCAATGTCGATTCTAATATTTTAATCTTATCCTTCATTTCCTTGCTCTTGTTTAAGCTTGACTTTAACTCGATCGCGGAATAAAGGTAACCGTCCAAGCTTAGCATTGATCTTCAAAAGAAGATTTATAAGGTATTGATCATACCCTAGCTGGTACCATACACTGAGTCACCATGCCATACTCAGAAAGATTCTTCCACTTCCATGTCTCATAAAGATCAGAATTTTTCCTATTTAGGAGCAAACAAAGAAGGAATTGCAGAGTTTCAGGAAATTTAGATTGTATCTGTTCAAACATTTTTCATCTCTAACCACAGGTGAAAAGCGTCTATTCTGGTTCGTCTCTTTGAATCTATCAAACGGGGGTCAATACGGATTCCTTTCATTTCTCCACAATAAATCAAATCCCTTGCAATGTTGTTTGGACCACAATGAGGATCCGAGAAGCTCACAACAGCCCATATTTGAATCCTACATGGCTCCACCAATTTCTTGTTGCTAAAATTCCAACGCCTATTCCTCGGAAAGAAATTTCCACCATTGCCCCTTTTTAACCTTGGTGCTGGCAGAATACGTCCATCCACTTGGGCGAAATTAGAGTCGATATTAACACCTCAAGATTTCAGCATTGGTTCCGCATCATAACTTAGACAAAGCACCCATCCCTTCTTGAGGCATCTGCGTCAATTTTCCAACCAGAGAAACTCTTTGGGAGGTTGATCAACTACTGGACCAGGTTGAACTATCATGGTAATTGATACATCGATATTTAGTGAAAGGCCTCCTTGAGTGGCTCTGAAACTTGAATGGAAACCCCTATAGCCAATGGCATCTCCTCCAATGTCTGTGAAGTTGTTCTGATTATCGTGAAAGATTGGCAAACAAGTAGGCATCCCTGTTTCACAACATGCTACCTTAAAATGACATCCAGTACCCTCAGTGCTTCTTGAGAGTTTTTAGATTCCTGTCCGCGTCAAGCATTTTGAATCGCTTGCATGGGTATCCTCACAACAAAGCTGATCTCCACTTTAAAGGTCTTTGACTGATAAGGTCGTTTAATTCTCTTCCTGTCTTTCCCATTTGAGTCAACATGGACATCAAGTCTTACATTCCCGTTGTTTCTATTAGATGTAACATCCTCAAATACAATTGTAAACTCATGCTTGTTATTTGGAAAAACACTAACAATAAATAAACTTTTCTCCTCATCACACGCAAAGTCTTTTCCCAGCCCATTCATTGCCATAGGTCTCTTGCACCCTCTTTATCGCTTTTCTTTCAACACACTTGCCATCAACTGAGCAACCATCTTCATATGAAAGAGAAACGTTGTAATGGTAGAAGTGCCCATCTATACTCCCCATAATCTCTTTGAAGTGATTTGTGAGTATAGTTACCATTTGCCCTTTAGTTCCGACACCATACCTTGCCATAGGGTGTCGTACAATTTTCTTCGCATCCAATTCTGCTTTGATCGGAATAACATCAGGAAGCACAGGTGGCTGAGATTTTAATACTGCCCCATTTCCTCCTCTTGCTCAAACGAATCCATACCCTCTTTAATTGCCTATGCTCTAACTATATACGAACGATTGCATTGTCTTCCACTTTATCAAGGAATTCGTTCTCCATAACCAGCTTTCTAACTCTAGAAACTGACCATGAATCAATACCTCTTAAATATGAAATGACATGTACAAAAGGATGAAACATAACAAGTTAGTGTTGTAACATATAAAGTAAGCAAAGTAAATAAACATCCAACTAAAATGCGAATGCATGAATGCAAAGAAAGAGAGGCGTTGACTTTGAATTCAGTTACATTAGAAAAACTTTACTAGAAAATAAATTTCTTTACACAAAACGGATCGCATACACGGCCTTGTCCTTATAGTCCAAGTGAAAACATGAATCCTTTCTTCGCAAAAGTCAAGTCTTGCAAACTTCTAATAGATGCCTCCTCTAGCTCCTTTTGCTTGATCTAGACTGCAACTCCTGTTCACTTGTTAGTTTCTTCAGGAATGTCGAGACATGGTAATCTTCGAATAGTCTTGTCAACTTGAATCCTTTGGTGATAATGTCTTGTATTCCTTCATAGACTATCAGTCTTCTCTCGTTGTATTCACTTGGACTATATTCGGACGACCATATTATAATCCACTTTATCAAAAAAAAATCATTTTCTTATGACCAACTTTTCTATTTAGCAATCGAATCTGAAGTCAACACCTCTTTTCTATGATGTGAATGCAATGCAATCAAAACAAAAGAACACATGTTAGCACAGGAAAAATAAATAACCTAGAACACCTATCAGGGTGACCATTAGGGTTTGATATAGTTCCTAAGGTAGGCTCTTAGGATTTACTATATGTGGTTCAGTTCTAAAGTTGGTGTACCTGAACCAACAGATTCCTCGATCCTCACCCATTATAAGTTCATATGGACCGAGTTCGGTTCAGGGGAATACATTTCCCTATGGCTGCACGGAGGTGAAAACCTCACGAAGACATAGGTACGGATGTATCCCGAAAGCGGTTCACTATCCTGCACGGAGGTGAAAACCTCACGAAGGAGTAGCTTCTCGCACCCACTTAAGGGTGTGACCGCGACGGTCATGCAATGCAATGCAGATATATTTTATACAAACAGAATTTTCATGCAAATAAAAAAGATCATATTTTTTTTAAAAAACAAAATTTTAAGTTCGGACAAAAGGACATGAAATTATCGATTTTACGGCCTGACTCTCTTATGTTCCCCAGTGGAGTCGCCAAGCTGTCGAAACCATTTTTAAAATCGAGTTTAGAAAATGGGGATCGAGTTTAAAAACAAAGATGGGAGTCGCCACCAATATTTTTTACTTAGGTGTGATTGGTTCACCTTGTAAAACGTTTTATTTTTAAAACATTTTTGGTCCACAAAAACAAGAAAACGAGTTCGGGAGTCGGTTACGTATGAGGAAAGGTTAGCACCCTCATAACGCCCAAAAATTGGTACCAAATCAATAAAATCATGTCTAAATATTGAAAATAAAGAAAATTAGAAAATATGATCCTTTTATTAGAAAGAAAACCAGGACTTACTTATCACAAAGAAATAAAGCACTTTACCCAATAAGTTAAGGTATAGCACCTCATGACTTTAAAATTAAGCTCGTCTTTCTTTGAGGAAATTCCTACCTCGAGACATAAAATGTCGAACCCAATGAGTTAAGGTAGAACACTTTGAATTCTCGAGAATAGGTTTTTTATTTTGAAATTGATAAATCTCAAATTCCTTAAAAAAGGGTAAATATGTAATAACTAAAGTTTCACAAGAAAAATCGAACCCAATAAGTTAGGGCAAAATTCTTCCCGAAGTTTCCCAAATATCACATATCACCATATTTTGAAAACCATTTGAATAAAATGTGTCGATCCAAAAGATGTTTTTATGAAATCTATGGTTTGGATAGGATATTACAACATATATTGAAATAAATAACAAATTATGAATAATAAAAGAATAATATAAGTGACAATATAATCTACAAATCATACTAACAATGAACAATAAAATAATAACACAAATATAATGAACTATTCTAAACAATAATATACAATCTAAAGCAAATAAACATGTAATAGCAATAAATGAAAGAATAATATATTTAAAAAAATAATACTTTTTATATAAAGTAACAAAAATTTAAGGTAAAAGGAACTTATAATAAATATATATAATTTAATAATATATATATATAAAAATGATAGTAATAAAAATAAAGTATTTAAAAAATGTATAAAACTACATAAATAAAATACGTTAGATAATATAGATAATTAAAAAATAAGGATTTTAGGAATATATGATATAACCTAATACTATATAATGTATATAAAAAAAATAATATATTAATAATACATAATAAAAAATATTGAGTCATATAAAATAAATAATAATAATTAAATATATAATAGATTAGTACATATAAAAAAATATATATATAACTTATACTATTAATAAATTAATACACAAATAATAAAATATTTAATATAATAAAACATTTAATACAATAACAAAATAATTTAAATTAAAAAAAGAAATTTAAGATTAAATAAATATAAAGGGGTTAAACAGCAATTAAACAGATTAAAAGAATTAAATCAAAAACGCGCGTTAAAACCCAGGGACTAATGTACCAATTAAACCTTTTTACGAAACGGCGTCGTTCTGATTTTCCTTTAAAACGGGCCGAGGGATTAAATTGAAACCAAATGAACAGTTTAGGGTTAATTTAATAAAAATTAAAAATTTGAGTTAAACTAAATTGAAAACAATGAAATTTCGGAAGGACTAAAGGGATAAAATTCCCTTTTTAATAAAACGCGCGGACCCTGATCGGGTTTTCGGGTCAACGCGCGGACCTGCTTAATCAAAACGGCGCTGTTTTATTTTTCCCATATAAGTCAGTTTTGTTTCAAAAAAAATCATTCTGGCACCATTTTAAAAAAAAAAACTAAAGAAAGCCTCCGAAACTCTCTTCCCCTCGTCGGAGCTCCGTTCTCCGAGTCCTTGGCCACGCGCCTCACGTGCCTCTGAAAACGGCGGCGCACAGGTAAAATATTCGCCCTCTTTACTCCTTTTATTCTTTTAACAGTATTTATGTAATATAAAAAACATAGATTTAAAAGAATCGCAAAATAAATAAAATCACCTTGGTTAAAAACTGTATTCTGTTTCGATTTTTTTATCTCCCCGTGTATTCTCTTGGTCTGTATCAATAACCATCCCCCCCTTACAAGTTTAATCTAGGGGTTTTTATAACCCAAAAATGAAAAAATAAAAAGGAAATAAAATCTCTGTTTTGGCCTCTGTTTCGCCTTTTTTGCTGTGATTTGTTTCCTTTTGCAGGTCGGGCGAAGATCCTGGTGGCGACTGCGGCGTGATTCGGACACGGATCCTGACGTGGGTGCGACGATTGGGTTCCGGCAATTGCGGCGTGACTTTTGGCCTGACTTACGGCGCAAAAGGAGCTGGGGCGCGAGGCTGCGGCGCCTAGGGTTTCCCAGAAACCCTAGGTCTTCTGTTAGCTGTTTTAGGCATTGGGCCATTCGGGCCGCGCGAATTTGGGTCTGAGTTAGTCTTTAGGAGTCGGGCCAGGGTGTTTTGGGTAGTTAATTTGGGTTAAGGTGTAATGGGCTTGGTTGGGTCTAGTAGGTTTGGTCTGCTAGGTTTGGGTCAAAGGTAATTTATTTTGGGCTTTGATTTTGGGCCAAAGGTTGTAAATGGACTGTAATAATCATTCTGGACATTTATTATTATTTTTTTATTAAGCCCGGGCAAAATTAGGTACTTACAGCATAAAACTATTGGAAAGGGATACAGATGACATGACATCACTGTTTCATCAAAATCATTTCCCTATTATTATAATAAAAGCACAAACGTCAATGTCCGCCATGCAAATAAAATAATTCATAATAACATATACCTTATTCTTCGACTTAAATTTCAAATTATTTCCATTTTTAACATATTAGTACTTAACTTAATACCAAAGGAAAAGATTTTGGGGACTTTAAAATTCCATTTTCAAGCCACACCCGCCTTAATATTCTTTAAGAAAAAAAAAACATGAAAGCAATATGTGTATATTTTTTTTAAGTAGGTGAGTTTGGATGAGCAATAAAGTGCAGTGCGGTGTAGTGCGTTTAGTTTATTTTTTGTCTTACGCTATATCTAATTTCACCGCTACCGTTATTTTTACACTAACCGCAGGTAAATGTAAGGACCATCCAACTCCACTCTATATCCAGGGGCGAAGCCAGGACAATTTTTTAGGGGGGCCGGATGAAATTTTAATTTTTTATAGTTTATATCTTTCTAATTTGTAAAGGATTAAATCAATTCTTTTTAATTTTAGGGGGGGCAAAGTGTAATTTTACCTTTACTAATTTAAAATTTTTAAAAAATTTGAAGGGCCTAAAGAGAAATTTTACCATTTAGGGGGGCCGGGGCCATGCCAACCCCCTGGCTACGCCCCTGTCTATATCAACAATTTTAATAAAAAATAATTATTTTAAAAATTGAATTGAATAAGTAATTTTTAAGAAAAGTCACACATTTACCTAACCAGAACATAAAATCTCAAAGCTTTGACATTGTCTTTACCTTTAAAATAAATAGAAAACAACAACGATACAAACTAATCTAAACATAATTTTAATTAGAAGATGCATATGTGGATAGAAAATCAATAAAAATGGTATTGATTAGACTATTCAAAAGAAAGGACTGTTGAATAAGGAAATGAGAATGTTATGGAACCGCATCTTGCGAGGACAGCATATTCACCTAACAAATTACTTTTATAATACAAAAGAAAGTAAAGGTGATCCGTTACATCCATCCTTTCCTTTCTCACCTTCGAAAACTACTCATCCACCTCTCTTACATCTCCACTGGACCTCCACTCCTACTATTATTATTACATTACTAATACTAGGTATATAATTTCTATTTCTAATTGAATATATATATATATATATATGAATCGTCAATTACCAAAATAATCACACCCTTTTGATTTACTACCTACGTACGCATGTAACTGTTTGTTTCTTCTTACAAGCATGCATCCCATTAATGGAAACCTACGTCAGCATATATAGATTATGCATGTTCATGTAGATATATATGGGTGCCAAGTTTGTGAGAGTAGTGTTATAATTAATTCTGAAATTGTCAATTCGTTTTCGAAATGCCATTGGGCATTCCAGCTAGAAGAAGACAGCAAGGGATGAAGCAATACAAATGCAAAAATGCATGTAAATTGGAGCATGTCCATGTGCATGTCCTGTTTTATTATGAGCAAAGGACCAAGTTTTTGTAGGCGGTGAAAGGGAACAATTTGGCATGAGGTGGGTCTGTTTCTTTGGTAAATCTAATGGTATGGGCATGACTTTTTCTTGATATGGCTGTCCACATGCATTTGGCCACAATCGACATGGTTTCCGAGAAAACATTCACAAGCAGTTACCAAACATGCTCCAAAGCTGCCTTGCCCACCACCACATGCAATTATCCTCTTGTCTTGTAGTAATTTTTATTATCATTATAAAACATCCAAATCTTGAGTTGAGAGCCTCTTACTTATCGTCCCTCACCCTCGTGCTATTGGGTAGCTAGGTCTATCGCCATGCATGCAGCAAATAATATATAGCTCCATTTTCAGGCCATCACCAACCACTCAATGATGACCACAAGAGATGATTAGCCCTCTCTTCATCTGTCTTTATTTCTTAATACGACAACCAAATTTTCAATATAAAAGTAGCTATACGTTGACGTTGTACTGGCTTTCAAATTCAATCTTTGATATATAGAGAGAGTTGGCATCGGGAATTTTATCAAACAAAGCTTTTTTCTATTACGTATACATGGATGTGACATGGTGTCCATATATATATATACAAGTTATAATTAAGTTCATAACATTCATGAATCCAAATCCAAATCTTTCAAATTCATTGTGGAGAATGTTGGTTGCATATATATGTAGTTCCAAACTTATTATCACTACGTCTTTCACATTAATACAAGCCTAACTCCTAATCATTTTTTATTATGACGTGTTATACAAATAGCTGTATATAATTATAATGGATATAGAATTAACCTAAATGATTTTTTTTTTTTGCAAGAACATCCGCCATACTGTTTGTCCTTATATGGATAACTCGTGAAGATAGATCGGTTGCAATATTGTATACAAATCTTCCATCATGTTGCTCTCTTGGGTTCGTGCTTTCACAATGGTATATATGGGATTACATTGCATTCAAGCTTGTTCTGGATTCTGCTGAATGCACTTTAAGGTTGTAGTTTGGACAATATTAATTGTTGTTCATCTATCTTTTAGACATTTATACTCATATTGTAAATCTTGGCTTTCCACTATAATCTTGGAGGTAATTGCAAACCTAGACTTTTATAATATCTATATATAAAAACATTCATTATTACAATTTTTAAAGTCAGGTCCACTGTTTTAAAGTCTGAACCCTGATTCATTTTCAAGTTTATGATATGTTTATTATATAATTATATTATATGAAAATTAAATTTATTGTATTATTTTATAATGTAAATATTAAAAATATATATTTAAAAATTAATAAAAAATATATAATGATAATAAAAGATATATAATTATTAACTATTAAATAATATTATATACTTTTAAAAATAAAAAAATTAATATTGGCACGGGCATTAATAACCATTTAGACAAATTTTTAGGTAATATAATATCAATAATTCCGGTTCGAATTCAATCCAACATGTACTATGAGCGGTATGTAAAAAAGTCTGTCTCCTGAGCATTCAAATCCAGCATATCAAGAACAGCATAAGATTGTGGGCAACTATAGAATATTTGTTTTATAGACAAGAAAGATCAAGAAGATTTACATGTATAATTCATAGACAAGAAAGATCAAGAAAGATATTATGGCACGCATGCATTCACCTCAACCCGCTAAACACAAGCAGGGAAAACTATTCAAAACGAAAGGTTTTTATATAGATAAAGAATAATATATTTCTCATTGTCTAATTTATAACATATCTAGATTTATATACAATTATATTTATTTTCATAATAACTAATAAAAATTAACTATCCAACTTTGAATTTAAAATTTTAAATTAGTGTAAGTGGATGATAAAACACATACAAATGTTGCTTTTATGATTATTCTGAGAATTTAATAAATTTATATCTTTATACTTATTCAAGTAAATTATTTATAATATAAGCATTTCAATTAGTAAATAAAATTTAAATTCGAAATTTTAAATTAATTTTCTCAAACAGCATAGCATTATAACTTTAAAATATCATAATAATTTCAAAATTACTTATTCTAAAATTATAATTATAATGAATATGCAATTGCTTTATGCACACTTTAAACCTTAAATTTTTAAACATTAATCATGTACATTATTAGTAAACAAACAAATGAAACATATGTAATGATAACAATAATCAATCATATAGAATTTTGAACTAATCTATTTGAGACGCGGGGTATGGGCTTAACAGATTTTCTCTATTACTTTAATTATTTGAAACCAAAAACCTCTTAAATTTATTAGGGTTACGACGACTCTCGATGAATTCTCTCTTGAAGAACAAGATCACTTGGAACGCAGTACCAAGAAGATTAAGGCTGTAGATGTAGTGGAAAGTCTTTCTCCTGCACCGCCATCTCGATCTTATAAGGAGTCTCTGTTGAAGCCACTAGTTTCCAATGATTTATTTCAAGGAGCTTGCTCGGTGAAGGAGGATGATGATGATTCAGACTGGGATATGGAGGAGCTCTCTGATGTGTTTGCAAGTATTCCGGTGGTGGAGGTGGATAGAGAGTGGAAACGAGATATGCAAAAACTGTGACGAAACTCTATAATTATTAAGTTGTTAGAGAAGTCAATCTCATACAGGACCCTTACACAATGATTAACATCTATGTGGAATCTAGATGAGGAGTTTGATTGCATTGATTTGGGACATGGTTTTTATGTTGTCAAATTTTCGAGCGTAGATGATGCTTTGAAGGTGATAACGACGGGTACTTGAAAGATTATGGATCATTATCTGACGATACAAAAATGGAAGTCGAACTTTCACCCGGCTATCAGAATGATTGTATCCACAGTTGTGTGGATTCAATTGCCTAGTTTACCTTTGGACTATAGTACTTGTTAAAGTGGGGAAGATTGTTGGAAAACCCATCAAATTAGATTCTAATACGACTTATACTACTAGGGGGAAATTTGCAAGAATTTGTGTTGAAATTGATTTGTGTAAGCCTTAGGCCCAATTCGCCCGGGCCTAAAATAAAATAATAAAGTCCAAAACAAAAAAAATAGTCCAGTTACAAGCTCAAAAAAATTACAACCTAAAAAAATTGAAGGCCCAGTGGCCCAAAATGTTTAAACATCTTTTGGAAAAACCTAACCTTAGTTCCTTTTCGGGCGTCGCACTCCATGTGCCTCCGTTAGCGTGCCCACTGCCCAAGGACTGGCGCCTTGCACCAAAATAGCAAGACCCGTCCTCCGTTGACTCGCTAAGGCCTGCAAACAAGAGCAAAGAAAGGAAACAAAACAGAAAAAATCAAAAGCAGAAACAGTAAAAAAACAGTAGCAATCAAAAGCAATAAACAAAAAATATATTGTATTTATCCGGCTATAAAAGCTAGGAAAATATCAACGTAAAGGAACTGGATATTAATCAAAGAAAAATAGAACCGAAAGTTGAAAGGTGATCTTATTTTCCCTTTTATTTTCGAAAACATAATAAAAAATAAAAAATATTACCTGAGTTACTTCGTCTTCCTCCGCCGCTAGGGGCTTCACTGACGTTAAGGGCTCCAAAACCCCTTAGGGTTCGGCCCGGGCTTCGATGGTTGCGAAAGTCCCCTTTTGTTCTGTTTTCTATTGCGAAGGGAAGGCTAGGCCTTTAGATCTGGTCAAAACGAAGCCGAAAAATCCCTTTTTCGCATCTCTGGCCACCGTGGACGGCGACGCCGTTGTCAGTGACCAGCGGCCGGCGCGACGACAGTTCGTCAGAGCCATGTCCGGCGTGAAGAGATTTTGAGAGAGAGAGGGAGAGTTTTTTTTTCAGATTTTTTTATTTTTAAGGGTTGGAATGATTTTTTTTTTTTTTTTTGTAAAAAAGTTGATTTATATAGGAGCATGAAATGACGCCGTTTTGGCCGGTGTTCCTAAGCCCCAAAACGACATCGTTTTGAAACAGAGCTTGACGACCCGACCCAATCCGCTAGAGGATCCTCGCATTTTTTATCCAATGGGTTATTTGTGGTTCTAACCCTTTCGCCTTTTATTTATGTTTCAATCTAGTCCTATTTATTTTATATATTTATAAATTTTACCATATAATTTCATTTATGTTTCATTTTGGTCCACCTGCGCATAAAGATGGGATATTTTCCTCATTGGTCCCTGCTCCTTTGCGCACACCACATTTTAGCCCCTTTTATTGTTTATTTCATTCTGATTTGCCTTAAAATTCTACTTAAGTTTTGATTCAATCTTTCTTATATTTATGCATTTATTTTATTATGATTTACGCCCTTAATTTCATTTTAATTCCAATCTGATCCTCATTTATTTAATTTCGACCATTTATAGATTTTTTATTTTTTTATATTATTTTATATATTATTTATCTATTTATTTATTGTTCCTTATTTTTTAGTATTTAAAATTGATTCATTTCCTTTTATTGTGTATTTTTATTTATTATTATTATTATTATTTTCTTATTATTATTATTATTATCATTTTTTTGCCTTTATTATTGTTGTTATTATTTCACTATTTATTTACTCATTTATTTATTATTTATTATTTATACTTTTAAAGATTAGATTGTTTACATTTTCTTACTTGCCTATTTGTTATTATCATTATTTTTATAATATTATTTTTTTATCTTATCTTTGCTATTTTGTCATTTCTTTTATCATTCTCGCATTATGTACGTTTATAATTGCCATAAAACATAAAGCTTTTTTATTTTTTATTTTTATTTTCATCACTTTATTTATTTTACACTATGGATTAATATTTTTACTAGTGTTGTAGTTATATTGATATTATCATAGCATTTCCTTATTTGCTTGTTATATGTCATTCTAATATTCTACCCGTATAGCCATTTTCAAATCACTACGTCATGCATTATGCTTAAATGTAATTAGTTATTTTTATATTATACTTTAAATAGGATAAATACACATCGTTTAAATATTACACCTATTATTATTCAAAAAAAAATTTAAACAAGGCAATGTTCTGTATTTGGAAACTCGAGAAAGTCGTGCCTTAACTTACGGGGTTCCGATATTCCTCGTTGGGCCTAAATAACCGAATATCCTTTTAAAATTAAAATACATAAGATTTCAAATAAAAAAAATAGAGGCAAGCTTATTCTCAAAGGTTCAAGGCGTCGTGTCCTAACTTACGAGATGTGACATTTTGTTATCTCGAGACGAGAAAGTCTTTAATGTTTATTTCAACTTATTCAAGCAAATTTTAAGCAAAATATAAATTGATACAAAGAGAGATTGTATTTTAAATTATTCAAATTTTTAATTTTCGACACTAAGACATCAAGTAGTCAACTAGGTACCAATTTTGGGCGTCATGAGGGTGCTAATCCTTCCTCGTGCGTAACCGACTCCCGAACCCGTTTTTCTGAATTTTTGTAGACCGAAAAATATTGTTTTAATAAATTAAACCTTTTATTTAAAAAATCAAGTTTCGAATTGATCCGATCACACCTCATATAAAAAGGATTGGTGGTGACTCCTATTTTCGTTTTTAATAAAAAATCGACCTTTCAAAAGATGGTTTCGACAACTTGGCGACTTCACTGGGGACTAGAATAAAGAGAGTCAAGCCACGAGTTGATTATTTCTTGTTTTTTTGTCGAAAATTGACAATTTGGTTTAAATTTACGATCCTTTCATTGCATTTCATTGGTATGCATCATTTTGATATGTTTGCTTTATTGGTTCGAGTCTTTTAATATATCTCTGCATATTGCATCGCATAATCGGTCAATTTTACCCTTTTAAGTGGGAGTGAGAAACTATTCCTTCGTGAGGTCTTCACCTCCGTATAGGATAGCAGATCGCTTTCGAGATACATCCGTACCTATGTTTTCGTGAGATTTTCATCTCCGTATAGCCATAGGGAAATGTATTCCCCTAAACTGAACTCGGTCCGTATGAGCCTATAATAGGTAAGGGTCAAGGAATCTGCCAGTTCAAGTACCCTTACTTTAGAACTGAACCGCAAGAGCTTACCCTAGGTAGAATCACACCAAACCTTAGTGGTTACTCGAATAGGCGTTTTATTTATTATTTCTTGCTTACTTTGAATTCTAGCTTTGTATACTGACTTGTTTTGTTTTGCTTTGACTGTGATTGCATGGCATTTTCATCATAAAAAAGGTGTTGATTTACATTCAGTTACTAAATAGAGAGCTTTCCATGGAGAACGAATTCCTTGATAAAGTGGAAGATAACGCGACTATCTGAATATGGTCTGAGAAAACGCGACTAGAGAAAGGTGATAGTTTGACAGAGGGGTACGTGTCAGAATTGTGGGACTTCACTCGTATCAGCGTGACCCAGAACAATCTCCAAGAACTGAAAGAGATATGGGTCCAATAGGATGATGAAATTAAACAGCTATTTTATTGTAGTTATGGTGATTTGCCCTATCTACTCGATATCAAAGTGGACAAGCACTTGTTTCGAGCTCTGACTCAATTTTGGAATCCTGCCTACAGCTGCTTTACTTTTGGAAAGGTCGACTTAGTACCTACTGTGGAAGAATACACGACCTTACTTCGTTCCACGAAAATTCGACCCGACAAGGTTTATTTCAGAGCCGCTAATGTCCCATCCTTCCTAAAGAAACTAATGAACATCACGGGGATGAGTCAGCAATGGGTTGCAGCCCGGATCAAGCAAAAGGGATACGCTAAATGTATCCCTTGGATTAGTTTGCGAGATTTGATCTTAGCACACCCGGATATGAAGAAAAGGGTCGATGTCTTTGCTTTGAGCATCTATGGGCTAGTTGTTTTCCCTAAAGCATTAGGGCACGTGGACGAGGCAGTTTCAGATTTGTTCAACAGAATTGATAAGAGGGTCACGCCCGTCCCTGCAATTTTGGTTGAAACATTCTGACCTTTGAATGCATGCCGAAGAACGGGTGAAGGAAGATTCATTGGATGCGCGCAACTCTTGGCATGGTTTCATAGCCACTTTTGGATGGTAGAAAAAGTTTCTTATCGAGTATTTTCTGAGATTTACTCTCCATTAAAAGAATTAGTGGATACACCGAGGTGAGATGACATTTCAGAAGAAAAATGGATGGTTATACTCCAGAATCTCCAAGATGAGGATGTCGAATGGAGAGCCCCTTGGATAATCCCCGATGAGATTCTGTACCGGTGTGGAGATTTCGACTGGGTTTCTCTACTTGGGATTTGGGGAGCTATTGGATATGCTCCTCTACTCGTGCTGAGGCAATATTGATCGAAGCAGTTCATACCAGCAACGCAAGGGCTGGCCCAGTGTGAGTTTTCGTATAAGGGTGATAACTACAATAAAAAGGTTCGAGAAATGCCTAATGCCTGGAATCAAACCCACCGAATGAAAAGATTGGATGCAAGTCCGATGGCGATCCCCGAATATAGTTGGTGGTGGGGTCAAAGAGTCAATGACAACATCCCTGTGCCAAATCAAGAATCCATTCGACCATTGGAGGAACACCTGCAAGTGATTCCATCTGAGCTAAAGATCATAAGGCAAGATTTTGAAAAAAGGAATTCAGAACTAGGAAAGAAGATAGAGCAATTAGAAGAAGAAAAGATGCAATTAGAGCTAGATGTTGATGTCCAGAAGCTAAAGGCCGATAAACTGAGGAAAGGAAAAAACAAGGATGAGAAAGATCTGGACAGTTTAAAAATGGATTACAAGAAGTTGCGTTTATCAATGAGGACTACCGGGTTGGGAAAGACATTAGAATAATGGTGGCAAGAGATCAAAGAAGAAAAGAATAGAGCCGATCAATGGGAAAAGAAATGTCAAGATGCCTAGGTTCAAGAAAATGCTCTAGAAAGAGAACTATTGGAATGTCAAAATGAAAAGGCCATATTAAAAGCCAGGGTAGCAGAACTAGAAAAGTCACTTCATCAGTATTGTAATCGCAACTCCACAATTGCGCTAAAAGCGAGCTTAAACAAGATTGAAGAGCTGAAAAGGAAAATAGAAGAGCTCGAGATCGCATTACAAAATTGTGAACTCCGAGTTAAACTCCTTCAAGCAAACAACGAGCAACGGAAAGAGCAACTTCACCGTTCTCAAAGCCAGGTCAGGGATAGAGACTATATCATGGGTGAAGCTATGGCTCAAATACGAGATGTGGCCGATCATTTGCAAACCCTAGCAGTTCAGGCTAACGTGCTAAGCTTGAAGTATGAATCAGAATCAGATCGAGGTTGAGAGTTAGCTTGGCTTCTTAGGAAGGTTAAGGCTTTAAGAATTAGGGCAAAGCCGTATATGTAATTCGTTTTATGTAAAGAAATTTATTTTCTAGTAAAGTTGTTCTAACAGAATTGAATCGGAGTCAATTGCTTTTTTTTCTGCATTCATTTGCATTACATTGCATCGTATGCATTAAATTTCACAAAAGACCTTAATTAAATGAAATCATTTCAGCTAATCTGGAAACCAACATGATTTAACCAAACGAACATCGTTACAATACTCGCGCCAAAACCAAAGTAATGGACCAAAGATTGGAAAGGCTAGAACATGAGATGAGGGATCAGATACTGGAATCCCAAAGAAGTATGATAAGTCAATTGGCGCAGTTGCTAGCTAGAGAACATGAAAAAGGGAAGAGCACTGCAGTCAACTCAAGGGATGATAATGAAGATCCTATTTACCCCCGGGTTTTTCCCTGATAAACGCCCAGGCACAACTAGAAGTGCACCCACGAAGGATACCCGTCACAATCAGACCCCAACAATATCAAACCAGTAGTGGAAATACTAAAGCAACTTGATGATCGATGCAGATGGCTAGAAGAAAATTTTAGAGCAATGGAAAATGTTGATTATCATTACGGAATCGATGCCAAAGACCTGAGTTTGGTCCCAGATTTAGTGCTCCCTCTGAAGTTCAAAACTCCAAAGTTTAAGAAGTATAATAGGACTAGTTGTCCAGAAGCTCACATCACTATGTTCTGTTGAATGATGACAAGATACGCAAATAATGATCAACTGTTAATCTACTGCTTTCAAGACAGTCTGATCGGGTCAGTAGCTAAATGGTACAACCAACTGAGTCATGTCAAAACCAATTCATGGAAAGACTTGGCACAAGCTTTATGAAGCAATACAGTCATGTGACAGACATGACACTCGATAGAATCACACTGTAGAACATGGAAAAGAAGCAAAATGAGAGCTTCAGGCAATATGCCCAAAGATGGAGAGAGGTGGCAACGTAAGTCCAGCCATCTCTTCTGGAAAAAGAAACCACAATTCTTTTCATCAACACTTTAAAAGCTCTGTTCATCAACCATATGTTAGGAAGCACTACTAAGAGCTTCTTGGATATAGTAATGTCCAGTGAAATGATTGAAAATGCAGTGAGAAGTGGTAAGATAGACGCGGGGGAAAACTCCAAAAGATCAGCCCCGAGAAAGAAGGAAAACGAGGTAAATAATGTAAACACATGCAACAAGGGTTATTTAAAACCAATTACTGTTGGCCCGCCAAGGACAGTAACCACTAGCCATTAGGGCCCTCCAAGGCAAGAATCTAACTCAAGGCCTGATACAGAAAGGCTCTAGTTCACACTCATCCCGATAACATATAGGAAACTGTATCAGAGTCTGTTTGATGCACATGTGGTATCCCTTTTCTACCTGAAACCTATGCAACCTCCATTCCCCAAATGGTGTGACGCAAATGCTCAATGCGAGTACCACGCAAGAATCACGGGACATTCAATCGAAAATTGCACTGCATTTAAAAAGTTGATCGAAAGGTTCATTAAAATGAGAATTATAAAGTTTGACGAGCCATCAAGACCTAATGTGATAGGAAATCTGTTACCTAGTCATTCTGATAAAAGGGCAAATACGATAATTGAGAATAGAGGGAAAAGAACCAAGATGGATGTAGTAGAAGTAAAAACCTTACTGAAATGGGTTTGAAAGAAAATGATAGAGGGAGGATTAATCAAATAGGATTCAGAAGAGAAACCTGAAGGGATGAGGAACTACAGTGAGTTCCATGCTAAGGAGGGTCATAAGATCCAGAAGTGTGTTAAATTCAGGGCCTTAGTGTAAAATTTGATGGACAATAAGGAGCTAGAATTCTTTGAATATGCTATGGGCTCCGAAAGAGAAGATGTGTGTGCCTCAGAAGAGGGATCAATAGATAAGGTCTATAAAGTCAACCACCCTGTGGTTATTATTTCACTACCTAGAAGCAATGAAGTCGAAGTACAAATTACACCAAGGGTCATAATCTAGAAACCTATAGTTTTTCCTTACAAGGATAGCAAGAAGGTTCCCTGGAATTATAACTACAAAGTGACGATCCCAGGAGAAGAGAACCCAATTAATGCTTCAGAAGAAGGCCAGGATGTGGGTTTCTACACGCGCAGTGGAAGACATTATGATCCATCAAATGCATGAGCTGAGCCTGTTAAAGGAAAGACCCCAATAGTTGAACAGAAGAAGGAAAAGACAATCAGGCTCAAAGCGCTAGTTAACGAGCCAGTAACTGATAACGAGGCTCAAAAATTACTGAAGTTCTTAAAACATAGCGAGTACAGCATTATAGAACAGCTACACAAGCAACCGACTCACATCTTAGTGCTAGCTTTACTCTTAAGTTCAGAGAAACATCGTGACGCGTTGATGAAAGTGCTAAACGAAACTTATGTCGCTAATGATATCTCTGTAAACAAGCTGGACCGCCTAGTTAATAATATAAGTGCCGACAACTTCATCTTCTTTAATGATGATGAAATATCGTAAGGGGCATGGGATCTACAAAGGCTCTGCACATCACCACCCGCTGCAAAAGGTATATATTACCAGAGGTGGTAATTGATAATGGATCTGCACTAAATATCTTGCCCCTATCCACCCTGAATAGGTTACCTATGGATAGCTCTCATATGAAGACGTGTCAAAACATAGTGAAAGCATTCGATGGAACCGAAAGGAGGGTGATAGGAAGGATTGAGATACCCCTCTTGATTGGTCCAAACACGTATGAAGTAGATTTCTTGGTGATGGACATTAAGCCTTCTTATAATTGTTTGTTAGGGAAGCCTTGGATTCACTTGGCTGGGGCAATACCGTCATCACTACACCAAAAGATAAAGTTGGTAACTGAGGGTCTATTGGTAACGATAAACACTGAAGAAGACATTATTGCATTCGTAACCAGCAACGCGCCATACGTAGGGACAGACGATGAAAGAACGTTCCTTTTGATCATTGGAATTTATGAATGCAACCTTCATTGTCAAAGGGAACAAGATCCCGATGCCCAAAATCTCTAAAACTACAAGGATGGGCCTGCAACTGACGGTCGAAAAATGAGCCTTGCCTGGGAAAGGACTTGGAAAATGCCTACAAGGAAGGGTCGAGACACCCGTGCTCATGGACAAACGAGATCGCTTTGGCTTAGGATACAAGCCAGATGCGAGGCAAAAGAAGAGAGAGAGGGAGAAAAAGCAAGAAAGGAGAACAGCGCGACTGTGCGGGGAAGAGGTCAAGTGGGAACTGATGACCTTTCCCTATATATCTAAGACTTTCGTATCAGGAGGAACTATTCACCCTGAAAGAAAGATGACAAGAAAAGAAGCCGCTGAAGAAATGTTGGGAAACCTGAACATTAGCGTCATATCTGAAGAACAAATTTGGGGAGAAAATTTATCAGACATCTGCCCCTATGAACCTAGAAGTGTTCTGAACAACTGGACTACGGAAGATATTCTTGTAGTTTTTAGAGCTAATTCAGAGTAATGCTCAAAATACGCTTATTGCTTTAAGCTCAGGAGCAATAAGAATCCTTTGTGAAATAAGCTTATGTCCAACATCCTTATTTCAATAAAGTGCATCTTTGCGTATCATATTAAGCAAATATTCTTTTATTTTTTTCATTTCATTCATAATCATACCATACAAATAATTATTCTTAGATTCTTTTGTTCTTTAGATTTTTTTTCGTCCCTATAACATATCTCCAGATATCAATGATATGAGCGACGCTGCTATTGGCTATGAATCTCCTTTTGAGCAAGATATGTGTACGGAAGATTCTCAAGATTTTCAAAATGATCGAGACTGTAGCCTATCTTCTAATTTGTTAAGTATGGTAGAACAAGATGAGAAACAAATCCTGCCTCACGAACAGTCAGTAGAAATCGTGAGCTTAAGAGAGGAAAAAGAGGTGAAGATTAGAGCTTGCATTACTGTAGAGACAAAGCAAGACCTTATTGAGCTACTTCAAGAATTTAAGGATGTCTTCGCATGGTCATATCAGGACATGCCGGGGTTAAGTACTGATATCATGGTACACCGGCTTGGCTCCTTGGCCTAGCTCACCGCCCCCTTCCAGGTTGCACTTTAAGGGGTTTATATAGGCTCTTGGAATGCGTTTCTTTGGCCCTAAGTATCCTTTTCCGATTGAAATTGCTCTTTACCACGACAGGGACATGGACACGGCACACGCCCGTGTGAACGGTCTTTAAGCCGTATTCGGATTTCTTTAATGAGGCACGACTGTGTGAATCAGGACCAGGCCGTGTTCTAGTAGATAATTGAGGCACGGCCGTGTGGTCTTAGGCCCAGGCCGTGTCGATTTCCTCTTTGGCCCAATTACTCTGTTTTGGGCCCGTTTTACGTTCTTTTCATCCTCGGGTGCTTTCCTGAGTATAAGACATGAAGATAAAATTAAAAGAAAAGATGGATGGACCGATGAGTCCTTATTGTTGGATGGTTCGCGAGGTGGGTATGACCTCTAAGGTTACGGAGGTGCTAGCGGTGGCGGAAGTGGCGTGGCTATGGTCGTGGTCGTGGTGATTCCCTAGTAGCCTTTTGAACCTGACACTAAGAAACTAAAATAAATTAAACTAGGTTAAGCATAAGATTGTCAAAGGGAAGGAAATTGAAGCAAAAGAGAAAAGAAAAATAGAAACTAAATGGTCTCAAAGACCCTTGGCTTGTTGTTTGTGTGAAGCGGCCGGCATGAACTTATGTCTAGAGGTCTCCCTTGAGGAAACTATGCTTGCTTTCTTCCGCTTCTTCGTCATGGCTTTGGTGTGGCTCAAGAGTTATAGAGACTTGTTATGGAGAGAGGAATCTGAGAAAAGGGAATAAGAAAAGAGGGGGAAAGTAGATGAGAAGAATGGGGAGGGGGTTGGTGTTTAAATAAAGGCTCAATTCTGGTACTTCCCAACGCCCATAGACCAAGGGAGTGTCATTTCACACGGTCACCTCGTACGGCCGTATGTCTAAGCGTGTTGATTTTCCATGCCCTTTTTTCAGCCAGCTACGCCCGTTTCTGATAAGTCAGTGTCGTCAACGGCCACCTCGCACGGCTGTGACGCTTTGTTGGTGCCCGTTGTTGGGTCCGTGATTTCGAAAATTAGTTGGGATTTGATTCGTACCGCCTCTACTATGTCAGTACGGAGATTCTGTACTTCCACACGGTCACGGCCACGGCCGTGTGCAAGACCATGTGGTCTAGAAATCTGCACTTTTGGTTAGTTTACAACTAGATATTCAGAAAGAAAAGAAGAAAAGAAAATAGATTGAAAGCAGAATGTGAAAATAAATTGTGTTAATGCTCAGGTTGCCTCCCAAGAAGCGCTCGTTTATAGTCTTAAGCTAGACTTTCCTCGTATTTGAAAAATTAGGAAGGTTTAAAGGTTTGAATATCTTCCCTCATCCGTACAGTTCTATTTTCTTGATAAAGTTTGAGTTGAGAAACGTGTACCTTAAAAGTGCCAAATATGGGGTTGCTTATCTCGACTGTTCCGCATGGGAAGATATTGTGTACCTCAAAGGGGATTTCTTCGTTTTCTTTCAGGTCTGACATGGTGATTAGAGGATCTGATTTATCTAACAGTACCTGGTCTCCTATTTTGAAGTGGTTTGATGTTCCTATGAGCTCTTCTAGGGGCTCTTTCGGTTTTTCTTTGTGCGGTTCTAGTTCCTCTTTAAAGTGTGTCTTCCACTCTTCTAATCTGTCGCCCTTAAGGCTTCGCTCCTTATGTAATTCTTCTATGTTGGCACGAGATCCATGATTTGGCTTAGGTTTGTATCCTTGTGGTGTTTCTTGTGGTGAAAGTTGAACAACCTGGTTATGAATTGAATTTGCCTTTTCACCTTCATCAATTGTTGTCCTGGCCGAGTCAAGAGCTTGTAAACTGATCGATTCATTACCTACCTGAAGTATGAGTTCTCCGGTGCTAACATCAATTTTAGTTCGAGCAGTTGCTAAAAATGGTCTTCCTAAAATTAAGGGAATCGAATTATCCTCATCCATATCTAAGACAACAAAATCTACTGGGAAAACGAATTTATCAATTTTTACAAGAACATCTTCGATAATACCCCTAGGAATTCTAACAGTTTTATCAGCTAATTGAATGTTCATCCTAGTTTGTTTGGGTTTCCCTTGACCTAGTTGTTTAAACATTTTATAAGGCATGACATTTATACTTGCCCCTAAATCAGCTAATGCATTATCAACAGTTAGTCTACCAATTAAACATGGAATTGTAAAACTCCCTGGATCTTTTTGCTTCCGCAGTAGTCTATTCTTTAACATTGCTGAGCATACTGCGTTTAATTCTACGTGTGGCTCTTCGTCTAATTTGCGCTTGTTTGTCAATAGCTGTTTCAAAAATTTCCTCAAATCTGGCATCTGAAAAAGAGCTTCAAGAAGAGGTAAGTTGATATGTAATTTGTTTAAAAGTTTAAGAAATTTACCGAACTGTTCCCATGTATCATCTCTCTTCATCGCTTTCGGATAAGGTATGCAAGGTTGGTACTCCTTGATTACCGGTTTTGGCTTTTCCTGTGTTACCTCTACTTTACCTTCGTTTACCTCATTTCCTTGTATTAAATTGGGTTCATCTAACCCTATACTATCATGAGCTGTGATGGCTTGGATTTGGTCCTTTGGGTTAATCTCAGTGTTGCTTGGTAGACGCTCTTACGGTCGTTCGGACATTAACTTTGCAAGTTGTCCAACTGACTTAGTAAGTTCCCCAACTTGGCTCTTGATCTCTTCAATCGATGTTCGTTGATTTGTTTCAGTCTTTTGGAAACGGTTTTCTGTGGACGGTTTTTTGTGGCTGCCATGAATTTTGTCAGCCTCTCTTCAAGGTTCGGCTTCTTTTCCTGTGGATAGGACTGATTTTGGAAATTTTGAGAAGGTTGTTGTCTTTGATTTCCTTGATTTCCTTGACCTCCCCATGTAAAATTTGGGTGGTTCCTCCAACCTGGATTATAAGTATTACTATAAGGGTTATTATTAGATCTGAAATTATTACCTATATAGTTCATCTGTTCGCTCTTTGCGCCCGGTTGGTAGGGTGGGTACTCAGGATTCGCCACAGTTCCACTTGCGTCGCACTGCATTACTGGATGTGCCTGCAAAGAACACAAGCTATCAAGCTTTTTATTCATCATCTCTACCTGTGTTGATAGCACGGTTACTGCATCGAGGTTAAAAACTCCGGCTGATTTTGTTGGTTTGGTCTTTGTAACCAGCCACTGATAGTTATTCAATGACATCTCTTCAATAAACTCGTAGGCTGCTTCAGGAGTTCTGTTGTTCAGGGTTCCACCAACGGCTGAATCAATTAGTTGCCTTGTTGAAGGGTTCACACCGTTATAGAAAGTTTGGACTTAAAGCCATAAGGGTAAACTATGGTGCGGACACCTTCTCAAGAGATCCTTGTATCTCTCCCATGCATCGTATAATGTCTCTAAATCCATCTGCACAAACGAAGAGATATCATTCCGTAATTTGGCCGTTTTGGCCGGTGGGAAATATTTTAATAAAAAATTTTCGGTCATTTTATCCCACCTAGTGATTGACCCTCGTGGTAATGAGTTTAACCACTGTTTGGCTTTATTCCTTAATGAAAAAGGAAATAACCAAAGACGTATGGCATCATCAGAAACGCCATTTATTTTGAAGGTATCACAGAACTCTAAAAAATTAGCTATATGAGTGTTTGGGTCTTCGTCCTGCAAACCATCAAATTGAACAGATTGCTGAATCATTTGTATAGTGTTAGGCTTTAATTCAAAATTATTAGCAGTTATAGCAGGCCTAACAATACTCGATTCTGCTCCTGTTAAATAAGGTTTAGCATAATCGTACATAGTACGCGGAGCATTATTTTCTCCCACATCTTGTGGTGGTGGATTATTCTCGTCCATCCCTTCAGTAGGATTGGATCTGTTTTCACGCTCTTCTTTTGTGTAATTTAGGGCTGGCCTAATTTCTCTGTGATTCCTGCGAGTTGTAGCTTCAATATCACTGTCGTATACTAATGGTCCTTTCGGGTTCTTTCTAGTCATAAACTAGAGGTACCTGCTGAGAAAAGAAAGAAAATTTAGCAAAACCAAAATTTAAACTAAAAAAATAAAAAATAAATTGTGGAAAATAAAAAAACAATAATGGCTAAAGTAATAAAAATAGAGCTTTCTTAATATTTTAGTTCCCCGACAACGACGCCAAAAACTTGATCGCTAGATTTCAGAGTTTTAAATTTGTATGAATGAGAATGATCGAACCTGGAAACTAACTCTGACAACGGTTGAGGCAAGTGCACCTATCGAACAGTAGTATAGCTTAGGCAAGACCGGATTGTCGAACCCAAAGGAACTAAAAGTACTAATACTAACTTTCTTTTTATAGCCTAAAATAAGTGAAGTTGTTATCTAATCTAAATTTAACTAACTACTAAGCTAAAGACTCAAGACAAAAAGAACGAATTGGGGAAATACTGTTGGAAAATCTCAGTTGACCAAGACGATACCCTTAGGAAGAATCCACCTAGACTTCACTTGTTATCTAACACAGAACCAGATGATTTATTCACTTGACTTGATCCATAAGACTCCCTAAGTTATATTAAATCCTCTCTCGAGGCGAATAACGTCTAACCCTAGGTTGATTAATTGAAATCTCTTTCTAATTAAAACCCCTAGAATCGCATTAACTCGATCTATGGACTCTCATATTAGGTTTCACCCTAATTCGGCAAAATCTCGTCACCCTATCTCTAAGCAACTCCGCTTAATTATGCTAGATCTACTCTTAAGCAGGGACTTTTACTCCTCCATCTAAACACATTCAACTTGAATCAATATCCCAGAAATATTAACACAAGAATTAAGCACACATAATTAAGAACAAATCAAGTATTTATCATATAGTTCAGAAAATAATAACAAGATCCGTCTTAGGTTTCATCCCCTTCAGGTATCTGAAGGGTTTAGTTCATAACAAATAAAGAAAACATCTCAGAAGAAAAGACAAAACAAAACAAAAGAAATCCCTAAAACTCCCTGAAGGAATTGAAGAAGAGATTTGACGTCTTGAGTAGAATTCCGGCTTCTTGAGATGGATCAACTGGCTATCTTCGAGTGATTCCCACAAATCTGACATTTTCGGCTTGGCTCCTTGGCCTAGCTCACCGCCCCCTTCCAGGTTGCACTTTAGGGGGTTTATATAGGCTCTTGGAATGCGTTTCTTTGGCCCTAAGTATCCTTTTTCGATTGAAATTGCTCTTTGCCACGACAGGGACACGGGCATGGCACATGCCCGTGTGAACGGTCTTTAAGCTGTGTGAACGGTCTTTAAGCGGTGTTCGGATTTCTTTAATGAGGCACGACCGTGTGAATCGGGATCAGGCCGTGTTCTAATAGATAATTGAGGCACGGCCATGTGGTCTTGGGCCCAGGCCGTGTCGATTTCCTCTTTGGCCCAATTACTTCGTTTTGGGCCCGTTTTACGTTCTTTTTATCCTCGGGTGCTTTCCTGAGTATAAGACATGAAAAGAAAGGATTAAAAGCACCTTTTTACATGAATAAAGGAATAAATCATCCAGAAGCATGCTGAATGTAGGATTAAAATATGTTACTTTTACAATTTATCATAAGGCTATACAGGAGTTACCTCCGCCACGCGCTCAAAAATAAGTTCGAGGTTTTATATGAAGACTAAATTACATTGCCCGGTTAATTCCACAATTGACTGAGAAATGCGACTCCATATTCCATCTCCTTAAGAAAAGCAATCCAAGCGTTTGGGATGAGGAGTGTCAGAAAACTTTTGACAAGGTCAAACATTACCTGTCCAATGCCCTAGTACTGATGCCACCTAACCCGGATAGGCCGTTGATACTATACTTGGAAATATTCGGAAATTCCATGGGATGCGTGCTTGGTCAACATGATGAGTTAGGAAGAAAAGAAAGAGCGATATACTATCTCAGTAAGAAATTCACTAAATGTGAGACAAGATATTTGTCAATCGAGAAGTTATGTCGCGCCTTGATCTGGACAACCCGAAGATTGAGACAGTACATGTTGTACCACACAACTTGGTTTATCTCAAAACTCGATCCTCTAAAGTAAATGATGGAGTCAACTGCTTTGAATGGAAGAATGGTCCGGTGGCAATTTCTTTTCTCCGAATTTGATATAGTTTATGTGAATCAAAAGGCTATAAAAGGAAGCGCAATAGTAGATTTTCTGGCCAGTAGAGCTCTAGAAGATTACAAGCCTTTGAACTTTGATTTCCCGAACGAAGATCTAATGTATGTTGCAACCACTAAAGAAGACTCTCAAAAAGGTCATCCTTGAAAGCTAAACTTCGACGGAGCCTCAAACACTGTAGGTAACGGAATTGGGGCAGTCTTAGTATCCCCAAACGAAGATCATTATCCCTTCACTAGCAAATTGGATTTTGATTGTACGAACAATATGGTAGAATATGAAGCATGCATCATGGGTATCCGTGTAGCTATAGAACGTAAGATTAAAGTACTAGAGGTATATGGGGATTCTGCATTAGTGATCTATCAACTCAAGGGAGAATGGGAGACAAGAGACCCCAAGTTAATCAATTATTGAAGGTTGGTTCTTAAATTAATTGAGGAGTTTGATGACATCACTTTCTATTACCTCCTACGAGATGAAAATCAGATGGCTGATGCCTTGACTACTTTGGCTTTGATGGTCAAAGCGAACAAACAAAAGGATGTAAAGCCTATCCAGATGAGTATTTATGAGACTCTGACTCATTGTTACAACATCGAAGAAGAAGAATAAGAAGAGGACAATCATCCTTGGTACCACGATATATTGCGATATGTGAAGAATCGTGAATACCCTGACCAAGCAACTGAGAATGATAAAAGGACATTGAGAAGACTGGCTAATGACTATGTCTTAGACAGGGAGATCCTATACAAAAGGAGAAAGGATCAGGTGCTACTAAGATGTCTAGACGCTGTCGAGGCTAAGAAAATCTTGGAAGAAGTCCATGAGGGTGTCTGCGGAGAACATGCCAATGGTTTTATAATGGCCAGGAAAATCATTAGATTTGGGTATTATTGGTCCACCGTGGAAGGAGATTGTATTAGTTATGCCAAGAAATGCCACAAGTATCAAATTTATGGAGATAAAATTCATGTACCTCCCTCACCTCTTCATGTTATGACTTCTCCGTAGCCTTTCTCTATGTAACATCCTGGAAAGGGCCTATGCATTTTCAGTTTAATTGTACGAAATGACAAGTTTCAAGTACTACGAATAAATTTTTGATACTTTTGGAAATCTAGAAATGCATGAAAATGGAAAGGAAAATGGAAATGAAAATGGAAATGAACATTTTTGGAAACTTAGACATTTTTGGAAACTTAGACATTTTTGGGAACTTAGACATTTTTGGAAACTTAGACATTTTTGGAAACCTAAACATTTTTGGAAATGATCCAAAAATGGAAACTTGAACATTTTGGGAAACTTGGATATATGAGAGAAATAAAGGAGTTTTATTCACATAAATATGTGAATAATAAGAGATAAATAAAGGAGTTTTATTCACATAAATATGTGAATAATAAGAGAGAAATAAAGGAGTTTTATTCACATAAATATGTGAATAATAAGAGATAAATAAAGGAGTTTTATTCACATAAATATGTGAATAATAAGAGATAAATAAAGGAGTTTTATTCACATAAATATGTGAATAATAAGAGAGAAATAAAGGAGTTTTATTCACATAAATATGTGAATAATAAGAGATAAATAAAGGATTATTTTTTTAATGAGATAATTGAGGAGATAATTGATGGATTAAAGGCTTTTATCTTTTAAATAAAAGAGATAATATTATCAAAAAGAGGAGTGGTGGCCAAGTAAAGGACTCCTAGGCTGATAACTTTGGCTATAAAAGGAGGACAGGAGGGCTACTCATCAACATTTGCTCCCTCTTCCTCTCTGCCGAATTTTCCTAGTTCTCTCCCCCTCTCTGCCGTATTTTTCTTTAAGAAAAATCCATCTTTTCTTCTTCTATTTTCTTCTCTGTTTCTACTGTCAAAGCCGAATCTTTGTTGATTCTAAGTAAAGGAGCAATCAACTACAACATCAAAAGGGTTTCTTCAACTGTCGAATACAAGGATCAAGGATATAAGGTAAGATAAATTTATTTGATTAAAGGTTATGATGTATATGTTAGATTAGATCTAACATGAAGATTTCGACAGACATATAGGGCAAGGAATCCTCTTCAGATTTGGAATTTGTATAGTAAGTGATATTCGGCCAAGGCTTAATTTTGGTATTTGGAATTATTTTTCATTATTTCAAAAGCCGAAAACTCACATGGTTACATGAATTAGTGTTAGCCGATTCCAAGGAAAAGGGATACTAGCAATTTTGGGATTTGATTTACAATCATCCAAATCGGCAAACAAGGTGAGTATTAGTAACACAAATCCTACTAGGTTTTGGTTTTCTTTAAGCCAAATAGATTATTAATATGCTATGGCCGAATATAGGAGTTAAAGATCTAGATCGGAAGATCGCTCCTCGTGATTTCAAGGAATCCAATAAGCGAATCAGGTGTGTACCCTTACTAACCTTCAATAAATTACGTGGTAATTATTAAATATATGAATATGTAACAGTATGTGAATGTGGTTAAGTACCACAAATGTGGTAAGGAGTACCCAGGTATGTTTCCTACTTTTGATAGGATTATGAATGTGATATACTTTGAACATGTGATTAGTAACATGAATGAAAATTAAGTATGTGGAATATGTTATAAAATAATTGGGGCATTTGGGATATATGTGAAGGAAGAAAGTGAAGGTGTTGACTTCGGTCTCACCAACGAAGGTGTTGACTTCGGTCTCACCAATGAAGGTGTTGGTTTCGGCCTCACCAACGAAATATGGTGGCTACGGCCCCATTGCGTGAATATGGTAACTTCGGTTACATTATTTGAATATAGTGTCTAATGACACAACGTAAGTGGGCGATGAGCACGTCGACTGCAGCGACTGCCTTCGATGGTGTGTAGCGGATGGAGGGTTGACTTAGTAGTCCCCACGGTGTAATTGGCAGGTACGGGTGGTGTGTAGCGGATGGACAAATAGGCTTGGGTTGGGTTGCATCATTATTTGATTTGAATATGCTTTGATATGAATATGTATGCCTGGAATGTTGATTGTTAGTTTGTGTACACATTGAGTCTGTTGACTCACCCCTTTGTGGGACTATTTTTCAGGAAATGAGCAGTAATGGACCGGGTCGGCAGGAGCTAAAGGTGGCCATGCATCGCTTGAAGAAATTATTTGGAATTTGGACTTTATGAAATTTTAGTACTTTAAACTTTATTTTGGGTTTGAATAATGTAATAAGGCCATAAGGCCCAATTGGATTTTCTTTATTTCTGTTTATTTTTATTTGAATATGATACAATTTATGTTTGATTAAAGATAAGTAAATTTATTTCTTTTAAAATAATAAACCCAAAAATTATTTTGTCACCTTATTTAAGTTGGATTTCCAGAATTTATTAAATAGGTTTCAAATTAAGCCCAACCCAAAACAATTTTTTTTTAAAATTACACAAATTTTCTATAAGTCATTTAGAACAATGAAAACCGATTTATTTAAGGAACATACCAGATCCGGTTCAGGCTCGTGGGCCGGGTGTGGGGTGTTTCACTCTATGTGAGGCATGGATGTCATTGGGCCAATTTCACCCAAAGCTTCTAACGGGCATTGATTCATCTTCGTGGTCATCGATTACTTTACAAAGTGTGTAGAAGTCGTTTCTTATGCCAATGTCACGAAGTCTGCAGTCAGCAAGTTCTTAAAGAAGGAGACCATATGTCGATATGGAATGCCAAAAAGGATCATATATGACAATGCACTAAATTTGAACAACACGATATCAGAAGTCTGCAGTCAGTTCAAGATCAAACACCAAAACTCAACACCATATCGCCTAAAAATGAATGGTGCAGAGGAGGCAGCCAATAAGAACATTAAGAAAATCGTGGGAAAAATGACTGAGACTTATAAAGATTGGCATGAGAAGTTACTATTTGCCCTCTATGCTTATTAAACATCTGTTAGGACCTCAACCGGGACAACGCCTTCCTTTTTGGTTTATGGAATGGATGTGGTTTTACCCATTGAAGTCGAGATTCCTTCTCTCTGAGTTTTAGCAGAATTAAAGTTGGATGAAGCAGAATGGCTCTAATCCCGATATGATCAGCTAAACTTGATTGAAGAGAAAATGTTGAAAGACATCCGTCATGGTCAGATGTACCAAAAGCGAATGATGCGGGCTTACAACAAAAAGGTTCGTCACAGAGAATTCCGTGAGAGGGACCTAGTATTAAAAGGATCCTGCCCATACAAAAAGATTTTAGAGGAAAGTGGATGCCAAACTGGGAAGGACCTTATGTGGTAAAGAAAGCCTTTTTAGGAGGAGTGCTGATTTTAACTGAGATGGATGGCAAGAACTTGCCTAATCTTGTGAATTCAGATTCAGTCAAGAAGTACTTCACCTAAAAATTAAAAAAAAAATAAAAAAGAAAAGCCAAGGTGAAAACTCGCAAAGGGTGCCTTGAGACCAAAGGGGTTTTGAATTGAAAACCCAAGAAAAGGGCAATTCAAATCTTAATCAAAGATGGGGCATATGGTAGTCTTGTTATCCCTGAATGAACAAGGAGGAGAGACGCTACGTCTTGGAGCATCAACAAAGTATTCTAGGTCTTCTAAACACATACCAAGTTCAAAGGGTCTTCGAGAAGCTAGTACAAAGAAGCTCATGCTATGATATCTGGGGCACCTATTTTCATCTTATTCATTCTGTATTTTAGCAATATTTGCTATCTTTGATTAATTTATTCATTTCAAGCTTTGCTCTCAATAAAATTCCTTTTGCCCATTACGATAATCTTTTCAAGCATTTTTCATTGAAATAATGATTAATGGACTAATAATATTCAAAGAAAAATGAGTTCTGCATATTGCTCTGAAAGGTTTTCTAAATAGTACGAGAATCTAAAAATAGAACCACTATTCAGAACTAACCAAACTTAAGGGTTGGAAACATTTGAGAAAGAATAGTCTAAAGTGTGACTATTTTTTCAAATTTTTTGTTAAAGATACCAGCTAAACAATAAGGCATGGTAACACATCAGTGATAGAACCTTGATAAATAGCAAGCAATGACAACCTAAGCATTAAAAAGGGATCATTCTCGAAAAATGACATTCTGCATTCATGCAAATATCATTCATACACATCTAGTTAGGAGCATTTGATTCATCCTGATCATGGACATCCTAATCATTAGGCACAAATAGGCTCATGAAATGGATTCTATAGGTCATGTTCCCCAGAGAACGGTGTAACAGATCAATGAAACCACAAATCTTATCTCCCTGAAGTTGCAGTGGAGTAGATCGAAGATAGTTAATCTTACATTTCTGAAGTTGCAGTAGAGCAGATTAAAGCTATAAACCTTATCCCCCTGAAGGTTGAAGTTACAAGTCTTATCTCCTTGAAATTACAGTGGAGCAGACTGAAGATAGCGAATCTTATTTCTTTGAAGTGGTAGTGAAACATATTAAAGCTACAAATTACAAGTCTTAACTCCCTGAGGTTGCAGTACAGAAGATTGAAGCTACAGGTCTTACCTCCCTGAAGTTGCAATAGAGTAGATCGAAGATAGCAAATCTCATCTCTCTAAAGTTGCAGTGGAGCAGATTAAAGCTACAAGTCTAATCTCTCTGAATTTGCAGTGGAGTAGATAGAAGCAACAAATTTTATACATCTGAAGTTGCAGTGGGTTAGAAAGAGGCTACTTAAAGAAAATAAGCTCTAAGAGGTCAAGATTCGGCAAGGCTGGGTAAAGTTGGTCCTTCGTGAAAGTTTTTACTCCATTCTCGTTACACGACAACGAGCAAAGAGGGGCAGCTGTAATATGCCCAATTCGCCCGGGCCCAAAATAAAATAATAAAGTCCAAAACAAAAAAATAGTCCAGTTACAAGCCCAAAAAAATAATTACAACCTAAGAATATTGAAGGCCCAGTAGCCCAAAATGTTTAAACATCTTTTGGAAAAACCTAACTCTAGTTCCTTTTCGGGAGCTGCACTCCACGTGCCTCCGTCAGCATGCCCATCACCCAAGGACTGCCGCCTTGCAACAAACTAGCAAGACCCGTCCTCTATTGACTCGCTAAGGCCTGCAAACAAAAGCAAAGAAAGGAAACAAAACAAAAAAAATACGGGAGTAAAAACAGTAAAAAAAATAGTAGCAATCAAAAGCAATAAACAGAAAATATATTGTATTTATCCAGCTATAAAAGCCAGAAAAAGATCAATGTAAAGGGACTGGATATTAATCAAAGAGTGATCTTCTTATTTTCCCTTTTATTTTCGAAAACATAATAAAAATAAAAAAATATTACTTGAGTTACTTCGTCTTCCTCCACCGCTAGGGGCTTCACCAGCGTTGAGACTCCAAAACCCCTTAGGGTTCGGCCCGGGCTTCGACGATTGCGAAAGTCCCCTTTTGTTCTGTTTTCTACCACGAAGGGAAGGCTAGGCCTTCAGATCTGGTCAAAAAGAAACTGAAAAAGCCCTTTTTCGCATCTCCAGCCACCGTGTACTGCGGCGCCGGCGCCAGAGCCATGTCCGGCGGGGGGAGATTTTGAGAGGGGGGGAGAGTTTTTTTTCATATTTTTTTATTTTTAAGGGTTGGAATGATTTTTTTTTTTGTAAAAAAGTTGATTTATATAGGCGCATGATGTAACAACCCAAAAATGACTCTAATTGGAACGGGGGTTTCGGGACCCCGAATCTGAATTAGAAAAATATTTTATTTCTAATTTATTCTTTTATTAGATGTCTATGTGATGGGGTCAAGCATGAATTAGAATATTATTTACTAATTTGTGTGATTGGGTGATTATTTAAGTGAAGGGATTAAATAGTTAAAGTAGTAAAAGTGGCCTTAATTAAGTGAAATGATTAAATTGAAATAATTCATCAAGAAGGGACTTGCATGTCAAATAGACAAATTCCCTTAGGGACATAGTAGACGGTAATGATTTGTGAAATTAGTGGGGGAAGTGTTAATTTATTTATAAAATTATATAGTAAGTGGGTTGAAATAATATATTTTTAATTATAAAACATTAAAATAAGAAAAACATGAGCATAGGAATTATCATCATCTTCTTTCTTTTTTTCTCTTTGACCGAAACAAAACCAGGAAGAGGGGAGGGGAAAGAACTCTTAACCTTCGGCTATTTGCATGTTATATCAAGGTGAGAAATTGAATTTGATTTCTTGAATTTTAAGCATGTATGAGAGTTTTGCCGTGAAATGTATATAGCCCTTTAAAAAAAAAAAATTAGTTGGTTGTTTAAAATGAATGTTGCCATGAACGAAAAGCTTAATGTTTTTATAATTGTGGATAGAAAATGATAGATGAATGTTAGATTAACAAGCTTCTTTTTAGCATATATTGATGATATTTAGCCAAAGGGATTAATTATAGATGATGAAATTTTGAAGGGGCTAATTGGCCAACGAATGGAAGAAATAAGTTGAGATAGGGACTAGAAGTATTCGACCCTCAATAAGCATGATTAAATTCTTAATATTTTGCAATTGAAGTTTTAAGGATTAAATTGTTAACTTTGTAAATGTTGGGGGTAAATTCGGTAAAATGAATGTATAATTTTTAATTGAATTGGATGGATATGTTTTTTTTTTGAATGAGCTCAATTTGAATTGTTTAGATCAAGGTTCAAAGAAAAAGGGGTTGGACAAAGGAAAGACTAAAGTAAACGAATAGTCGGGATACCCGAATTCATCAACTACCGAGGTAAGTTTAAGCAATTGGATTGAATTAGAATTTTAACTATGTTATGCTGGAAATTTGTTAATGGTTTTATATTATTATATCAAATGGCCGAAGGTATTGAAGGAAAATTTTATAATGTGGCTGAATGTGTGATTAAAATAAATGCTTAAGAAAGCTTGCTTTGTTTATCTGGTGATTTATGTATATATGTGCAGCATAAGATGAGCGTATGTATATATGAATAAAAAAAAATATTATGAATGAGGATGGAGGCTATAAATTATATGTTTAATATGGGAACTGAATGTAGTGGTAAATATTTGGGCGAATGTGGTAATTGTGAATTAATTGGGCACTGTGTGTGCGAGATTAAAACCGAGCACTGTGTGTGCGAGATCGGTTGATAAGGCACTGTGTGTGCGAGATTAAAAACCGAGCACTGTGTGTGCGAGATCGGTTGATAAGGCACTGTTTGTGCGAGATTAAAACCGAGCACTGTGTGTGCGAGATCGGTTGATAAGGCAATAAGCTACTTGAGTTGCACTGTGTGTGCGAATTTATGAAGATCACAATAGTAAAAACAAATAGAGGGGAGATATCCGAGAAACGGTAAAAGGTAAATGAAGTATGACAATTAATTAGTTTAATGCTAATGGTAAGTTGATGGTTACACGATAGTATAGTATTGAGATGTCACAATTAACTGTTGAGTTGTTGGAATGAAAGATGATATGAACATGTTTGATTTCTAGACTTGTTGAATATGTGAATGAAGATTGGAATCATGCTATGTATATTATATTGAAGTATTCTTTGATATTTAAGTCAAATGTCTTAATTAGAGTAACGATTATATTTAGATATTTTCTTATTAATGCTTAAACTTACTAAGCTATGATAGCTTATGGTATGTGTCTTTGTGATTATTTTTTTTAGACTCAAAGGCTAGCTCGAGCTCGGGGATCTCCGTTGAAGTCAATCACACTATCACTAAACTTTGGTATCTTATAAATTACAACTCTTCTGGATTCGTGGCATGTATAGGCTAGGCCTCTTTAGTTTATTTTGAATGGTACGAAGTTGTATATGAGCCACGCGAAAATGGCTATACATCTATGCTTTTGTGTTTCAGCATAGTTTGGTCATGTTTGAATTTGGTGTCATTATTATATATGTGTGAATCTAATATAAGCCTATTTTGAAAATCTTATTCAATGCTATACTAGGTGCGATAGTTGAATGCATAAACTTGATGTTAGATAGGGTCTATAATGCATTTTGGCCAATAATTATTCATACGTTATATGCATGTGTATGATTTACAATATTGGTAATAGTGTTAATAATGTAAATAATTGGTTGTCATATGTGTTATATTAAAAGTTTATTTTTAATGATATATGCGTATACTAGTTTGAGAGTCTAGAAATGGATTAAACATTGTATATATATATATGACATTTGGGATGGTGATGATTTGTTTTGATATGTCTTTATGAACGCATCAATGTGATTAAATATAGATGATTTATTAGTGCGCCTTGTGCATGCACATACCATAGGTGATATAGTAAAAAGCAAAATTTATGTGTATTGTTTGTAGACATTCGAAAATGGTTTGTTGTTGCATGGAATTTTATTTTAACTCATTGAGTGATTAAACATGCCCGGCTAAGTGTCATAAATGGTGAAACAAATGGTTTTGAGTTTTTTTTTATTTGTGGTTTGAACGAATGTGGGATGAGAGACATGTTCAATAATATTTTAAAGATGGGTGTTTATTGGATAGTAGACATTTTCATTAAATGATCAAACGCCACATATCTATTCGAACATTACATTACATGGCTATATGAATAGTGATTTGCTTTGTTATGCATTTTACCAAACACTATTTCTGATAGAGTGCATTAACTTGTATTGGTTCAGTAATGCAGTAACCCTAATCTGGTGATAGATGTGGGATATGGGTGTTACATTTTATTGGTATCAGAGCTATGGTTTAGTCGATTCTTGGACTAACTTAGCACGTGAGAGTCTAGCTATACATGCCATAAATTATAATGTGATAGTGTGATGACTTATGACAGTGAAATGTATTTGTTTCTTATATATAGTAATGGATCCGGATCCCGAGCGAGCATTAGCTGACGATGTCGAGAGTGTGGCGCCTGCTCCCGCGCAAGGGACCACGTCGGAAGAACCTCGACCTGCTGCGAGTGGCCCAGACGAAAGGGTAAAGCAGGCCTTCCATAATATGATGAGCGATTGGTTCAGTCATTACTTACGAACCACTCCGGCTGTTCCCCCACCCCTGAATCCGAATGTTCCACCTGTAACACCAGTGGTACCTCCGTTTGCCAATCCTGAGCGAGCAACTAAACCACCTGTTGATCGTATTCGAAAGCATGGAGCTCAAGAATTTAGAGCTGAAGATAATGATGATGCGGAGCGAGCTGAATTTTGGCTCGATAATACTATCCGTGTTTTTGATGAGTTGTCTTGCACACCCGATGAGTGTTTAAAGTGTGCCATATCATTATTGCGGGATTCTGCCTACTACTGGTGGAATACTCTCGTGGCAGTTGTTCCAAAGGAGAGGGTAACCTGGGATTTCTTCCAGATTGAATTTCGTAAAAAGTACATAAGTCAGCGCTTTATAGATTCCAAGCGTAAAGAATTTCTTGAGCTCAAGCAGGGTCGTATGACGGTGTCTGATTACGAGCGCAAATTTGTGCGACTTAGTCGCTACGCTCGCGAATGTGTATCCTCTGAGGCTGCTATGTGCCGGAGATTTGAAGATGGTTTGAATGAAAATATTAAACTTTTGGTTGGTATTCTTGAGATTAACGAGTTTGTTGTGCTAGTTGAAAGAGCTTGTAAAGCTGAAGAACTAGGGAAAGAAAAACAGAGAGCTGAAGTTGAATTTAAAGATTTTCGAAAGAGACCCGTGGGTAGATTTTCGCAGATGGCAACGAAGAAGTTCAAGAATGATGGTAGTCGATCCAAAACTAATACCGGGATTTCAATTCGAGAACGACCACCAGTGAGTTCGCGAATTACATCTGTGGCTAGTGTTGGCAGTGCTCGATCGAGCAAACCTGAGTGTCAACAGTGCGGTCGACGACACTTCGGAGAGTGTTGGGGTAAATCTTTTAATCGCGCTTGTTATCAGTGCGGTTCACAAAATCATTTTGTACGGGATTGTCCGGAGACGGTTGAGAAGGGTATTACTCAGAGTGCGAGACCGAGTGATACTACAGCTAGAGGTAGACCAGCTCGTAGTGAGGGAGGTAGGAGCGGTACTCAAAAGGGAGCTTCAGACGCAGTTATTCGAGCAGATACCCGTGTACCCGCTCGAGCTTATGCTATTCGTACTAGAGAGGAGGCTTCATCTCCGGACGTTATTACTGGTAATTTCACTCTCTTTGATGTTATTGTAACTGCTTTGATTGATCCCGGTTCAACTCATTCGTATGTGAGTGAAACATTAGTATCCAGTAAGACTCTACCTGTTGAGTCTACTAAGTTTACGATCCGTGTGTCCAGTCCTTTGGGTCATTGTGTAATGGTTGATAAAGTATGTAAAGGTTGCCCGCTGATGATTCGGGATTCCTGTTTCCCAGCTGATTTAATGTTGTTACCTTTTGATGAGTTTGATGTAATTCTGGGAATGGATTGGCTAACTTCGTATAATGCAGTGGTAAATTGTAAAAGAAAGATTATTGATTTGAGATGCCAAAACGGTGAGATCATCCGGGTTGAATCTAATGATTTGAGTGCGCTACCTACTGTAATATCCTCGATGTTAGCCCAGAAGTATGTGAAAAGAGGATGCGAAGCTTATTTGGCTTATGTGCTGGATAACAAAGTATCCGAAAAACAGATTGAATCAGTACCAGTTGTGTGTGAATACTCAGATGTGTTCCCTGAAGAATTACCGGGTCTACCACCAATACGAGAAATTGAGTTTGGCATTGAACTAGTTTCTGGGACAACTCCGATTTCGATAGCTCCGTATCGAATGGCACCAACTGAATTAAAAGAATTGAAAGCACAGTTGCAAGAGTTGACAGATAGGGGTTTTGCGCGACCGAGTTTCTCACCGTGGGGTGCACCAGTTCTGTTTGTGAAAAAGAAAGACGGGACAATGCGAATGTGTATTGATTATCGGCAGCTGAATAAAGTGACAATAAAGAATAAATACCCTTTACCCAGAATTGATGATTTGTTTGACCAGTTGAAAGGGGCTTCAGTATTTTCAAAGATAGATTTGAGATCGGGCTATTATCAGTTGCGAGTCAGAGATACGGATGTGCCAAAGACTGCGTTCCGAACGAGGTACGGACACTTTGAGTTTCTGGTTATGCCTTTTGGGCTTACTAATGCACCTGCTGTTTTTATGGATTTGATGAATCGAGTCTTCAGACAGTTTTTAGATCGGTTTGTAGTAGTGTTTATTGATGATATACTGGTCTACTCCAAGGATGAGGCCGAGCATGCCGAGCATTTGAGATTGGTGCTACAAACTTTGCGAGATAAACAGTTGTATGCAAAGTTTAGTAAGTGTGAATTCTGGATGAAGGAAGTTAGTTTTTTGGGTCATGTCGTGTCAGCATCGGGTATTCGTGTTGACCCGAGCAAAATATCGGCCATTATTGATTGGAAACCACCAAAGAATGTTTCTGAGATCCGAAGCTTTCTGGGACTTGCAGGTTATTACCGACGATTTGTGAAAGGTTTTTCTATAATAGCTACCCCGTTGACCAAGCTATTGCAGAAAGATGTCAGGTTCGAGTGGTCGGAAAAGTGTCAGAAAAGCTTCAATCAGTTGAAAGCCCTTTTGACCGAAGCTCCAGTGTTAGTACAGCCTGAATCGGGTAAAGAATTTATTGTTTATTCTGATGCTTCTTTGAATGGTTTGGGCTGCGTTTTGATGCAGGAAGGCAAAGTCGTAGCCTATGCTTCGAGACAATTGAAGCCGCATGAAAGAAATTACCCGACACATGACTTAGAACTCGCAGCTATTGTGTTCGCATTGAAAATTTGGCGTCATTATTTATACGGTGAGAAATGTCATGTTTACTCGGATCACAAGAGTCTGAAGTATTTGATGACTCAGAAAGATCTAAACTTGAGACAACGTAGATGGTTAGAACTGTTGAAGGACTATGAGTTGGTGATTGACTACCATCCGGGGAAAGCTAACGTTGTCGCGGATGCATTAAGTCAGAAATCATTGTTTGCTCTTCGTTTATTGAACACACAGGTGGTTATGTCAGGTGATAGTTCGATCATAGCCGAGTTAAAAGCAAGACCGATGTTTATTCAGCAAATTTGTGATGCACAGAAAGCTGACAAAGATATGAATGTTAAACGAGTTCAGGGTGAAAGTAGTGCAGAGTCAGAGTTTCAAGTCGATGAAAATGACTGTTTGAAATACAGAGGCCGAATGTGTGTACCAAAAAACATGGACTTGATTCAGATGTTATTGAATGAGGCTCATAATAGTCAAATGGCGATACATCCGGGTAGCACGAAAATGTATAATGATTTGAAACAATTCTATTGGTGGCCTGGTATGAAACGGGACATATCTGAATTTGTATCGAAATGCTTAGTTTGTCAACAAGTGAAAGCTGAGCATCAAGTTCCATCAGGACTTCTCCAACCGATTATGATACCTGAATGGAAGTGGGAACGAATCACTATGGACTTTGTGTCAGGATTGCCGTTGACGCCGGGTAAGAAAGATTCAATATGGGCTATTGTTGATAGGTTGACGAAATCAGCTCATTTTATTCCGGTACGTACGGACTTCTCACTTGATAGGTTGGCTGAATTGTACGTATCGCAAATTGTACGGTTACACGGGGTACCTATCTCCATTGTTTCGGATAGAGATCCGAGGTTCACATCGCGATTTTGGAAGAAACTGCAAGATGCTTTAGGTACCAAGTTACATTTTAGTACAGCTTTCCACCCTCAATCGGACGGTCAGTCTGAACGAGTTATCCAAGTACTTGAGGATATGTTGAGATGTTGCGTTCTTGAGTTTGAAGGTACGTGGGAACGATACTTGCCTTTGATTGAATTTGCGTATAATAATAGCTTTCAATCTAGTATCAAAATGGCACCCTACGAAGCGTTGTACGGTCGTAAATGTCGTACACCCTTGTACTGGACTGAACTCGGAGAAAACAAGATGCACGGGGTTGATTTGATTAAGGAAACCAAACAGAAAGTGGAAGTAATTCGTGATAGCTTGAAAACGGCATCGGATCGTCAAAAGTCTTACGCGGATTTGAAGCGTAAAGACATTGAATTTCAGATTGGAGATCGAGTATTCTTGAAAGTATCACCATGGAAGAAGGTACTCAGATTTGGTCGCAAGGGAAAACTGAGTCCGAGGTTTATTGGGCCCTATGAAGTTATTGAACGTATTGGGCCGGTTGCGTACAGATTGAGGTTACCGTCTGAGTTAGACAAGATTCATAATGTTTTCCATGTGTCGATGCTTCGACGCTATAGATCTGACCCTTCTCATGTAATTAGTCCAACCGAGATTGAAATTCAGCCTAATCTGACTTATGAGGAAGAACCGATTCGTATTTTAGATCGTGAAGTAAAAGAATTACGAAACAAGAAGATATCGTTAGTCAAAGTGATGTGGCATAAACACGGGATAGAGGAGGCAACTTGGGAAACCGAGAAATCAATGAAAGAACGTTATCCTCACCTATTTGCCGGTAATATTTTCGAGGACGAAAAATTCCTTTGGGGGGGGGAGAGTTGTAACAACCCAAAAATGACTCTAATTGGAACGGGGGTTTCGGGACCCCGAATCTGAATTAGAAAAATATTTTATTTCTAATTTATTCTTTTATTAGATGTCTATGTGATGGGGTCAAGCATGAATTAGAATATTATTTACTAATTTGTGTGATTGGGTGATTATTTAAGTGAAGGGATTAAATAGTTAAAGTAGTAAAAGTGGCCTTAATTAAGTGAAATGATTAAATTGAAATAATTCATCAAGAAGGGACTTGCATGTCAAATAGACAAATTCCCTTAGGGACATAGTAGACGGTAATGATTTGTGAAATTAGTGGGGGAAGTGTTAATTTATTTATAAAATTATATAGTAAGTGGGTTGAAATAATATATTTTTAATTATAAAACATTAAAATAAGAAAAACATGAGCATAGGAATTATCATCATCTTCTTTCTTTTTTCTCTTTGACCGAAACAAAACCAGGAAGAGGGGAGGGGAAAGAACTCTTAACCTTCGGCTATTTGCATGTTATATCAAGGTGAGAAATTGAATTTGATTTCTTGAATTTTAAGCATGTATGAGAGTTTTGCCGTGAAATGTATATAGCCCTTTAAAAAAAAAAAATAGTTGGTTGTTTAAAATGAATGTTGCCATGAACGAAAAGCTTAATGTTTTTATAATTGTGGATAGAAAATGATAGATGAATGTTAGATTAACAAGCTTCTTTTTAGCATATATTGATGATATTTAGCCAAAGGGATTAATTATAGATGATGAAATTTTGAATGGGCTAATTGGCCAACGAATGGAAGAAATAAGTTGAGATAGGGACTAGAAGTATTCGACCCTCAATAAGCATGATTAAATTCTTAATATTTTGCAATTGAAGTTTTAAGGATTAAATTGTTAACTTTGTAAATGTTGGGGGTAAATTCGGTAAAATGAATGTATAATTTTTAATTGAATTGGATGGATATGTTTTTTTTGAATGAGCTCAATTTGAATTGTTTAGATCAAGGTTCAAAGAAAAAGGGGTTGGACAAAGGAAAGACTAAAGTAAACGAATAGTCGGGATACCCGAATTCATCAACTACCGAGGTAAGTTTAAGCAATTGGATTGAATTAGAATTTTAACTATGTTATGCTGGAAATTTGTTAATGGTTTTATATTATTATATCAAATGGCCGAAGGTATTGAAGGAAAATTTTATAATGTGGCTGAATGTGTGATTAAAATAAATGCTTAAGAAAGCTTGCTTTGTTTATCGGGTGATTTATGTATATATGTGCAGCATAAGATGAGCGTATGTATATATGAATAAAAAAAAATATTATGAATGAGGATGGAGGCTATAAATTATATGTTTAATATGGGAACTGAATGTAGTGGTAAATATTTGGGCGAATGTGGTAATTGTGAATTAATTGGGCACTGTGTGTGCGAGATTAAAACCGAGCACTGTGTGTGCGAGATCGGTTGATAAGGCACTGTGTGTGCGAGATTAAAAACCGAGCACTGTGTGTGCGAGATCGGTTGATAAGGAACTGTTTGTGCGAGATTAAAACCGAGCACTGTGTGTGCGAGATCGGTTGATAAGGCAATAAGCTACTTGAGTTGCACTGTGTGTGCGAATTTATGAAGATCACAATAGTAAAAACAAATAGAGGGGAGATATCCGAGAAACGGTAAAAGGTAAATGAAGTATGACAATTAATTAGTTTAATGCTAATGGTAAGTTGATGGTTACACGATAGTATAGTATTGAGATGTCACAATTAACTGTTGAGTTGTTGGAATGAAAGATGATATGAACATGTTTGATTTCTAGACTTGTTGAATATGTGAATGAAGATTGGAATCATGCTATGTATATTATATTGAAGTATTCTTTGATATTTAAGTCAAATGTCTTAATTAGAGTAACGATTATATTTAGATATTTTCTTATTAATGCTTAAACTTACTAAGCTATGATAGCTTATGGTATGTGTCTTTGTGATTATTTTTTTTAGACTCAAAGGCTAGCTCGAGCTCGGGGATCTCCGTTGAAGTCAATCACACTATCAATAAACTTTGGTATCTTATAAATTACAACTCTTCTGGATTCGTGGCATGTATAGGCTAGGCCTCTTTAGTTTATTTTGAATGGTACGAAGTTGTATATGAGCCACGCGAAAATGGCTATACATCTATGCTTTTGTGTTTCAGCATAGTTTGGTCATGTTTGAATTTGGTGTCATTATTATATATGTGTGAATCTAATATAAGCCTATTTTGAAAATCTTATTCAATGCTATACTAGGTGCGATAGTTGAATGCATAAACTTGATGTTAGATAGGGTCTATAATGCATTTTGGCCAATAATTATTCATACGTTATGCATGTGTATGATTTACAATATTGGTAATAGTGTTAATAATGTAAATAATTGGTTGTCATATGTGTTATATTAAAAGTTTATTTTTAATGATATATGCGTATACTAGTCTGAGAGTCTAGAAATGGATTAAACATTGTATATATATATATACATATATATATATATATATATATGACATTTGGGATGGTGATGATTTGTTTTGATATGTCTTTATGAACGCATCAATGTGATTAAATATAGATGATTTATTAGTGCGCCTTGTGCATGCACATACCATAGGTGATATAGTAAAAAGCAAAATTTATGTGTATTGTTTGTAGACATTCGAAAATGGTTTGTTGTTGCATGGAATTTTATTTTAACTCATTGAGTGATTAAACATGTCCGGCTAAGTGTCATAAATGGTGAAACAAATGGTTTTGAGTTTTTTTTTTATTTGTGGTTTGAACGAATGTGGGATGAGAGACATGTTCAATAATATTTTAAAGATGGGTGTTTATTGGATAGTAGACATTTTCATTAAATGATCAAACGCCACATATCTATTCGAACATTACATTACATGGCTATATGAATAGTGATTTGCTTTGTTATGCATTTTACCAAACACTATTTCTGATAGAGTGCATTAACTTGTATTGGTTCAGTAATGCAGTAACCCTAATCTGGTGATAGATGTGGGATATGGGTGTTACACATGAAACGGTGCCTTTTTGGCCGGCGTTCTTAAGCCCCCAAACGACGTCGTTTTGAAGCGGAGCCCGACGACTTGACCCGATCCGCTAGAGGATCCGCGCATTTTTTATCCAATGGATTATTTGAGGTCCTAACCCTTCCGCCTTTTATTTATGTTTCAATCTAGTCCTATTTATTTTATATATTTATAAATTTTACCATATAATTTCATTTATGTTTCATTTTGGTCCACCTGCGCATAAAGATAGGATATTTTCCTCTTTGGTCCATACTCCTTTGCGTGCACCACATTTTAGCCCCTTTTATTGTTTATTTCATTCTGATTTGCCCAAAAATTCTACTTAAGTTTCGATTCAGTCTTTCTTATATTTATGCATTTATTTTATTATGATTTAGGCCCTTAATTTCATTTTAATTCCAATCTGATCCTCATTTATTTAATTCCGACCATTTATAGATTTTTTTTATTTTTATATATTATTTTTTTATTATTTATCTATTTATTTATTATTCTTTATTTTTTAGTATTTAAAATTGATTCATTTCCTTTTATTGTGCATTTTATTTTATTTTATTTTTATTTTTATTATTATTTTATTATTATTTATTTGCCTTTATTATTGCTGTTATTATTTCACTATTTATTTACTCATTTATTTATTTATTATTCTTTATACTTCTAAAGATTAGATTGTTTACATTGTCTTACTTGCCTATTTATTATTATCATTATTTTTATACTACTATTTTTTTTATCTTATCTTTGCTATTTTGTCATTTCTTTTATCATTCTCACATTATCTACGTTTATAATCGTCATAAAACATAAAGCATTTTTATTTTTTATTATTTTTATTTATTTTCATCACTTTATTTATTTTACACTATGGATTAATATTTTTACTAGTATTATAGTTATATTGATATTATCATAGCATTTCCTTATTTACTTGTTAGATGTCATTCTAATATTTTACCCTTATAGCTATTTTCAAATCACTACGTCATGCATTATGCTTAAATGTAATTAGTTGTTTTTATATTATTATTTAAATAAGATAAATACACATCGTTTAAATATTACACCTATTATTATTCAAAAAAAATTTAAACAATGCAATGTTCTGTATTTGCAAACTCGAGAAAGTCGTGCCTTAACTTACGGGGTTCCGATATTCCTCGTTGGGTCTAAATAACCTAATATCCTTTTAAAATTAAAATACATAAGATTTCAAATTAAAAAAAAAATAGAGGCAAGCTTATTCTCAAAGATTCAAGGCGTCGTGTCCTAACTTACAGGATGTGACATTTTGTTATCTTGAGACGAGAAAGTCTTTAACGTTTATTTCGATTTATTTAAGCAATTTTTAAGCAAAATATACATTAATACAAAGAGGGATTGTATTTTAAATTCTTCAAATTTTTAATTTTCGACACTAAGACATCAAGTATTCAACTAGGTACCAATTTTGGGTGTCATGATCCTTGTGCGTAACCGACTCCTGAACCCGTTTTTTCCGAATTTTTGTAGAGCGAAAAATATTGTTTTAATAAATTAAACCTTTTATTAAAAAAATTAAGTTTCGAGGTGATCCGATCACACCTCATATAAAAAAGTGATAGTGACTTCCATTTTCGTTTTTAATAAAAAATCTTGATTCCACCGATTAGAATTGGTAATTTCGTTCAAAATATTGAATACAAAGGGCTTCAAAATATTTGTTTTTCCTATTGTTGTTTTGAACATCGCACAGAGGCTTGAATCTTAAAAAAAAGATGGTGACTAACCTTGAAGCGTCATCGGAGACGATACAAAAGGTGAATACAGAAGCGACAAGTGAGAAGATGGACAAAGCGGTGACGTGAGGTAAATTTGGCCCGTGGATGCTTGTACAACTCCCAGAAAGGAAATAGAGTATTTTGAGAAATAGGTCTCATGATTCATGTCGGGAGATGGTGCAAGAAAATAGGTTTGCTATTTTTAATAATTTAAATATGGAAGGATTGGATAGATATGGGGAGATTTAATAGCACACGTGAGGCATCTAAGAGGTAAAGAACGGCAATAGAAAGTTTCCCATGCTACCACATCTGCATGGAAAGGAAAAGAAGTTGTTGTAAACCCTAATAAGGAAGACCGTAAAAGAAGTCTAAGCACTTTACAACAGCCAACTTTTCAGGGTCAATCTTCAAGGGCAGAACCAAGGTCGGAAGAGACTCTAATGGAAGCAGATGTTGGTCAGGCTTTGGTTTTACAGTCGACCGCCTTAGGAGTGTCGACAGAGATAGTGATTGAACAAATAGGTGATCCGCCAAACTTGACAATGACAGAATTAAGCAGGCAGAAATACAAGATGGTGAGTTAGCTTTGTTAGCGCAGAAAGGGGAGCTTGTTCTACGAGTGAATGATTCTTCAACTTTTATTGTTTAATGATATTTATAAATTGGAATGGTAGAGGGGTGGGTAACAGTCCCTTTTTACAAAATTGTAAAGATCTGGTGTTCCGTGGAAGACCAAATGTTCTTTGTTTACTTGAGACGAAAGATAGTTTAGGATCGGGATCACGTTTAGCAAGGAAGTTGGGTTTCGATGGCTTATTTGAGGTATTGGCATCAAGATTTCGTGGTGGATTAATTTTTCTTTGGCATAAAAACAGATCGGATTTAATGGTCAAGGACTTTATGGAACAAGTTATTCGTTATGGGGTTAAGGAGGGTGATAAGGTGTGGTTTGCATCGTTTTCTTATGTACAACCTTCTTTTGAGGCGAAAAACTGCTTTTGGGAACATTTACTGTAACACCCCAAACCCGGCTTAGAAGTTAAGCCCGAATCTAGTGTGTCACATGGAAGTTTTTTTTTTTTTTTTTTTTTAACCATCTTTGAGATTGTTAAGAACTTGTTGAGAGTTACAATTTCTTTGTTAAAACCTAAAACACTTAAGCAATTGTTATCTACTTGAAAACGTAATTATCTTTAAAGACCTTTTTGGTTGTGAAAACATATTTGAAATAAACAATTTATGAAAATGGGATGTTTGGGAATAGAGTTGTAGAAGCATTTTGAAAGAAAATCTTAGGCCTTATTACAACATTTAACCCAAAATAGTAGAGTAATAAAATAAACAAGAAAGAAGTCTGAAGTTCAAATAAACCATTTCTGAAGTATGGTCTCCATCGAGTCATCCAAGGCCCAAGTCCACATCACTGAGCATTACCTGAAAAGGTTAAGAGAAAGGGGGGGTGAGTTACAAGAACTCAGTGTGTAATCCCCTTACCATCATCCACTGGGTCGGAACACACATAGCAATATTTTGGGCCTAAGCCCATTTACAATTATAACATAATAACATGAACATAATATGCATGTGATATGCAATTCCCAACCAAGCCTAATTTCCATCCGCTACACACCACCCGTACCAACCATCACACCTGTGGGGATCAAGTCAACCCACCCCGCCAACACACCAATAGCAGGCATTAAGCCAATTAAAATTATGTTTGTGGCAGAGCCACCGAACTAGATTGTGACAGAGTCACCGAACTAGAGGCATTAAGCCATTTAAAATATTTGTGGCAGAGCCACCGAACTAGATTTTGGCAACAGGCCATTTAAAATATTTTGGCAACAGGCCATTTAAAATATTTGTGGCAGAGCCACCGAACTAGATTTTGGCAACAGGCCATTTAAAATATTTGTGGTAATAGGCCATTTAAAATATTTTGGGCAACAGGCCATTTAAAATATTTTGGCAACATGCCATTTAAAATATTTGTGGTAGAGCCACCGAACTAGATTTTGGCAACAGGCCATTTAAAATATTTGTGGCGACAGGCCATTCAAAATATTTTGGCAATAGGCCATTTAAAATATTTGTGGCAACAGGCCATTTAAAATATTTTGGCAACATGCCATTTAAAATATTTGTGGTAATAGGCCATTTAAAATATTTTGGGCAACAGGCCATTTAAAATATTTTGGCAACATGCCATTTAAAATATTTGTGGTAGAGCCACCGAACTAGATTTTGGCAACAGGCCATTTAAAATATTTGTGGCAACAGGCCATTCAAAATATTTTGGCAACAGGCCATTTAAAATATTTTGGCAACAGGCCATTTAAAATATTTGTGGCAGAGCCACCGAACTAGATTTTGGCAACAGGCCATTTAAAATATTTTGGCAACAGGCCATTTAAAATATTTGTGGCAGAGCCACCGAACTAGATTTTGGCAACAGGCCTTTCTTCTCTTCGTCATTTATCCCAACCCATGCAGTCATGTATGCATATACAAAGCATAACAATATTTATAGAATAATTTCAACATAAGGCCCATAACACAAGTTGGCCCATTAAGCAATCTAGCAAATTTGGCCCATTAATCGATCTAGCAAATTTGGCCCATTAAACGATCTAGCAAATTTGGCCCATTAATCGATCTAGCAAATTTTATATTTGGCCCATATAGCAAATATAACATTTTGCCCATATAGCAAATATCACATTTGGCCCATAAAGGGTATTTTCGTAGTTTGGTCCATAGGGACATTTCGTAATTCGGCCCATTAAGGGCATTTTCGTAACTCAGTCCATAGGGACATTTCGTAATTCAGCCCATAAGGGCATTTTCATAATTCAGTAATCGTACCCACTAAGGGTAATTCGGTAATTTACTCTCTAAGGGTAATTCATAAATTTTACCCACCAAGGGTAATTCGGTAATTTTCGCCACTCAAGGGTATTTCAGTAATTTACCCTCTAAGGTATTTCGGTAATTTAGCAACCGATGGGTATTTCTGTAATTTACCCTTCACGGGTATCTCGATAATTTTGTAACCCAAAGGTATTTCGGTAACTTACCCTCCAAGGGTATTTCGATAATTTACCCTCCACGAGTATCTCGATAATTTCGCAACCCAAAGGTATTTCGGTAACTTACCCTTCAAGGGTATTTCGGTAATTTCACAACCCAGGGGTATTTCGATAATTTACCCTCCAAGGGTATTTCAGTAATTTACCCTCCACGAGTATCTCGATAATTTCGCAACCCAAAGGTATTTCGGTAACTTACCCTTCAAGGGTATTTCGGTAATTTCACAACCCAGGGGTATTTCGATAATTTACCCTCCAAGGGTATTTCAGTAATTTCGCAACCTAGGGAATTTCGGTAATTTACCCTCTAAGGGTATTTCGGTAATTTTGCAACCCAGGGGTATTTCGGTAATTTACCCTCCAAGGGTATTTCAGTAATTTCGCAGCCTAGGAAATTTCGGTAATTTACCCTCCACGGGTATTTTGGTAATTTACCCACCAAGGGTAATTCGGTAGTTTTACCCACCAAGGGTAATTCGGTAATTTTACCTTCTAAGGGTAATTCGGTAATTTCATATTTAACGGTGTTTCCGAATATTCACTATCGCCTCGAGTGATATAGAACTCTATTTGGGTCTTCTACAAAACTATTGGGTCAAAATTCATTTTAGGCCCAAACGGGGTAATTTCGCAACTAAAACTTAACTAGTAATTTGGGGCATAGAAATTTAAACTGTCCATTTGCATCATACTGACTAAATTGGCTATAACTCGAGTTAGAAAACTCGAAATCTAGATCCGTAAAATTTCCTTGAAACTAGACTCATGTATCTTCGTACTGTAATTTTTCCAGAATTTTTAGCCTAGCCATTTAGTACAGTTTATTCATTAAAGTTTTCCTTGTTTCACTGTCCAACGATTCTGACCTCTCTTAACTTAATTTCTAATATCTCACTGTACGGTTTTCATATACTGTTCCAACTTGTTTCTCTTGAAAATAGACTCACTAAGGAATCCATACATATAAATTATAACCCATAATTCATTTTGTACAATTTTATATGATTTTTCCAAAACAGATCAGTGAACCCCGAAGTTAATCAGAACCAGTCTCACTAAAATCAAGATATCTCAAAATATAAAATTCCTTTTCCTTCTCCGTTTCTTCCATATTAAAATAGACACAGTAAGATTTAATTTGATATCTTAATCATTTTCTAATTCCATTTCTCCTATTTTTCATGATTTTTGGAAATCACGTCACTGTTATTGACCAAAACTGTTTTATTACAAAAACATGGTTACCACTATGAATCTACGCGCGTCCGAGTGATCCCGGATGCCGATTTTCGGTTTTCTTTGGTATTTCGACCAAATCACAGAACATTAATGCAAAATTTTAGAGAAGTGTGAGATTACACACCATTTCAAACATGTATTTGGAAGGGTATGAGATTACACACCTTATTCGGAATCCGTAACGCGATGCTCTCCGCGACACCAAAAATCCGAGTCACCTATTACGAGGGATAGGTTTTCGATTGAACCTTTGATAAAGTACCTCGAGACCTTGCAACCAGGATAAAATCTCTCATGGCAAGTCCCTAGACTCTCAACCATGTTACAAATTAGTACCCTCATTAGCTAGCTTAAGCTTTGGGGGTTCCAAAAATAAAAATTATCAACTAAAGCCATCAAAATCACTTACTAATAAGGGAGATAGCTTGGCTGAAAGTTCAAACCCACAAAGCTCCATTTCTTCATCAATTTTCGGTGGAGAGAAGATAGATGAATAGTAAAAGATGATAGCATCTTTTACTCATCTTATTCTATTCATTTTATCACCTAATTCCCACCTATTTTGACTAAAATTAAAAAGTATTGTCCCCTATGTCACATGGCCGGCCTACTCACTTAAAACAAGGCCAAATTGCACAATTGGGGCCTCCAATTAATAGCCCATAGCTATTTGGCACCTTTAGCAATTAAAATTAAACTTTAGCACTTTATGCGATTTAGTCCTTTTTCGAAATTAAGCCCTCAATCGCTAAAATTGAGACACCAAAATTTTCATGCATCCTTATAAACATGTTATAATACATAGAATAACATAAAAAATAATTTTCTCTATTCTCGGTTTAGCGATTCCGAGATCACTGTTCCGACTATCCCCTAAATCGGGCTATTACACCCTCCATGCATTTTCTTTTTCACCTACCTCATTCTTTTCAAATCTCATCATTATACTTTTTTTTTTCAACAAATCACTCTCCATCATTCCTTTTTCCACAAATCACTCTCCATCATTCCTTTTTCTCCCATTTCTTTTTTTTTATTCTTTTTCTTTAATTTCATCCTTTAATGATGTCATGGATGACACTTGGAAGAGCACATCAAAATAAATCTAAAATTTGCAAAAGATGAGATTTGAACCCCTTCCCTCCATTCTCTCCACTTGATGCCATAACCTCTTTACCAATAGTTCATTTATGATAACAATTTACTCACTTATTTCCATAAGTTTTGATGCCTCTTACTATTTCTCCTTAATAGGCTTAAACACTAACTTTCATTAAGGCCCATCTTGAACCCGAAACTTCATAGAACCCTGTAACTTTCTAAAATCATCTTCTTAATAAGTCCAACTTGAAATAATGTCATTCTCTTATTCTCAAAAATTTTAGACACTTCTACGCCCAAGGCCCAATGAGCCCAATCCTACTAGGCCCAATTTCGGGATGTTACAATTCTACCCTCCTTAAAGAAAATTTCGTCCTCGAAATTTCCAATCAACTACTAGACCTACCCCTCAATTCACATCACTATGCTTTCGCTGCGCACTCTGATCTTAATAACACTAATGTACTTTTAACAAAATCTTGAATCCTCTTTCACAACCAAACATCTAACCATAAGAGCAAGCAGTCATCTACCACTTATACTTAAAATTTTTCTGCACTCAATCATCACATCCAACCAAAACATACCTGACTTGATGGTCATGAAACAATCTCGAGCCTTATGCTCCTTAGACCCGCATCTCATACATGCTCCTGACCTCCTTCAGCATTTTCTAGGATGATGCTTTCTACAATAATCGCAAGCCAAAAAGTTTGGACGTGCCTTGACATGCTTTACGAAACGACACTACGACCCAAAAGAATCATTATCTATTTTATTCTTACAGTCCTCAAACCTAACTCGAAGTGCTTCACCAATTCCTCTAACCTTTTCAATTACCTCCTTAACTATTTGAGTCAGCTCATCAACCTTAGCTCAATCATGAGATCCCGTCTCAACCACTAGCGATGCTAGCGCCTCCTTTTCGGAAACATGCCCTGATGCTGAAGATCTAGCCTTAGTACCTCGGCGTCTACCACGTCCACATCTATCGTATCCACGTCTTCTAACATTCATGTTCACTAAGGTCGACTTAATCTTATTACGAGTTTTATGAATCAATATACTATTCGATGTTTATTAAACAATGTCTTATGCAGTATAAGAGTTGAAGTGGTTTTGCAAAACGTATCCTAAAGTCTCAATCTCTATAGTTTTTTACTCCTAAAGCTAAAAGTTCTAGAGTATTTCTACGGTCATACCACAATAATCATAATCATAAGATGATAACATATACTTACTTGACTTGGCGCCGGATACCCGTGGTGCCATACTTCCTTTAGAACATGCATTTATAAATCAAAATTTTCAACAGCTTTGGAAAACGCTTTTGAACCCAAACCACAGCCGAGTTTTGCAAACTGAGCTCTGATACCACTAAATGTAACACCCCAAACCCGGCCTAGAAGTTAAGCCCGAATCTGGTGTGTCACATGGAAGTTTTTTTTTTTTTTTTTTTTTAACCATCTTTGAGATTGTTAAGAACTTGTTGAGAGTTACAATTTCTTTGTTAAAACCTAAAACACTTAAGCAATTGTTATCTACTTGAAAACGTAATTATCTTTAAAGACCTTTTTGGTTGTGAAAACATATTTGAAATAAACAATTTATGAAAATGGGATGTTTGGGAATAGAGTTGTAGAAGCATTTTGAAAGAAATCTTAGGCCTTATTACAACATTTAACCCAAAATAGTAGAGTAATAAAATAAACAAGAAAGAAGTCTGAAGTTCAAATAAACCATTTCTGAAGTATGGTCTCCATCGAGTCATCCAAGGCCCAAGTCCACATCACTGAGCATTACCTGAAAAGGTTAAGAGAAAGGGGGGGTGAGTTACAAGAACTCAGTGTGTAATCCCCTTACCATCATCCACTGGGTCGGAACACACATAGCAATATTTTGGGCCTAAGCCCATTTACAATTATAACATAATAACATGAACATAATATGCATGTGATATGCAATTCCCAACCAAGCCTAATTTCCATCCGCTACACACCACCCGTACCAACCATCACACCTGTGGGGATCAAGTCAACCCACCCCGCCAACACACCAATAGCAGGCATTAAGCCAATTAAAATTATGTTTGTGGCAGAGCCACCGAACTAGATTGTGACAGAGTCACCGAACTAGAGGCATTAAGCCATTTAAAATATTTGTGGCAGAGCCACCGAACTAGATTTTGGCAACAGGCCATTTAAAATATTTTGGCAACAGGCCATTTAAAATATTTGTGGCAGAGCCACCGAACTAGATTTTGGCAACAGGCCATTTAAAATATTTGTGGTAATAGGCCATTTAAAATATTTTGGGCAACAGGCCATTTAAAATATTTTGGCAACATGCCATTTAAAATATTTGTGGTAGAGCCACCGAACTAGATTTTGGCAACAGGCCATTTAAAATATTTGTGGCGACAGGCCATTCAAAATATTTTGGCAATAGGCCATTTAAAATATTTGTGGCAACAGGCCATTTAAAATATTTTGGCAACATGCCATTTAAAATATTTGTGGTAATAGGCCATTTAAAATATTTTGGGCAACAGGCCATTTAAAATATTTTGGCAACATGCCATTTAAAATATTTGTGGTAGAGCCACCGAACTAGATTTTGGCAACAGGCCATTTAAAATATTTGTGGCAACAGGCCATTCAAAATATTTTGGCAACAGGCCATTTAAAATATTTTGGCAACAGGCCATTTAAAATATTTGTGGCAGAGCCACCGAACTAGATTTTGGCAACAGGCCATTTAAAATATTTTGGCAACAGGCCATTTAAAATATTTGTGGCAGAGCCACCGAACTAGATTTTGGCAACAGGCCTTTCTTCTCTTCGTCATTTATCCCAACCCATGCAGTCATGTATGCATATACAAAGCATAACAATATTTATAGAATAATTTCAACATAAGGCCCATAACACAAGTTGGCCCATTAAGCAATCTAGCAAATTTGGCCCATTAATCGATCTAGCAAATTTGGCCCATTAAACGATCTAGCAAATTTGGCCCATTAATCGATCTAGCAAATTTTATATTTGGCCCATATAGCAAATATAACATTTTGCCCATATAGCAAATATCACATTTGGCCCATAAAGGGTATTTTCGTAGTTTGGTCCATAGGGACATTTCGTAATTCGGCCCATTAAGGGCATTTTCGTAACTCAGTCCATAGGGACATTTCGTAATTCAGCCCATAAGGGCATTTTCATAATTCAGTAATCGTACCCACTAAGGGTAATTCGGTAATTTACTCTCTAAGGGTAATTCATAAATTTTACCCACCAAGGGTAATTCGGTAATTTTCGCCACTCAAGGGTATTTCAGTAATTTACCCTCTAAGGTATTTCGGTAATTTAGCAACCGATGGGTATTTCTGTAATTTACCCTTCACGGGTATCTCGATAATTTTGTAACCCAAAGGTATTTCGGTAACTTACCCTCCAAGGGTATTTCGGTAATTTACCCTCCACGAGTATCTCGATAATTTCGCAACCCAAAGGTATTTCGGTAACTTACCCTTCAAGGGTATTTCGGTAATTTCACAACCCAGGGGTATTTCGATAATTTACCCTCCAAGGGTATTTCAGTAATTTACCCTCCACGAGTATCTCGATAATTTCGCAACCCAAAGGTATTTCGATAACTTACCCTTCAAGGGTATTTCGGTAATTTCACAACCCAGGGGTATTTCGATAATTTACCCTCCAAGGTATTTCAGTAATTTCGCAACCTAGGGAATTTCGGTAATTTACCCTCTAAGGGTATTTCGGTAATTTTGCAACCCAGGGGTATTTCGGTAATTTACCCTCCAAGGGTATTTCAGTAATTTCGCAGCCTAGGGAATTTCGGTAATTTACCCTCCACGGGTATTTTGGTAATTTACCCACCAAGGGTAATTCGGTAGTTTTACCCACCAAGGGTAATTCGGTAATTTTACCTTCTAAGGGTAATTCGGTAATTTCATATTTAACGGTGTTTCCGAATATTCACTATCGCCTCGAGTGATATAGAACTCTATTTGGGTCTTCTACAAAACTATTGGGTCAAAATTCATTTTAGGCCCAAACGGGGTAATTTCGCAACTAAAACTTAACTAGTAATTTGGGGCATAGAAATTTAAACTGTCCATTTGCGTCATACTGACTAAATTGGCTATAACTCGAGTTAGAAAACTCGAAATCTAGATCCGTAAAATTTTCTTGAAACTAGACTCATGTATCTTCGTACTGTAATTTTTCCAGAATTTTTAGCCTAGCCATTTAGTACAGTTTATTCATTAAAGTTTTCCTTGTTTCACTGTCCAACGATTCTGACCTCTCTTAACTTAATTTCTAATATCTCACTGTACGGTTTTCATATACTGTTCCAACTTGTTTCTCTTGAAAATAGACTCACTAAGGAATCAAGATATCTCAAAATATAAAATTCCTTTTCCTTCTCCGTTTCTTCCATATTAAAATAGACACAGTAAGCTTTAATTTGATATCTTAATCATTTTCTAATTCCATTTCTCCTATTTTTCATGATTTTTGGAAATCACGTCACTGTTATTGACCAAAACTGTTTTATTACAAAAACATGGTTACCACTATGAATCTACGCGCGTCCGAGTGATCCCGGATGCCGATTTTCGGTTTTCTTTGGTATTTCGACCAAATCACAGAACATTAATGCAAAATTTCAGAGAAGTGTGAGATTACACACCATTTCAAACATGTATTTGGAAGGGTATGAGATTACACACCTTATTCGGAATCCGTAACGCGATGCTCTCCGCGACACCAAAAATCCGAGTCACCTATTACGAGGGATAGGTTTTCGATTGAACCTTGATAAAGTACCTCGAGACCTTGCAACCAGGATAAAATCTCTCATGGCAAGTCCCTAGACTCTCAACCATGTTACAAATTAGTACCCTCATTAGCTAGCTTAAGCTTTGGGGGTTCCAAAAATATAAAAATTATCAACTAAAGCCATCAAAATCACTTACTAATAAGGGAGATAGCTTGGCTGAAAGTTCAAACCCACAAAGCTCCATTTCTTCATCAATTTTCGGTGGAGAGAAGATAGATGAATAGTAAAAGATGATAGCATCTTTTACTCATCTTATTCTATTCATTTTATCACCTAATTCCCACCTATTTTGACTAAAATTAAAAAGTATTGTCCCCTATGTCACATGGCCGGCCTACTCACTTAAAACAAGGCCAAATTGCACAATTGGGGCCTCCAATTAATAGCCCATAGCTATTTGGCACCTTTAGCAATTAAAATTAAACTTTAGCACTTTATGCGATTTAGTCCTTTTTCGAAATTAAGCCCTCAATCGCTAAAATTGAGACACCAAAATTTTCATGCATCCTTATAAACATGTTATAATACATAGAATAACATAAAAAATAATTTTCTCTATTCTCAATTTAGCGATTCCGAGATCACTGTTCCGACTATCCCCTAAATCGGGCTATTACACCCTCCATGCATTTTTTTTTTCACCTACCTCATTCTTTTCAAATCTCATCATTATACTTTTTTTTTTTCAACAAATCACTCTCCATCATTCCTTTTTCCACAAATCACTCTCCATCATTCCTTTTCTCCCATTTCTTTTTTTTTATTCTTTTTCTTTAATTTCATCCTTTAATGATGTCATGGATGACACTTGGAAGAGCACATCAAAATAAATCTAAAATTTGCAAAAGATGAGATTTGAACCCCTTCCCTCCATTCTCTCCACTTGATGCCATAACCTCTTTACCAATAGTTCATTTATGATAACAATTTACTCACTTATTTCCATAAGTTTTGATGCCTCTTACTATTTCTCCTTAATAGGCTTAAACACTAACTTTCATTAAGGCCCATCTTGAACCCGAAACTTCATAGAACCCTGTAACTTTCTAAAATCATCTTCTTAATAAGTCCAACTTGAAATAATGTCATTCTCTTATTCTCAAAAATTTTAGACACTTCTACGCCCAAGGCCCAATGAGCCCAATCCTACTAGGCCCAATTTCGGGATGTTACATTTACGTTTCTTTGCATCCACTTGTTCCGCTCCTTGGGTGGTTTCAGGTGATTTCAACGATTTTGCTTCCTCAAATGAACGTGTGGAGGGTCAGGTGATTGTTTTGAGCATATGTTGCAGTTTAGGGATCGGTGGAGTGAATGTAACCTTTTAGATGCTGGCTTTTCCAGTTCAAAGTTTGTGTGGGTTCGTAAGTTGCATGGTAGAGTTATTTTGCAATAACGCCTTTATAGGGTCTTATTAATATTGTTGCGGCGCAATGTTTTCCTAAGTTATATGTTTTTAGTCTTCCGCGGTTATTTTCTGACCATCATCCGATAGTTTTGAATACTGATGCAAGGGGAATCCCACCAAAGGATAAATGTCCTTTTAAATTTGAAGTTGTATGGTTAACTCATGATGAATTCCTTATTGTTTTTTATCAAAGGTGGTTTGAAAATATTGGTTCGATGATGGAAGCTATTGAGGGTGCTACGAGGATATGGTTAAAGAATGAAAAGAGACTAGTTTCGAGAATATTTTTTGAAGGAAGAAGACCTTGATTAAGCGGTTAAATGGTATTCAGAACTCTTCGCTTTATTTGTATTCTCCGACTCTTCAAGAATTAGAAAAAGAAATGAACAAGGAATATAAATAGGTGTTAGTTCAAGAAGAATTATTATTGTTCCAAAAATCCAAGCTTGATTGGATAGTTCATGGCGAAACGAATACCAAGTTCTTCCATTTGTCCCGCCGAAATCGAAGTAGAATAAGAGGTCTTATGATTGAAATGCGATGGATGTCCAATACCAAGACCATCTATGAGCACGTTAACTGTGGATTTCTTTAAATACCTCTTTAGGGATGTGAGGGTGAGTCCTTTGCATGATAATTATTCCTTGTATTGTCAATAATTTATTGCCGAAAAGTGTGAGAATTTGACTGCAGAAGTTGGTATGAAGGAAGTTAAATCGGCGTTGTTTTTCATGAAAGTCCTTAAAGCCCCAAAATTGGATGGCATCCATCCAATCTTTTTGCAGCGCGACAATGGCATACAGTTAAAGATACTCTCCTTCAATTTGTACGAGAGGCCTTTTCTACAAGCAAGTTCGATGAAAACATTTTGAAGGTATTTCTTATCCTTATCCCTAAGATTATTAATGCTAATAACATGACTCTATTCCGCCCTATCAATCTGTTTAACAGTTCTTATAAGGTGTTTTAAGGTGTTGGTTAACAGATTACGTCCTATTTTGCAACGTGTTATTGGATCCTATCAGAACAGTTTTTTGGCAGGACAAAATACTCTGGATAATATCTTGATTACTCAAGAAGCAGTTCATTCGATGATGCGTTTGTAGGACAACAAGGGTCTATGATATTCAAAATTGATCTACACAAAGCATATGACAGTGTGAGTTGGGATTTTTTACAAGAGACTTAGGTAGATTTCAGAGTGCCTAGGCGTATTGTAGTAACTCATAATGTTTTGTGTCCGCTCGAGTAAAATAGCACCCATTTGGAATGGTCAACGACCGGATGAGTTTCAACATATGAGGGGTTTGCATCAAGGAGACCCCCTTTCGACATATTTATTTATCCTTGCGATGGAAAAGTTGTCACATATGATATTGAAACAGAAAGTCAGTTATTCTTGGCAACCTTTCAAAATTGCTAGTCAATGATCGGCTTTGTCTCATCTATTCTTTGTCAACGACTTGCTACTTTTTGCAAAGGTGAAAGAGACATAGGTGCGAGCGGTAAAAGAGTCTTCAAGAGTTTAGCTTAGCATCGGGTCTGACTGTTAATTTGGAAAAGTCTAAGCTATTTATCTCGCCTAATATCCATTCAACAATCTCTTCTCGTCTAAGTCAAGTATGTGGCATTCCTCTAACTAATGACTTGGACAAATATCTAGGGGTGCCCCTTATTCATAAAAGAGCTTCCAAGGAGATGTACTGTTACATTATTGATCGGGTAATGAAAAAGCTCGATGATTGGAAAGGCAAAATTCTTTCGTTTGCTGGAAGGGGAATACTTATACGATCTACAATGAGTGTTATTCCCTTATATACAATGCAATCGGCTCTCCTACCTATCTTGGTGTGTAATTAATTACATCGTATTAACAGTAATTTGCTATTAGGAGAGTCTACTGAAACTTCAAGGAATCACTTGGTGAGTTGGTTGCAAGTTTGTTGCTTAAAGGAGAAAGGTTGTTTAGGGTTGTGACAAGCACAACAAAATAATCTAGCCATGTTACCAAAGGCTGTTGGAGTCTCTTTAACAAGTAGAATTCCTTGTGGTGTGATGTTTTCAAGAAGAAATATTTTCATGATGCATCCTTTATGGAGGTGGAACAAAAGTCGAATGCTTCTTCTACTTGGCGTGGGATTTGGAAAACGCAGCCCGTTATAAAATCTGGCTGCAAATGGAGAATAGGAGATGGTCAACATGTTCATTTTTGGAGCGATTGGTGGGTGGGCGATGCTCCTTTGTCGCGACGATATCAAAATAATGAATGGGAACATCGAACGAACAAGGTCTCGAAGTATATTGTTAGTAATAGACAATGGGATTTGTCTGTGGTTGAAAGTGACCTTGATTCAGCATCTTTATTAAAGATTTTTGTTGTTCCTTTATCGATGGTCATTGAAAGTAATGATCAATTCTCGGTAGGTTCTGCCTATAACATGCTAGTCTCGACATCTTCTACTTTTGTTGTTGATGCTAATTTTGCATGGATTTGGAGGTTACAATGTCCACAACGACTTCGTTTCTTTATTTGGTTGGCTTATTTGAATCGCCTTAATACCAATTAAATTCGCGTGTTTAAAATTATGGTTGTTGCAACAACTTGTTCGCTATGTCGCCATGATACTGAATCTTTTGATCATATTGTTCGTGAATGTTTACCAGCAAAAGAACTTTGGATGGATCTTCAGGTCACTACTTGGCAGCCCGATTTCTTCTTTGTTCTGTAATACCCAATTTGCCCGGCCCAAATATAAAAACAAACCCAATTACAAAATCAAATAAATTAAACCCAAAGACCCTTGAACCCAACAGCAGACGAGCCCAAAAGGCCCACATTTTTAAGGTTTCAGGAAACCCTAGCTTGGGATCCCCAGAGGCGCCGCGCGCGTGCCTCCACGCGCGTCACCAGCGCCGCAACCACACTGGCCGCTGTCGGCCACCAGCGTCGTTCGCACGCCCCCACTATACTCGGCCTCCTGCAATAAAAAAAAGAGAAAACAGAAAGCACGATTATTGTATTTTATTTATTTTATTCCTCAAGATTCGGGTATAAAAAAACCGAATACAGAACTGTAGGGGGACCTTTTTTTTCTTTGAGAGAAATTAATCAAAAAAAACAAAGAGAAAGCAGATTCAAAAGAACAACTAAAACAGCAAAAAAAAACTTTCGAGGTATTTTCTATTTTGTTTTTATTTTTTTTATATTTATTTTTTTATTCGCATAAATATACACAAAAATATATAAAAGAAAAAGAGTAAAAAAAGGGGAAGGGTTTACCTTTTCCGGCCACCGCTCGCGGTGGCCGGCACGGCGGCATCAATGGCGGGCCGAGTCGCCGGAAGTCCCCTTTCCATGCGCACCTGCAGAGAAGAGGAAGGAAGCCAAAGTTTTTTTTTGAAAACAAGGAAAAAATGAAGCCAAAACAAAAAAAATTTATCTTAAATAGGCAAGCAAAACGGTGCGTTTAGCACCTGTCCCAGAAATGGCCAAAACGGCGCCGTTTGGCGCGACCCGGGCGACCCGACCCGTTCGGACCTCAGATCCGCGTGTTTCTATGCTGAAGGGATAATTGCACTTTTAGCCCTTCCGCATTCTTATAGTTTTTTAATTCGATTTTTTATCGTTTTAAAATTTGTCCCGAGAGATTAGTTCGGTTTATAATTTGATCCCCCTAGCTGATGCGTGTTTCGGCCAAAAGGTCTTATTGTGCGCGAGGTCCCTCCCCTTTTTCGCATATTTCAACCTAGTCCTTTTCCCTTGTTTTTATTTTCGAATTACCCCCACTTATTTTATTTTAATCTTGATTTAGCCCTTCTTGATTATTTTGTGGTTACCCTTTTAATGTCATTACTATTATTACTATATTATTATATTTATTATCTACATTATTATATCTTGTATCATTATTACCTTTTATTATAATACTATTATTATTACTATATTTTATTAGTATACTGCATATCTGTATATCATCATACCTACTATTATTATTATTATTGCACATACATAGTATTATTATTTTTATTATATTTATATTGTTATATTGTACATACATAGTATTATTATTATTGCTACTTATCGTTATCACCTTCATTATTATATATTATTATCGTTATATTATTATATATTAGCATGCTGTATATATTTTTATCATATGATTATTATTATTATTATTACTACCTTTATTATATTTTATGATTTGTTTACTTTATATATCTTTGTACATTACTACTTCTCTTATTATTATTATACTATTATGTGTAAATACATACTTACTATATTATTACATTTATTATCACTATATCGTCATTGTCACTACCGTATATATTATGTATATTATTATTATTATTATTATTATGTATTATTATTATGGTTTATTATTACTACATTACCATGTTGTACATATTTGTATCGCTTTTATTTTCATTATCACTATATTTACTATTATTATTATTGATGGTATTTGTATTATGATATTTATTGTCCTCGTTACCAACTCTATCATTTTGTTTTTTTTATCTCTCGTTTTTTTTAAAAAAAACCTTTGTATTTTATTCCTTTGTTTTGTTCCGAAATATTTCATGATTATTTTTACTCGTGTCATTTACGTAAATCGACCGTTTTGAGATAGTCTTGGATTCAAGAATTTAAATTATCGTGTCCTAAAGTATTGGATGTGATACTTTATTCTTTTGGAACAAGAAGATCTTGATTGTTTTAATTCGAGAAAACTACGGGATAATCTTGGACTCAAAGATTTAAATTATCGTGTCCTAAAGTATTGGATGTGATATTTTATTTGGTATTTTAAAACGAGAAAATCTCGATTTTCAAAAAAAAAATAAAACTATGGGATAATCTCCGATTCGAAGATTTAAATTATCGTGTCCTAAAGTATTGGGTGTGATATTTTAATCCCTCGGAAACGAGAAAATCTTGATTTGCAATTCCGAAAAACTATGAGATGATCTTAGGATCGAAGATTTAAACTATCATATCCTAAAGTATTGGACGTGACTCTTTATTTCTTCGAAACGAGAAAATCTCAATTTAGTTCAAGGAAAACACGGATATCTCTAAAAAGGGGTCAAATTTCCTCCAAAATTTTCAAACCTTCGACATTAGGACATTAACTAATCAATTTGGTACCAACTTTGGGCGTGACGAGGGTGCTAACCCTTCCTCGCACGTAACCGACTCCCGAACCCATTTTCTCAAATTTTCGTAGACCAAAAGCATTGTTTTAGTAAATCAAAAATGTTTTATTAAAACGAAGGTGGTCCGATCACACCTAATAATCGGTGGCGACTCCCGTTTTTTATTCATTTTCAAGGCCCAAGTTCGATTTCCGTTTTTGTCAAAAAATGGTTACGACAGCTTGGCGACTCCACTGGGGACAATAAGAGAGTCAGGCCGTAAAATTGATTAATTTCTGTCCTTTTGTCGAAAGTTGAAAATTTGGTTTTCCTTTTATCGCTTTTGCTTATATCATCTTATCTGATCATGTAGTTCGAGTCTTGAATAATAGTGTTTCATCATATTGCATGACCGTTGAGTCGCACCCTTTTAAGTGGGAGTGAGAAGCTACTCTTTCGTGAGGTTTTCACCTCCGTGCAAGATAGTGGATCGCTTTCGGGATACATCCGTACCTATGTCTTCGTGAGATTTTCGTCTCCGTGCAGCCATAGGGAAATGTATTCCCCTGAACCGAACTCGATCCATATGAGCCTATAATGGGTGAGGATTGAGGAATCCGCTGGTTCAGGTACCTTTACCCTAGAACCGAACCACATATAGTAAAGCCATAAGAGCCACCCTAGATAAAGTTATACCGAACTCTAGTGGTTACCCGATTAAGTTTTGCATTTGCTGCTTAATAATGACTTGCTTCGCATAGCATATGCATCAAAAAGATGTTGATTCCCATTCGATTTCTGAATAGGTAGCTTATCATGGAAAAGGGATTTCTTGATAGAGTGGAAGACAATGCAGCCGTCCGGATATGGGCTGAGACAGTACAGCGAGAGAAGGGGGACAGCCTCATGGAGGGATATATATCAGAGTTGTGGGATTATACACGCATCAGTGTGACTCAAAATAATCTTCAAGAAATAAAAGAAATATGGGATCAGTGGGATAACAAGATCAAGTAGTTATTCTACCATCATTATGGCGACTTGCCTTATCTGCTTGACATCAAGATAGACCAATACTTGTTCCGAGCAATGACCCAGTTTTGGAACCCTGCGTACGAGTGCTTCACTTTTGGGAAAGTAGATTTGGTTCCTACCATAGAGGAGTACACGGCCCTGATCCGCTGCCCGAAAATTCAAACTGATAAAGCCTACTTGAGAGCCGTTAATGTACCCACATTCACAAAAAAGCTTATGAATATAACGGGGATGAGTGAGCAGTGGGTCACGGCCCGGACAAAACAAAAGGGAGGTTGTAAGTGCATCCCTTGGAGGAATCTAAGGGATTTGATCATAGCACATCCTGAGGAGAAGAAGAGAGTTGATGTTTTAGCTTTGAGCATTTACGGATTGGTCATCTCCCCAAGGCCCTAGGACATGTGGATGAGGCGGTAGCTGATCTATTCGACAAACTAGACAGAGGGGTCACTCCTGTTCCTGCGATTCTCGCCGAAACTTTCAGGTCTCTAAACGCGTGTCGGAGGGCCGGCGAAGGGAGATTCATCGGTTGCGCCCAACTCTTAATAGCATGGTTTCACAGTCATTTTTGGAAAATAAAAAAGGTGTCGTGCCTAATCTTCACCGAAGACTACTCTCCACTAAAAAATACAGCAGCAACGCCTAGACGAGATGACATCACGGAAGAAAGTTGGATGATGGCTTTGCAAAGCTTACAAGAAGAAGATGTAGAATGGAAAGCTCCTTGGATGATACTTGACGAAATCTTGTATAAGTGTGGAGACTTTGATCATGTCCCCCTGCTCGGAATATGGGGAGCCGCCGGATACGCTCCTCTTCTCGTGTTAAGACAGTATGGGTCAAGACAGTTCACACCACCTACACAAGGGTTAGCCGAGTGCGAATTCGAGTATAAAGGGGAAAATTACAAAAAGAGAGTCCGCGAGATATCTAAGGCTTGGGGCCAAATTCATAAAATGAAAAAGTTCGCTGCCAATCCGATGACGACACCCGAGTACATCCAATGGCGAGACCGAAGAATCAATGACAACATCCCCACATCTGACCAAGAAAACACCCGATCACTAGAAGAGCAGTTACGGGCGATCCCTTCAGAGCTTGAAATCATCAAACAAGACTTCGAAGAAAAGAACCGGGAATTAAGGAAAAGAAGAGCAACTAGAGGAAGAGAAGATGCAGCTAGGTTTGGACATCGATATTCAAAAATCGGAAGCCGATAAGTGGAGGAAAGGGAAAACTAAAGCCGAAGAAGATTTGAGCGATTTGAAGACCGATTATAAGAAGCTACGAAGATCGATAAGAATGGCGGGACTAGGAAAAACGTCAGAGCAATGGCGTCAGGAGATTAGAGAGGAGAAGAACAGAGCGAGCCAGTGGGAAAGAAAACTCCAAGACGCCCGTGAACGAGAAGATGCCCTAAAACGGAATGCGATGGAAGGCCGAGATGAGAAAGAGAAATTGAAGATGCGAGTGTCAGAACTGGAGAGGTTGCTACATCAGTATCAAAGCCGCCATTCCATGGCCGAACTAAAGGCTAGTCTGAGCAAAATTGAAGAAATGAAGGCAAGAATTGAAGAGCTAGAATCCGTTGTGCATGGCTACGAGCTACGGGAAGAACTTTTCCAAGCTAATGAGGAGCAATGGAAACAGCAATTGCATAACTCCCAGAACCAAGTTAGAAGCCGGGATTATATTATGGGAGAAGCCATAGCTCAAATGCGAGGAATGGCGAATCACTTGCAGACTTTGGCAGTTCAAGCTGATGCATTAGGCTTGATGTACGAATCAGGGTCAGAAAAAGGTCAAAAGTTAAGTTGGCTTCTTGGAGAAGTCAAGGCTTTAGGTGTTAGGGCCCGACCATTCGTGTAATCCACTTTATGTAAAGAAATTTGTTTTCTAGAAAAGCTATTCTAATGGAAATCGAATTGGAATCAACATTTTTGCATACATTTCATACATCAGCATTACATCATACACATCGAATCTCACGGAAGGACCCTAAAATTATGGCAGTTACTCTGGAACATCACTACGGTACGAGAAACAAGACAAGGATAATGGACCAAAGAATAGAGAAGCTAGAACAAACGCAAAAAGAAATTCAGGATCAAATGAAAGAACAAGCGCAGTTGCAAGAGCAGGGCCAAACCCAGCAAGACATGATGGAGCGGATGCAAAAATCCAAGACGATATGATGAACCAACTAAGGCAATTGATGGCTAGGGAACGAGGCATCGCCACTAGCTCAGGAAACAACAGTGATAATCCCTCTCTTCTCCCCTAGAGGCCCAAACACCACCAGACACGTATCCCCGAAGGGCGTCTGTCACTATCAGGCCACAATATCATACCGATACCGCAATACCCACGCATCTCCCTATGGGTTCAGATACCAACCCAGGAGAAAATCTGGTCAATCCCAACGTCCCAGATCTGGATGAGATGACCGAAAAGGCAAAACAAGAGCTGCCAAAATGGGTGGAGGAAAGATTCAGGGCTCTGGAAAACGCCGGTAAACGTCGAGGAGTAAAAGCCAATGACTTAAGCTTAGTCCCCGACCTGGTGCTCCCATATAATTTTAAAATGCCCGAGTTTGAAAAGTACAATGGGACGAGTTGCCCAGAAGCCCACATCACTATGTTCTGTAGGAGGATGGCAGGCTACACTAACAATGATCCACTGCTAATCCATTGTTTCCAAGACAGCCTGGTGGGAGCTGCAGCTAGATGGTACAATCAGTTGAGTCGTGCCAAAATCGGCTCATGGGATGATTTGGCTCAAGCATTCTTGGATCAATACAGTCACGTAACAGACATGACCCCTGATAGGATCACTCTGCAAAACATGGAAAAGAAAGGGAATGAGAGCTTTAGGCAATATGCACAGAGGTGGAGGGAAGTTGCCATCCAGGTCCAGCCACCGCTTATGGAGAAAGAGACCACCATGCTCTTCATCCGCACGTTGAAAGCCCCATTCCTCATGCACATGATAGGAAGTGCAACCCGGAGCTTCTCAGAAGTCATAACCACTGGAGAGATGATCGAAAATATCATAAAAGCGGAGGGATCGAGACCGGAGAGAGTGCCAAAAGAATTCCCCCAAGAAGGAAAGAAGGCGAGGTAAATAACACGAGCATAGGACACTCGAAGTCAATCACCATAAACAGCCAAAAACAGCAACCACGGACCGGCAAGGGTTACTCAAGAAAGAACCTAGTGAGAAACCCCAATTCACACCGATTCCAATAACATACAAGGAGATGTACCAAACCCTGTTCGATGAGCATATTGTGTCTCCTCACCACCTAAAACCAATGCAACCTCCGTATCCTAAGTGGTATGACTCGAACGCGCAATGTGAATACCACGCGGGAGTCACGGGGCACTCAATCGAGAATTGCTTGCTTTCAAGAAATTGGTGGAGAAATTTATTAACATGGGTGTGGTTGAGTTGGATGACATGCCAAACGCAACAAATCCTTTACCCAATCATGCTAAAAGTGGGGTCAACGCAATCAGTGAGAGCCCAGAAAAAAGGATCAAAATGAATGTTGCAGAGGTCAAAACTCCCTGAGATGGGTCTGGAGAGAAATGGTTAAACATGGACTAATCGTCGCGGAAAAAGTCAAGGAGAACTGACGAACTATGTGAACACCATCAAGAATCGGGACATGAGATTCAGACTTGCGGAGAATTCAGAACTCTGGTACAAAACTTAATGAACAACAAAGAAGTCGAATTTTATGAGGAAGGCACAGAAGACCGGAGCATATGCACGTCGGAGTCGACAACAAAAAGCACAAAGGATAGCCTTCCAAGGATCATTATTTCATGTCCCAGAAGTGATGAAGTAGGGGTACGGTTAGCACCGAAAGTGATAATACGAAGGCCTACTATTGTTGAAGGTAGTAGGGACTCCCCCCAAAATCATGTAACAGTCTCCAAAGGAGAGAATTCAGCTAACGACGGGGCGGAACACGGGTGACACCGAAGGTAATAATACGGAAGCCCACGGCTTTCGCTTACAAAGATAGCAAAGAAGTTCCCTGGAACTATGAGTGTAATGTCACGGTCACGAAGAGCTCGACTGATGCGGCGAAAGGAGATTCGGACGAAGGCTTCCACACTCGAAGCGGGAGACGCTACGACTTAATAAAAGGAAAAGCCCCAATGGCGGAACAAGAAAAGGGAAAGCCCGTTGAGCCCGAGTCAAGGATCAAGGAGCCAGTGACCGAGGAAGAGGCCAAAGAATTCCTGAAATTTCTGAAACACAGTGAATATTGTGTGGTAGAACAACTGCACAAACAGCCAGCGCGTATATCCATATTGGCCTTACTCCAATACTCAGAAGTACACAGGAACGCACTGATGAAAGCCTTAAACGAAGCCTACGTCGCTAGTGACATCTCGGTTAACAAGTTGGATCGACTGATTGGCCATATAAGTGCAGACAACTTCATCCATTTTAACGACGATGAAATACCACCAGGAGGTAGAGGGTCCACCAAGGCCTTGCACATTACAGCTAAATGCAAAGGGCACACACTGCCAGGGGTCTTGATAGACAATGGGTCTGCATTAAATGTATTGCCCTTATCCACCCTCAACAGACTTCCGGTGGATGGTTCGCATATGAAAGAATGCCAGAGTGTGGTAAAGGCCTTTGACGGCACCCAAAGAAGGGTCATGGGAAGAATTGAGGTACCCTTACTGATTGGCCCAACTATTTACGAAATAGATTTTTTGGTCATGGACATCGAACCTTCCTACAATTGCCTGTTAGGGAGACCTGGATACATTCAGCCGGGGCAGTACCTTCATCACTACATCAGAAGGTGAAGTTGATAGCGGATGATCGACTGGTAACGATAAAAGCTGAGGAAGACATCATTGCCACCGTGACCAGCGACATGCCTTACTTAGAGACAAATGACGAGACAATAGAATGTTCGTTCCGATCTCTCGAATTCGTGAACGCAACTTTTGTTACAGAAAGAAGCAAGATCTTGAAGCCAAAAATCTCGAGACCACGAGGATGGGATTTAAAATGACCGTGGAAAGGCGCTTTGCCGGGAAAAGGGTGGGAAAACACCTTCAGGGGAGAATAGTGGCCCCGGTGCCGAGAGAGAAACAAGATCGCTTCGGCCTAGGATTCAGACCAGATGCAAGACAAAAGAAGAAGGAGCTAGAAAGGAGACAGGAAAGAAGACGCGCTCGTTTAAATGGAAAAGAAACCAAGTGGGAACCCATGATAATCCCGCACATATCCAAGACCTTTGTGTCAGGAGGGGTAATCCACTCTGAGCTGAAGATACCGAAGGGAGGGGACATCACAGCAATGTTAGGCAATGTCTACATTAGTGCCATATCTGAGGAAGCAACTGACGGGGAAATTTCGCCAAATATTCAGCCTTATGAATCGGGAAGCATCTTGAACAATTGGACTGCGGAAGAAATTCCTGTAGTATTTAGGGCTCATTCAGAGTAATGTCCGGGACACACTTGTTGCTCTAAGCCTAGGAGCAGCAAGATTTCTTTTGTGAAATAGGCGCATGTTTCGAATATCGTTACATCAATAAAATGCATTTTCATCCTTACTTGAAGCAAACATCTCTTTCTTCGTTTTTTTATCATTCTTTCATCACTGCCATACATATAATCATTCGTTTACAAAATTCATTCATACCGCCTGCATTTTCTTAAACTGCAACAGGTCCCTAGATATCAATGACTTGAGCGACTCTGTCTCAGAATCGAAATATCCTTTTGAGCAAGACATATGCTTAGAAGGACTACAGAATTTTGAAGATGACGCAGACGAGGACCCATACCCTGATCTGATAAGAATGGTAGAGCAGGAGGAGAGACAAATTCGACCTCATAAGGAAGCAGTAAAACTGTGACATTGGAAGAAGGGAAAGCGATAAATATCGGAACGGGATAGCCAAAAAACAAGGCAGAATCTTATCAAACTGTTGCAAGAATTCAAGGGCGTCTTCGCATGGTCTTATGAAGATATGCCCGGCTTAAGCACCGAAGTAGCAGAACACCGCTTACCCACAAGGAAAGATTGCAAGCCAGTTCAGCAGAAGCTCCGAAGGATGAGGCCGGATATAGTGCTGAAAATAAAAGAGGAGGTCCAGAAGCAGTTCGATGCTGGATTTTTGCAAGAGATCAAATATTCAGAGTGGGTAGCCAATATCGTGCCTGTCCCTAAAAAAGACGGGAAAGTACGAATGTGCGTGGATTATAGAGACTTAAATAAGGCTAGCCCAAAAGATAACTTTGCTCTGCCTCATATTGATACTCTGGTAGACAATACAGCAGGCTTTTCGCTGTTTTCCTTTATGGATGGTTTTTCCGGATACAATCAGATAAAGATGCACCCTGAAGATATGGGAAAGACTACCTTCATAACATTGTGGGGCACATTCTGTTACAAAGTAATGCCATTTGGGTTGAAAAACGCAGGAGCAACATACCAAAGGGCCATGGTGACCCTATTCCACGATATGATGCATAAGGAAATCGAGGTTTACGTGGATGACATGATTGCAAAGTCTAGAACAGAAGAAGAACATATCCAAGTTTTGCAGAAATTGTTTCTGAGGTTAAGGAGATTTCAATTGAGGCTCAATCCCGCCAAGTGCACCTTTGGAGCCAGGTCTGGCAAGCTGTTGGGCTTCATAGTTAGCAAGAAAGGGATCGAAATTGACTCAGACAAAGTTCGGGCTATACAAGAATTACCGCCACCACGCACTCAAAAGAAGTTCGAGGTTTCCTAGGAAGACTAAACTACATTGCTCGGTTTATTTCACAGTTAACTGAGAAATGCGATCCCATATTCGTCTTTTGAAGAAACATAACCCAGGCGTATGGAACGATGAATGTCAAGAAGCTTTCGATAGGGTCAAACAGTACTTGTCAAACCCTCCAGTACTGTCACCTCCATGCCCCAATAAGCCACTAATCCTATATCTGACGGTGCTTAATCGCTCAATGGGATGTGTGATAGGTCAACATGATGATACAGGGAGAAAGGAGAAGGCAATATACTATCTCAGTAAAAAATTCACTGAATGCGAAATGAGATATTCACCGATTGAAAAACTGTGTTGTGCGCTGATTTGGACAACTCGGAGATTGAGACAATACATGCTGTATCACACGACTTGGCTAATCTCGAAGTTAGACCCCCTAAAATACATGATGGAGGCGACCGCTTTGAATGGGAGGATGGCTAGATGGCAAATTCTACTGTCTGAATTTGATATTGTATATGTGAGCCAGAAAGCTATAAAAGGGAGCGCGGTAGCCGACTTTCTAGCTAGCAGAGCCTTAGAAGATTACGAGCCGTTGAACTTTGATTTCCCGAATGAGGATCTAATGTATGTGGCAACAGCGGAAGAGGACACTGCGAGAGATTGCCTTTGGAAATTATATTTCGACGGAGCATCAAACGCTGTTGGAAATGGGATTGGGGCAGTCTTGGTATCCCCAAAAGGAGATCACTACCCATCCACAGTCAGGTTGGATTTCGATTGCACAAACAATATGGCAGAATACGAAGCTTGTATCATGGGACTCCACGCTGCTATAGAACGTAGAATTAAAACGCTGGAAGTATACGGAGATTCTGCATTAGTGATCTACCAACTAAGGGGCGAGTGGGAAACAAGAGACCCCAAATTGATCAACTATCGAAGGATAGTCATGGGATTAATCGGGGAGTTCAACGATATCACCTTTAATTATCTCCCACGAGAAGAAAATCAAATGGCAGATGCTCTGGCTACTTTAGCTTCCATGATTAAAGCGAGTAAGCAAGAAGATGTAAAGCCTATTCAAATGAGTGTTTACGAAGCCCCAGCTTACTGCTGCAACGTAGAAGAAGAAGAAAGGGACGAGCACCCCTGGTACCAAGACATATTGCGATATGTGAGAGATCGCGAATACCCAAATCATGCAACTGAGAATGAGAAAAGGACACTCAGGAGATTGGCCCTCGAATATGTTTTGGATGGAGACATTTTGTACAAAAAGGGAAAGGATCAAGTACTATTGAGATGCGTCGACGCTGTAGAAGCCAAGATGATCCTAGAGGAAGTTCATGAGGGTGTTTGCGGAACGCATGCTAATAGATTCACAACGGCCAGGCAAATAATGAGATTTGGATATTATTGGTCCACCATGGAAGGAGATTGTATCAGATATGCCAAGAAAATGTCATAAATGCCAGATTTATGGGGATAAGATTCATGTGCCTCCGTCTCCCCTGCATGTTATGACTTCCCCGTGGCCCTTTTCCATGTGGGGCATGGATGTTATCGGACCAATCTCACCAAAAGCGTCGAATGGACACAGATTCATCTTCGTAGTCATTGATTATTTCACGAAATGGGTAGAAGCGGCTTCGTACGCTAACGTCACTAAATCGGCAGTTAGTCGGTTTTTAAAAAAAGGAAATCATCTGTCGATATGGGATGCCCGAAAGAATTATATCAGACAACGCATTGAATTTGAACAATAGCACGATAGCGGATGTCTGTCGTCAATTCAACATTAAACATCATCATTCATCTCCATATCGTCCGAAAATGAATGGGGCAGTGGAAGCAGCGAATAAGAACATCAAGAAGATAGTGGGGAAGATGACAGAAACTTACAAAGATTGGCATGAAAAATTACCGTTCGCGCTTTACGCTTATCGAACGTCCGTCAGAACCTCTACCGGGGCAACACCTTTCTCACTGGTTTACGGGATGGAGGCAGTCCTACCCATTGAAGTGGAAATACCTTCTCTTCGGGTTTTAACAGAGGTAAAACTGGATGAAGCTGAGTGGATTCAAGCTCGATACGATCAATTGAACCTAATCGAAGAAAAAAGGCTAAAGGCTATTCGTCATGGTCAGATGTATCAAAAACGCATGATGCGAGCCTATGACAAGAAGGTTCGCCCAAGAGAGTTTCACGAGGGAGAACTGGTACTGAAAAAGATCCTCCCCATGCAAAAGGATTTCAGAGGAAAATGGATGCCGAATTGGGAAGGGCCGTACGTGGTGAAGAAGGCTTTCTCTGGAGGCGCACTGATTTTAATGGAAATGGATGGGAAAAGCCTGCCCAACCCCGTGAACTCAGATTCAGTTAAAAAATACTTCGCGTAAAAAAAAAAAAAAGAAGCCAATGCGAAAACCCGTAACCGGCGCTTTGAGACTAAAAGGGGCTTGAACTAAGAAAGAGAGTCCCGCCGCACTCAAATGGACAAGAAAGGGGCATGCTGCACCTCGATACGTCAACAAAATATCCGAGATCTTCTGAGCACATGTCAAACTCAAAATGGTCTTTCAGAAAGCTCAGGCAAAGAAGTTTAGGCTGCGATATCTAGGGGGACCCATTTTTTTCGTTCTACCCATTTACAGTTTGTAATTTGTGACCATCTTATTCAATGAATTTCTTCCTTGATTACATTGGACAAATTTGGATTAACATTTTGGGTTGTACTCCCAATCACTCTCTTCCTTACAATCCTTCTTAGGCATTTTACATTGAAATAACGACTACGGAACTAATAATATTTTCATAAAAGGAGTCCTACATATTATCCTGAAAGCCTCTGAATAATACAAGGACATGAAACGTAACTGTTGTTCAAAATTCATTCCACCGAAGGTTCAGAAGTGTTGAAAATTGACAAATGATCGGCTATTTAAACAAAGAACCAGACACCTCGTCGGTGGTATGCCCTTCATAAATAACGAGCAATGTCAGTCTTGACATATAATGAAGTCGTAATACCATTATTGAGTCTACGCCTTAGGAGGGTTGAAAGGAGACAAATGTTACTCTCCTAAGGCGATAATGAGAAGTACGATCTTTATGCCTCAGAGAGTACCATAGAAGAGATAATGACATTGCAGCGGGGCAAACTCATTTCTGTGGATTTCTTATATCAGTCACAGTCGTAGTACCTCAGTGAATCTCGCTATGAGCAATGACAACCTAAACCATAAATAGGGTCCTTCTCATGCATCCATACGCATCCAGTTAGGAGCATTCGATTTATTGCAATCATTACATCCTAGACATTTTTACGCTGTGAAAAATCATCATTAGCATAACATTCAGCATTCATAGCGCATATAGTTAGGAGCATTTGAATCACCTCCATCGTAACACCCTCATCATTTGCATGAGCATAAGCACGTTCTGCAGAGCAGGTTCCTCGGAGAATAGCATAGCAGCATAGAACGGGCTGAACATAGTGAGGAAGCGAATTGGAAAGTTCAGATTCATTTCCTTGACATTCCAATGGAGCAGGTCGAAGCTGCTAATCCCTCCTGAGTGTACTGAGGATCAATCATATTTTCGAGAAGTTTCAGTAAGAAGATCCAAGTTGCGGGTCTCTTCTGGATTCCTATCACCAACTATATTTTCGAGAAGTTTCAGCAAGAAGATCCAAGTTGCGGGTCTCTTCTGGATTCCTATCACCAACTATATTTTCGAGAAGTTTCAGCAAGAAGATCCAAGTTGCGGGTCTCTTCTTGATTCCTATCACCAACTATATTTTCGAGAAGTTTCAGCAAGAAGATCCAAGTTGCGGGTCTCTTCTGGATTCCTATCACCAACGATATTTTCGAGAAGTTTCAGCAAGAAGGTCTAAGCTAAGGGTCTCTTCTGGATTCCTATCACCAACTATATTTTCGAGAAGTTCCAGCAAGAAGATCCAAGTTACGGGTCTCTTCTGGATTCCTATCACCGTTCGTTTTCGAGAAGTTTCAGCGAGAAAGATCAAAGTTGCAGATCTCTTCTTTCTAGATTCTTATCACCCCAAACCTACAGTAGAAGGGAGCAAAACAAAGAGTTACAGTGAAGTTTGAAGCCGTTTGAAGAAGACGCAGATCAAGAAGTCAAGGTTTAGCTAAGCCCGGGCAAAATTTGGGCATTCTTTATGTCTTTGCTCTATTCTCGTCTCACGACAATGAGCAAAGAGGGGCAGCTGTAATACCCAATTTGCCCGGCCCAAATATAAAAACAAACCCAATTACAAAATCAAATAAATTAAACCCAAAGACCCTTGAACCCAACAGCAGACGAGCCCAAAAGGCCCACATTTTTAAGGTTTCAGGAAACCCTAGCTTGGGATCCCCAGAGGCGCCGCGCGCGTGCCTCCACGCGCGTCACCAGCGCCGCAACCACACTGGCCGCTGTCGGCCACCAGCGTCGTTCGCACGCCCCCACTATACTCGGCCTCCTGCAATAAAAAAAAGAGAAAACAGAAAGCACGATTATTGTATTTTATTTATTTTATTCCTCAAGATTCGGGTATAAAAAAAACCGAATACAGAACTGTAGGGGGACCTTTTTTTTCTTTGAGAGAAATTAATCAAAAAAAACAAAGAGAAAGCAGATTCAAAAGAACAACTAAAACAGCAAAAAAAAACTTTCGAGGTATTTTCTATTTTGTTTTTATTTTTTTTTATATTTATTTTTTTATTCGCATAAATATACACAAAAATATATAAAAGAAAAAGAGTAAAAAAAGGGGAAGGGTTTACCTTTTCCGGCCACCGCTCGCGGTGGCCGGCACGGCGGCATCAATGGCGGGCCGAGTCGCCGGAAGTCCCCTTTCCATGCGCACCTGCAGAGAAGAGGAAGGAAGCCAAAGTTTTTTTTTGAAAACAAGGAAAAAATGAAGCCAAAACAAAAAAAATTTATCTTAAATAGGCAAGCAAAACGGTGCGTTTAGCACCTGTCCCAGAAATGGCCAAAACGGCGCCGTTTGGCGCGACCCGGGCGACCCGACCCGTTCGGACCTCAGATCCGCGTGTTTCTATGCTGAAGGGCTAATTGCACTTTTAGCCCTTCCGCATTCTTATAGTTTTTTAATTCGATTTTTTATCGTTTTAAAATTTGTCCCGAGAGATTAGTTCGGTTTATAATTTGATCCCCCTAGCTGATGCGTGTTTCGGCCAAAAGGTCTTATTGTGCGCGAGGTCCCTCCCCTTTTTCGCATATTTCAACCTAGTCCTTTTCCCTTGTTTTTATTTTCGAATTACCCCCACTTATTTTATTTTAATCTTGATTTAGCCCTTTCTTGATTATTTTGTGGTTACCCTTTTTAATGTCATTACTATTATTACTATATTATTATATTTATTATATCTACATTATTATATCTTGTATCATTATTACCTTTTATTATAATACTATTATATTACTATATATTTATTAGTATACTGCATATCTGTATATCATCATACCTACTATTATTATTATTATATTATTGCACATACATAGTATTATTATTTTTATTATATTTATATTGTTATATTGTACATACATAGTATTTATTATTGCTACTTATCGTTATCACCTTCATTATTATATATTATTATCGTTATATTATTATTATATTAGCATGCTGTATATATTTTTTATCATATATGATTATTATTATTATTATTACTACCTTTATTATTATTTTTATGATTTGTTTACTTTATATATCTTTGTACATTACTACTTCTCTTATTATTATTATACTATTATGTGTAAATACATACTTACTATATTATTACATTTATTATCACTATATCATCATTGTCACTACTGTATATATTATGTATATTATTATTATTATTATTATGTATTATTATTATGGTTATTATTATTACTACATTACCATGTTGTACATATTTTGTATCGCTTTTATTTTTCATTATCACTATATTTACTATTATTATTATTGATGGTATTTGTATTATGATATTTATTGTCCTCATCGTTACCAACTCTATCATTTTGTTTTTTTTATCTCTCGTTTTTTTTAAAAAAAACCTTTGTATTTTATTCCTTTGTTTTGTTCCGAAATATTTCATGATTATTTTTACTCGTGTCATTTACGTAAATCGACCGTTTTGAGATAGTCTTGGATTCAAGAATTTAAATTATCGTGTCCTAAAGTATTGGATGTGATACTTTATTCTTTTGGAACAAGAAGATCTTGATTGTTTTAATTCGAGAAAACTACGGGATAATCTTGGACTCAAAGATTTAAATTATCGTGTCCTAAAGTATTGGATGTGATATTTTATTTGGTATTTTAAAACGAGAAAATCTCGATTTTCAAAAAAAAAATAAAACTATGGGATAATCTCCGATTCGAAGATTTAAATTATCGTGTCCTAAAGTATTGGGTGTGATATTTTAATCCCTCGGAAACGAGAAAATCTTGATTTGCAATTCCGAAAAACTATGAGATGATCTTAGGATCGAAGATTTAAACTATCATATCCTAAAGTATTGGACGTGACTCTTTATTTCTTCGAAACGAGAAAATCTCAATTTAGTTCAAGGAAAACACGGATATCTCTAAAAAGGGGTCAAATTTCCTCCAAAATTTTCAAACCTTCGACATTAGGACATTAACTACTCAATTTGGTACCAACTTTGGGCGTGACGAGGGTGCTAACCCTTCCTCGCACGTAACCGACTCCCGAACCCATTTTCTCAAATTTTCGTAGACCAAAAGCATTGTTTTAGTAAATCAAAAATGTTTTATTAAAACGAAGGTGGTCCGATCACACCTAATAAAAGATCGGTGGCGACTCCCGTTTTTTATTCATTTTCAAGGCCCAAGTTCGATTTCCGTTTTTGTCAAAAAATGGTTACGACAGTTCCATTTCATGTTTGGCTGCAACGAAACAACATTATCTAAGTGCCAATTAAAGTTTAATTTGCCTTGGAGCGTTCTATTTATTCCCATTATATGGGGACTTTGGAAAACTATAAATAAATTTGTCTTCCAGGGAAAAATCCAACAGGTTTGCGAGTGTTGCAATATGCTCAGAAGTTTGCTGTGGGCATCTTTGCTGCCATGAGTGTTGTTATGTCAAGGTTAGTTTGAGGACCATGCTGGATTAAATGGACAAAACCGCCTCAAGGAAGTTACATACTCGACACATATAGGGCTATAAAATCTCGTTGATGCTTAGCTTCAATCGAGGGTCTTATCCGAATTAGTGGGGCTCATTGGATTGAAGGATTTATGGTGAATATCGGGATAACAGACAACCTAAAGGCAAAGTTATGAGGGGTTCAAGTCAATCTTTGTCTCGTAAAATCCTTGGGGATTCGTCTGCTCGTGGTGGAGTTAGATGTGCTACTGGTGGTACAATTCCTTCGACGAGCTTTTGAGAATAATCATCCTCTAAGTACTTTGATTAAAGATTGCCTTAACTTGATAAATGAACGATGGGTCACCGAGGTTAGACACATTCATCGTAAGTAAATAGTTGCATGGACCACTTGTAAATTTAGCTCAAAACATTGAGAGAGAGATCTGGTTCGTCTTGAGACTTAACAATAATCAATCATTACAAAGTTCAATTGAATTAAAATCAGAATATATTTAGACTTATATCAAAATAAATTTAGATGAATCCATATATTGTGGGCCTTTTTACTAAACTAACCCAAAAAAATTAATTAATTGTCAAAATAACCCACATTTTTAATTAAATACCAAAATGACCTAAAAGCTACAGTAAATTTAGGTGGAGCCAAATTAAATGGCTCCACCAAGTTGTCACGTCAGCATAGGGGATTAAAAAATAATTTTTTGGTGGAGCCATTTTGAATGGCTCCACTTGTATAAAATACAAGGGAAATACTGTAAAATCTAAAAAATTGGGGGCCTTTAAAACAATTTTCCAATTTTTGGTGGAGCCATTTGAAATGGCGCCACCACCTTTACAGCTTGTTTTTTTTTTTGTCTTTTTTTTTTTTTTACTTTTTCATGTATTTAAAAAATTAAAGGCCTAAAAAGTAATTTTCCCTTTTTTGGTGGTGCCATTTGAAACGGCGCCACCACCCTCCTGAATTTTTTTTTTACTTTTATGTTAATTTCTTATTTTATTTTATTTATTTATTTTATATTATTAATTTTAAAAAATTTATAATGTGTATTTAAAATGTTTTATAATATATTTTAAAAATTTTAAATAGCATTTTAAATAAATTTTTTAACTTTAGATATATTTAGTAATTATTTTAAATATTATATTTTTTACTTTTTTCTAAAGTTATATTTTAAATATTAAATATATCTAAAGTTAAAAATTTATTGAAAATAATATTTAAAATTTTTAAAAATATATTATAAACGTTTTAAATACACATTACAAATTTTTTAAATTTAATAATATAAATTAAATAAATAAAATAAAATAATAAAATAATAAAAAAGTAAAAAAAAGAAAAGGGGTAAGAGGGTGGTGGCGCCATTTCAAATGGCACCACCAAGAAAAGGAAAAATTGCTTTTAAGTCCCCCAAACTTTTCAAAAACTTGAAAAAGTAAAAATATAATATTTAAATAATTACTAAAATATCTTAAGTTAAAAAATTTATTTAAAATGCTATTTAAAATTTTTAAAAATATATTATAAAACATTTTAAATACACATTACAAATTTTTTTAAATTAATAATATAAAATAAATAAATAAAATAAAATAAGAAATTAATATAAAAGTAAAAAAAAATTCAGGAGGGTGGTGGCGCCATTTCAAATGGCACCACCAAAAAAGAGAAAATTGCTTTTTAGGCCTTTAATTTTTTAAATACATGAAAAAGTAAAAAAAAAAAAGACAAAATTAAAAAAAAAAACAAGCTGTAAAGGTGGTGGAGCCATTTCAAATGGCTCCACCAAAAATTGGAAAATTATTTTAAAGGCCCCCAATTTTTTAGATTTTACAGTATTTCCCTTGTATTTTATACAGGTGGAGCCATTCAAAATGGCTCCACCAAAAAATTATTTTTTAATCCCCTATGCTGACGTGGCAACTTGGTGGAGCCATTTAATTTGGCTCCACCTAAATTTACTGTAGCTTTTAGGTCATTTTGGTATTTAATTAAAAAGGTGGGTTATTTTGACAATTAATTAATTTTTTTGGGTTAGTTTAGTAAAAAGGCCTATATTGTGAGGCTTAAAGTTAAAAAAAATTAATTAAGAATAATCACAAATTTAATACAGAAATGAAATTTATTTTTTTAAATTAACATTAAAAATTACAAGTTTACATTTTGATTACTTAACTTTAAAAAGTTACAAAATGATCATTGAACCATTCAAAAGTTTTTATTTAAGTCATTAGACTATTAAGTTTTTTTTAATAAAAAAATCTGGCTAGCAAGTTGTAAGCAACAATTAGATGATTGATATAGTGGCTCAGTACTTATTCTCAAGTAGAAGAATATACATTAGATCCAAGTCGATCTGACGGTTAGTATCGAAGATCAGAGAATAAAGCTATTCGGATTTTGGTTTGCAGATTCTTGATATTCAAAGGTGTTTCATGAAAAAAAAAACTTAATTGTAGAAGAGAAGGAATGAGAACTTTTGATTGGTGCATGTAGTGCGAACGAAGAAGGTCATATAGTCTATTTTAATAGTCCAATGACTTAAATGAAAACTTTCGAATAATTCATTTACCATTTTATAACATTTTAAAGTTGAGTGATCAAAACGTAAACTTACTAATAATTTAGTGACCTTGAATGTAGTTTACCCAAAATTAATTAGTCCATATACTCTCTAAATTTGACTCTTGTAAACAAAATGAAATTGATTAACCAACCCAAACAAACAGGTTAACGAGCTTGGTCTTCACTGTTGGGCTTTGATAGAATGCACCACTGTCTAAGCCTTCCCATCATTCAGCCTGGTTCTGTTTTTCACCATCCACTCTGATCATAGTGCTCTTACTTTTCCAACAAAATTAAGGATTCGTGGGTGCTGATATTATTAAAATGATCAAAGATTCATGCGTTCTCCTTTTCCTTTGTATAGGCTCCTTCCTTTTGGGTGGAGAGAATAATTACATGCTTATTTACTGTTAGTTTCCAAGTGACTGTAAATGCTACTACCGGGTTTTCACTCTTTCTAGTGGGTTACGACAAGGAGATCCCGTCTGTCATATCTTTTTATTTTGTCACAATGTTCTCTCTATGGCCTTGAAAAAGGCTGGACTTGAGTCAAATTCATGGTATCAACTATCAAGCTTAGCAAAGGAAGTACATGGTTCTTTGCGAAGGACTGCTTTTTCTTTAGAGAAAACCTTGGAAAGTGTAGGGTCATGAAAGAAATCATCAACTCATACTGCAAGTACTCAGGCCAGTGTATACATTTGGAAAATCAGAGCTCACTGCTAGCCCTTGTTGCCCTCCAAATTCCATGCACATGTTCAGGCGGATTTTGGAGGGTCAAGGGAGGGAAGAAGGTAGGGAAGTACTCGGGGTTTAACCTGGAATTTTTGTCAGCTCAAAGGAAAATTCTCCAGCCTGTTCTTGATAAAATTCGGGGGAAACTTCAGAACTGGAACCTGGGGGGAGATTGACCTTAATAAACTCCACTCTCAAATCTCCCTATTTTCTATCTTTCCTTTTTCAACACTCCTAGAAATGTGTGCAACTCTATTGACAAGGCAATCAGGAATTTCTGGTGGAAAGGAGAGTAAACTTTACCAGTTGCCAAATAATAAGCGTGGCCTGGGTGTCTAAAAATGTAGAACTTTCCATCAAGCCTTGCTTGCTAAGCAAGCTTGGAGTGTGGTTAATAAAGAAAGCTCTCCGCTTAATCAAACTATTAAGTACTGTAAGAACTCGCACCCATTGCTTATGCAGGTACAGCCAGGAAAATGCTAAGATGATCATAGAGCGAGTTATAGAGAATTTATTTCAATTGAAAATAGGGGGTTAACTTTGACACCCAATGAACTCAATTTCTCTAAAAAGCATCCCAATAAAAACATATTTTCTGAACAAATCATCTATTTTCTTTTTTTTTTTTCTTTATTTTAAAATATCAAAATGTTCGTATTTATAAAAAAAAATAACTAAGTGATCAAACTGGGCTGAATAAACCCATGCCAAGCCTATCCTAGCTCAGTTCATTGTTACCTCTAAGTATCACAGTGGCTTTTTCTTTTCATTTTTTGCTAAGACATTGATGCAATCAACATATTCACAGTGTAAAATGAATAAAAAGAAGAGACCCTAACCTCCCTGTCGCAACAGGAGAAACAAATCCACACATATCCATCCCCTTCATGTGGGATTTTATTGTGCAACTTTGACACAAACACAGACATGAAGAAAATAGTCCGGGTTTAATAAATTGTTTGCTACCCAAGAAAAGGGTATCTCTAACTTCGGTTCAATACCCTGAATTCGGATAAGCTTGATTTCGGCACTACTGGAAATGCGACAAGCCTCTGGTCGTTTACATGCATTTTGTCCCTGGTCTTCCACTACCTTATCACTAGTCACATCTTCATTCGAATTTCTAACTGCATCCTCAAGATCTACTCCGCCTAATTTTACATTCATTAAGGATTCATCTAAAAACAATTCCGGCAGAAGGATTTTCAAAGCATCGTGTAAAGTGAAGCATTTATCTGCAAAGAAAGAGCAATGCATGTAGCACAAAAGGCAGATAAAAATTGTAAAATTCAAAATGGGATGCAATAAAAAAAGAATCAAATTAAGAGTGTCCAGTTTTGATCTACAAAGTATACTATATTGGAAATAAAGGAGATGACTGTCAGCATCCAATTCATTTCTCCACATGCACAGCTGCCAGTTACAGGTTTGTTGCTTACATAAGAAGCATTGCTTACCTTCTTTGTGGATCTCAACAGGTCGATTTATGTAAGAGATCTTCTCCCAACTATCAACTCGAGGAATCTCGTCCAAATCATCAAAATCCTTGCTTACGCTTAGAACATATAATCTAACTGGAACTCTTCCTAACAGGAGTTCAGCAACAATTAAATAAAAATAAATAAATTTAAGGAGGACAAAAGATTTATATTAAAATATTAGAAGTAATATCCCAACTATATGTAAATGCAACCTGAATTGTTTTTCTTTAAGCATATAGAAATAAATTGCAGCCATGTATATATCAACTGGTTAAGATGCACATGCTTATATTCATTAATGCATGCTTAACTAGGTACACAATATGCATTATCATGAAACATAATTGGTACTGAAAGCAATTATCTATTTCAGATGGACTATATAAAAACAAGTTGCTTCAAAGTATTTTAATAGCACCCAGTGCGGTTCAACAACTGAATGATAAGTTGTAGTTAAACTTAACAGATGATAAACTCTGATTCATACCTCCTTTCTAATAGTTTTGATAGGAGATTTCTACTTTGCTAATTATGACTTCTTACTAATAAGGATAGCAGACTGTCAATGTAGATCCATTCAAAGATTTAAGATCATTATACGTCAAGAACAGGCCACATTCAATAAGAGGTGGAATAGATACAGGACATAGGCAGATAAATTATGCAGATAATGGAACTGTCAGAAACGTTCTGGGTTCTCTACTTGCTGAAGGACTGATAAAAACTGATTTTAAATTAGATGTCATTAGTTCGATATAAGATTCTTCAGGTTAGAGTTTATATCGTTTATTTTCTCTTTTCCTACTACCTAAAGTGTTAAGATTACTCTGGTAATTCTCAGATTTTCAAAAATTACACAACCCAAAGAATTAAAATATTCTACATTGTTATGAAACATACGAGGACCGCATAACTCGAATTTATGCAATTCATGGATCTTCGAGCATAATAAGAAATATGCAAACCTGTCTTCGCTTGTGCAGGCAAATCTGTTTCTATGAAGGATTGTTGAGATTTTTGCAAGCACAAACTTGCATACTCATCATCAACTGTTGCAAGTTTAAGCTTAGATGAGACCCGTTGGTAGGCTTCCAAATTACCTGTCATAACCCAATTTTAAAATTGAAGCTTCGATCATAAAGAAATTGTTCAAAAGTAGTTGAAATGGAGAGGGAGGAAGAAAGAACTGACAAGTGAAAAAGCTAGATATGTACATTTGTATTCTTGCTGAATGATCGGTTCTACCAGGTTTTGCAGGGCAGAGGAAAATACGGCATATCTTATATCAATTACTAATCAAACATCTAACTCCCTCCATTACAAATTCAGCATCCAAATTTCTTTTTCCAGATATCCCAAAACAATGCCATTTCTATTTATTTGAACAAATAGAATGCTTGCCAGACACACATTAAAGAATATGAATGGTGATGGTATAAAAAAAAATTAATTTCTATAGATAAGTTGGAACGATTTTCCAACTCTAGATACCATTTTCATTTGACATGAAGTAAAAACTCACTTCTCTAGAGATGAGTGGAAAACAATCCAAATCAAGAAGAGTTGAGCAATCTCAGTAAGCAGCAAAATAAGGCTGAAAGTAATTGCAAATATGTTTGCCAGACTGTCAAGCAAATATAAGATTTGTCTAGTCATGCCTATTAGGCACAATATGCTACATCAAGAACTCCTATTTATGAGTCAGTTCAGCCCTTGGCAATAATTTTTAAGAAAAATTCCATTGTATTCCCTTAGAAACCAGATGACTGACCACCAGGATGAGCTTCTCTTATTCTCGAATGCTGCTCTCAATCTGGACACTTTAATTCTATATTTGATACTGTTCTGGTTTAAGCTATCATAAATTCATAATACTTGAATCATAAAAGACCTACAAATTATAGTATCAGCTCCCCAGACATTTTTCTTTTGAGATCCCTTTCTCTAGCTCCCTGCATGCAGAAAATGATCCTACATCTTATTTAAAACTTTGTTTTACAGAAACCCATAAGAAATGAATACTTTATGTGGGAAACATAAACCTGAAATCCTTGATTATTTATTTATTCAACAAATCATTATTTACACAATTGAATGTACTCTAAACATTCATTCATTTCTTTCTCCCACATCAACAAGACTGAAGCAATGCAAAAGAAAAAACAGATCCGGATAGAGAAGGGGACCAAGTAGACATTCAAGAAAGTCGAGACAATAAGGTGTCTTCATTCAAGCAACAAAACAGAGGAACAAAGGAAAAGTAATAAACCAGGGGGCAGGAAAAAGACAAGTTTTCCAGCTCCATGACCGGGAAAAGCAAAATGAAAATTATACTTAAAATGTATAATATATATGCCTTCAACAAAGCATAAGCTTATATTAACCATTAAAGTGTAACCTTTGACAAAATTGACACTATGCCTAAGAATAAAATAGGAAGGGTAGATGCATCTGTGGGCTATAAGAAAAATGAAATAGGCCAATTCAAAAAATAAGGCATAAGCTGACAGAAGAACACATGCATTCGAGTGTTGAAAGCCATAATTTGTGAAAAATACTAGAAGTATGATCATTTTAGATCCAATTCTCCCAGGACTTCACTTACATTAATCATAATTGAGCAATGACCAACGTAAGTAGATTAAGCATGACTCAACAGGCCAGCGCAAGCTACTTAAAAGTAATCAAAGTCACCCAGCTGCAGAGAATTTAGTTGAGTGCATTCCTCAACATGTCCCAATGAAGCTACTTAAACTGATGTATCAAACTGCTCTTTTGCATCCTAAAAGAAAATATTAATTCATGATAAAACTAAGTTGACCCATGCTAGCTCATAGACTAATATAAGACACAACAAATCAAGGCTCAAAAATGGTTAAAGATCGCTTTAGAAACAAATCCCTTCTGTAGGTATATATTTATAACTAACGCCACCTTAACCCTGGACTGCCTTACATTACAACTAATATAACTGAAATTTCCTATTAAAAATAATAAAAGACCAAAACAAACAAAAGCTAGTCTTGAGTCCTTATCAATGAACATACATACCATTCATGACAGAATGCCAAAGCTCCAGCTGATCAGACTGAGACATGTTCATAACATTCTTGCAATTTCCATTCATTATATACGCTGCCTGTTGGCATAACAGAACACTGTTACAGATAACAGTGATGAAACATCTTTTAATTATCCAATTCAAATGAAAAACTGTTTCGAATAGAGACAAATCTGAGAGGATTAAACAAAAACAACCATGTAGCTATACAAATTCATGATCAAGATGTTCCAAATTAAAAGAAAATGTAAGAAAGCATAGTGAGAGACATCAACATCCAGCATTTAAGGGATTTTGAATTACTTTGTTCTGGGGATTTTAACATTAAAAAATCAAATAAGTATCTTCAAAATAACAAAAAAGGCACCTTAAAAAATAACAAAAAGTGTCAAACTCCGAAATCTCAAAATATGCCAAAATGACCTTTTCTATAATCCTATCAGGTAGGTAGCTAGCAAAACATTCACAACATCATGGCTTTGTTTGGTAGGGAGCTTATAGAAAAAAATAATCCATCTTTTAGATTTTATTTTTCTTACCTCAGCTTACAAAGGATATAATGAAAAAATAATATAATTTTAATTTTCTTTTGTTCCATTTTTCAACTATATAAAGCAATGAATGAAAACAAAAATTGTGCACATACACCAGTATAATATAGTGAAGAATTGTTAACATTTTGACCATTAGTAGAAGTGAATTTCCCATGAAAGCAGTGCTATCAATTTCTAGGAATCAGTGCTAACCTCTTTCAATGAGTTTATAAAGCTCCACTTCACAGAATCTTCACCTTCACAAGGTATCAATACATTTCCGGGATATCCTCTAAAATGGACCTGTAAGCAGGCAGATTAAAACCTTCAACCTGATAACTAGTTAATGGGATGAATGAAAGAAATAAATTACACATAAGAACCCCTATCCTGCAAAGCATTCTGCTCCTAAAAATTACCCACAGATAAAAATGGTTCCGTCTCTTCAATCCCACCCCCCCCCCCAAAACCCCCGCTTACTTAGCGTTTATAGTTTTAGGGTAGATTTAAATCATGTAACAAAGTTCAAAAAACACGGGTAGTTCAATAATCCTTGTATTTTATCAGGTACAGAAACTATGATTCGGCATTGATCTAGTAGGACAAAATGTTCACAGGCAACCTAGAATAGAAAAGCAGTAATTTTAATAATGATAGTAATAACAATAGTTAAACGAAACTTACAGTGATGTTCCAAGGCCTTTCAGGCTCAGGGCACAGAAGATCGAAAAGAACTCCAGTTGGTATGTACCTGCAACAAGAACAGCTTTTGGATTTCAGATTTCAAATATATCTGAATAATTAAACAATAAAAAGCAAAATTCAAAAGCAAGTAAGCTTTGAGAAAGAAGGACCATTTGAGAGGGAGGCCATTGTAATCGAACCAAATGGTATCAACACCTGGAGGAAGTGTGCTGCTAAAATAGGGCTTAATCAAAGGCGCTAACAGCGGCAGATACCCGATCCGTGGAGCTAAGATCTGAAATGGTTTAGAATTAGCGAAGCAAATGTAGAAAAAAAGAAAGAGAAAGAGAAAGGCAAAAGATAAGAGTTGACCAGAGCAGGAGGAGGAGGAGGAAGAGTGGTGACTTGGGATTCGTGGAGATGGATTTGAAGAGGAATTGCCCCTTCCCATACAAACTTTGGCGCTTCCATTGCCGCTGTTGAAACCGTATTTGAGGATGGCAGCGGCGACGCCACCGACGCCGGCGGCAGCGTTAAGGAAGGGTTGAGAGGAGATTGGCTCTGTTTTGGCAGAGAAAGAAAGAAACCATAATATGATATGATGAGTGAAAAACATGCTAACCTTTTGGTTTTTCTATTGCAACTAAATAATAATATTATATTAGCAGTAAAATACTTTTATGATTGGGCAAAAAACCGGTATATACCAAAAAAAAAAAAAAAATTTACGGAAAAGGGCCAAGTTTTTAAAAATTTACAGAAAAGAGTCATTTTCCCACAAAATGCGTCCACGTCAGTGCGTTTTGTGGGGATGTAGCAGGAAAACGCGCCCTTGGGGGAGCGCTTTTGCCACATCAGCACAAAGCGCGTTGGCGGGGACGCGCTTTGTTGATGTGGCAAAAGCGCTCTCCCAGGGGCGCGCTTTTGCCTGCTGCATCACCAGGAAAACGCGCTAACGTGGACGCGTTTTTGCCTTCTTTCCCCGTCCTCTTAGGGTATGAAATTTTAAGATTTCTAGGCTAGGGTTTATGATTTTTGAGGTTTAAGGTCGTTAGATTTAGGGTTTTTAGGGGAAATTTAATGGAGTAGATTAAGATTAATTAGCCAAAATAATTAATTGAATTTTTTTGACAGTTGTATCTGGCAAAATAATTTTGAGAATACGTTTCTGAACAAACAATGGCCAAAAACGCTTCAAGCAGGATGCACTGTCAGCAAGAGTACTGAAAAGAGCTCCCACGTGGACGCTCTTTTGCTACAGTAGTCTCCGGTAAAATAATTTTGAGAAGACGTTTCTGAACAACAGTGGCCAAAACGCTTCCAGCAGGATGCACTGTCAGCAGGAGTACTGAAAAGAGCTCCCACGTGAACGCTCTTTTGCTACAGTAGTCTCCGGTAAAATAATTTTGAGAAGACGTTTCTGAACAAACAGTGGCCAAAACGCTTCCAGCAGGATGCACTGTCAGCAGGAATACTGAAAAGAGCTCCCACGTGGACGCTCTTTTGCTACAGTAGTCTCCGGTAAAATTAGACATAAATCAGCCAAATTTCATTCTCAGGTTGCATAACAGAAATTGAGGCAAAAGAAAAATAGGAACTGAAAATGAGTGAACGTATTAATGTTGTTATTTACTACGATGGTGAGGTTTGTGACACCGAAAATGGTGTTGTTTTTTTATCGGAGAGCACAGCGCGATTGGGTTTTTAATCGAAACATAGATTTGTTAGAACTTCGCAAAAGAATTAGGCGTAAAATCTTCGGAACAACGCCAATGAAAGTTCAGTCTATTAAGTATAGATTTTGTGCTTCGGTTGATCCGGTGAGATATGAATCATTCGACATCAAAGGTCCTCGGAGCTTTGAGGCAATGGTGGAGACTCATCTTGCCAATGGATCACCCTATCTGTAACAGTCCGAGTTTGACTCTAATCGGAACGGTGGTTTCGGGACCACGAATTCGAGTCCAAAAAATATTTAAATATTATTTTCTGTGTGTTAGTATATGTGAATTATTATGTGTGAAAGTTTCGTATGAAAATTTGATTGTTTGTGTGCTTAATTAAATAAAAGGACTTAATCGCGTAAAGTGTAAAAGTTACAAACTATAGTAAAAAGTGCCTATTTGTTAGTGGTTTCTTAATATGAAGTCCTTAAAGTAGAAATATGCCATAAATATGATAGCGGATGGCTAATGGACAGTTTTGGACATAGTTTATATGTTTTTCTTATTTTATTGTAAAGGTTAAATAAGTAAAATGATAAATAAGTAATATTAAACAAAAGACAAAGTTAAATTATGTCTTTATTCATCATCCACCACCGATTCTTGAAAGGAAAAGAAATAGTTTGAAGCTTTTAAACATTCGGCTCTTGCTCAAGTAATTTAAGATCGAGAACAAAGAAAAACAGACTTGGATCGAGGAAAGGCGAAAGTTAACGAATAGCCGGTTCTCGACGTCCGACGATATCCGAGGTAAGTCTACAAGCAATTTAATATCGTTAACATCAATTATAACCTTGATATACATGCTGAATTATGAAATTATAGCTATATAATTAATCAATGCCGAATGTGGATAGCCATTTTGTAATGAAATATTGTTAAGTTTTAATTGAGCTGATATGATTAAACAGTATAATTTATGTGCGATTTGTGTAATTTTGATCAGCATGTAAAGTGTATGAGATGGTATCAATAATATAATATTGTTTTTCGGGCTTCGAGCCTAGCAGGCCCTGTGCCGGTGAATTATATCAGGCTTATTGCCTAGCAGGCTAAATGTCGGTGTTTAAATCTCAGACCTTGAGTCTAGTAGGCTTAGTGCCGGTGTGTGCGATTCGGGCTAATGCCTAGCAGGTTTTATACCGGTGATTGTTAATACGAGTTTACGCTATGAATGAAATGATTAAGTTACGATGGCATTCGAACAAGCCAAAGCTTATCATTATGAGTTTGAGTGTTCGGCTGAAAGGTACGTATTGAATCAAGTTCATGATATATGTGATGCTTATTGAATAAGTAAGTTGATAGAAATGTGTTCGTATATTCAGTACGTAAGATACGTGATTAAAAATGACATTGAGTTGGTATGTTTGCTTGCTTAATTGAGATTATTATATTGATATGAGAAATTATACCTATATAGGTTCGGCCATGCGTTATATATATATAGATATTTGTATTCAATTATGTGAAATCACTTTATATGTACATGGAAGATTTTATTTGGATGTATGTGGAAATACATATATCTTTGATTATCGATCGAGGTACTTTCGACAAGTCTTACATTTTAAGTATGCGACGTATAATATTTCGCTATGTATGAACATTGATAATCGGCCATAATTGTATATATATGTTATGTTATTTCATAAATGTTAAGAATTTTATTCTGTTTAATTTAATTGAATACCTAGTTGAATTGTTAAGTTGCTTAAGACTTACTAAGCTAGTAAGCTTACTTTGTATGTGTTCATTGTTTCATTTTATAGATTTCGATCAAGCTACAAGTTCAAGGGATCGTCACTGAAGTCATTCACACTATCGGCTCACGTTGGTACCTATAATGTTTAGACTTTTGTTCTTAAGGCATGTATAGGCTAGCTAAGTTTTCGAATGATATTATGATAATGAATGAAAGCCATGCGAAATTGGCTTGTTTTTAAATGTTAAGGTCCAATGGTATATTTTATCCTTGATGTAATATGCGTGTATATTTTGCTTGGAAGACGAATGAGAATGTGATATAAATAATTCCTGCTAAATAGGTATGTTTGTGTATGAATGATTGCCGTGAGGTCATTAGGTATAATTCTTGTTAACTTTTAAAAAGTGGACATAAGTATTGATGTGTCAAGAATGGGACGAGTTTTGGTATGCATGACTTTCGAATGTATATTATAAAAGATCATTAAGTTTAAGCTAAGATGTTAAACATGGTCAAATGTTTAAGTCAAGGCAGTATGTGTTAGTTAAGTATCATTTAGAATTTATGTGTGTGTATTAACTTTAGTCATTTTATGAAATATGAATTATGTTATGCAATGCATGTGTGTGTGTGTTCGGCTAAGCTTATGAGAAATATCCAAATGTAACTAATATGCTTGAAGAATTAGTTGTTTAAGCTTACTTTCGAATATGGTAAATGTGCATATCTATGATGTATTTATATATATGTAATTAGCTATATGTGATTCCTTGATTTGATTAAGTGTTTGAATCTATCTAAACTTAATACAAGCTATGTAATGTACATGAAATTTTATATATATGTCCTTGTATATTCGGCCAAGTAAATAAGTGTGTGTATGATAATGTAATGAGCTTGTATATTTCGGCCATATGGGATAAGGTTTTAAATCATATGTTTTCGGTCCTATAAGTAAGTTAAAATGAGACGATATTTGGATCATGCTTATTTTAATTAATTAGATATGATTTGTTTGTTTGTTTGAGTACTTCATCAATCAATAAAGATATGATAAATGAGGTTTATGGTATTTGCATTGTTGTGTGGTATTATTGAAATGTACATTGCATGATCATTTTGTGTCCATCCATGATCATATTGTATATGACTTAGTTTAGTATATTAAGTATGTATTATGCATATGTGATTGTCTGTTTATAATTGAATCTTTTAATAAGGATTTTTAACTAAGATTTAATTGATAGAATAAAAGTTTTGACTTATCTGGTAATGCCCGTAACCAATATTCGTAGCCGGCCTTAATTGGCAATATTCGTAGCCAATTGGGGTACACGCCCTCTTACAGTAAGGCTTGGATAGCCAAGCAGAAGGCGTTGGAAAAGTTGCATGGTCGGTGGGATGCTTCATATAATGAAGTGTGACAGTGGTGTCAGGTGCTGGAGAGATATGTCCCAGGCAGTATAACAGACCTTGAAACGGAACCGGCGTACTACAACGATCGTTTGCTCCATGGATGCGCAGTGTTCAATCGTTTTTTCTGGACATTTAAGCAATGCCGAGATGCATTTATATACTGCAAGCCATTGGTACAAATTGACGGTACCTTTATGTATGGTAGATATACGCATCAGCTATTGCTAGCTGTGGCACAGGACGGCAGTAGGAGAATCCTTCTGATTACGTTCGCAGTAACACCGGGGGAGTCAGCTAATGACTGGGATTTCTTCCTATCTAGGTTAAGGAGGCATGTCTGCCCCAACCTGATATATGCGTTATATCGGATCGGGGCCCTGGAATACTAGCCGCAATAGAGCGCCAGGGAAGCCTGTGGCATCGCACACACCATCGATATTGCCTACGGCATGTTGCATCCAACTACTACGGGCAACATCGATCTAAAAGTCAGCGACGGCAAGTGACCAATATGGGTATGTAATATCTATTAATATAATTTCGTTTGTAATATTCAATTTATTCTCAATTGAAGAGTGGTATGTAATATTCGCTATCAACGTATATTGGTAGGGTACGAGATCAATAAGGACCGTTTTCAGGAGATGTTGACGAGTTTGCGATCAGATAACGAAGAAGGCGCAAACTACCTGTGCAATATTCCTTTCGAATAGTGGATACAATCATACGACGACAGCCTACGATATGGTCATATGACCTCAAACCTGGCTGAATGCATAAATTCTGTTCTAAAAGGAACGCGTCATCTGCCGATAACATCGATTGTGCGAGAGACATATTTTCGTTTAGCGGCACTATTTCTGAAGCGAGCAGCTAGTTATAAAGGCCAAATGCAAGGAGGCCATGTATGGAGCGCGAAGTCTTGCGAGAAATTAACAGGGGGAAGGCACGGGCCAACACCATGCACACAGTGTGTCACGATCGCGACAACCTATGGTTTCGTGTGACGGAGTTTGACAGACCGAACCAAGGTATTCTTGGCGGGCAGTATCGTGTACACTTGAGATATAGGACCTGCAACTGTGGGATATTTGATGCACTTTGTTACCCATGCGCTCATGTACTTGCGGCTTGTGAGAATCTCCGTCTTGATCCCATGAACTATGTCGACGAAGTATATAAATTAGAAAACATGTACAATGTGTGGAGACACGTATTCCCACCAGTCCCAGATGAACGTAAGTGACCGTCGGTATTGCTTGCACCGTATAAGCTGTTGCCAGATAGACAACTAAGGCGCAAACCAAAAGGTCGACCTTACTCGAGTAGAATACGCAACAACATGGATATCCGAGAAACGAGCAATCAACGTAGGTTGTGCGGATGGTGTATGAACCCAGGCCATACATCTCGCTCGTGTCCAAATCAGAATAGTTGACAGTCTTCTTAACTTTTTTTTGTCTCTTGGTGTTTATGTAAATTCTATTTATTTGTTGATGAAAACGGTGAACTTTTGTAGAAGGACTAATTTGTAAAAATAAAAAACAACTTTTTATTTTATTAAATATATTAAAACTAAATTACAAAAAATTAAAATAAAAAACAACTTCTTATTTTATTACATATATTAAAATTAAATTACAATAAAAAAATAAACAATTTCTATTTTATTAAAGATATTAAAATTAAATTACAATAAAAAAATAAACAATTTCTATTTTATTAAAGTTATTAAAATTAAATTACAATAAAAAATTAAACAATTTCTATTTTATTAAAGATATTAAAATTAAATTACAATAAAAAATTAAACAATTTCTATTTTATTAAAGATATTAAAATTAAATTACAATAAAAAAATTAAACAATTTCTATTTTATTAAAGATATTAAAATTAAATTACAATAAAAATATTTTTTAACAATTTCTATTTATTAAAGATATTAAAATTAAATTACAATAAAAAATAAAAAACAACTTTTATTTTATTAAAAAATAAAAAAATTATTACAATTTAAAAAATAAAAAAGCCCGTCCGAATCAATGTTGATGCCGGTCGGAATCAGTGCCACACAGGGGTGGTCGGCGGTTACGCGCTGGATTCCTCCTTCTTCTAGCTTCCGGCGGGGGTCGTGGAACCTCGGGCGGGGATTCCGGTTCCTTCGGCAGTGGGTCTAGTTATGGGTGTTGCGAGGATGACCCACCTTGATAAAATAACGACCCCAGAGGTGTTTGCATAAACCACGGCGGGGGTGTCTGAATCCCGTATGGCGAAGGAGACTGGTAAAAAGAAGTGCTCCCCGGCGACACCTCCTGCGATCCCTCACGCGACGGCGGCCTCAAGATCGGCTGGCCAGTCAGAGTAGTCGGGAACGGACTCGAACCGGGCCATGCATTCCAACCTGGGGTGGGACTGGGAAAAGGAAACATATAAAGGTTAGGATACATATAAGGGCTAGGGTACGCACCTGGCATAAAGGCTAAAGGCTGTGATGTCGGTGTCGTCAGTTGAACTGATGGGCTCGGTGACTGTGTGGGCGCTGTTGATGGGTCCGGTGACTGTGCCGGCGCTGTTGATGGTCCCATCTCATCACCCTTTCTCCTTGGATTTAAAGGGCCCCGACGTTCCCTTTGTTCACGAAGTTGTCGTCACTTCTCTTCTTCCGACAATAAATACGGCTTACCATAGATCCTAAACCATGGCATGTATTCCGGCACGCACGCTAACTCAGGAACGACGATCGGTTCCCGGATAGGTAAATAGTCATACCGGTTCTCCCACATCTCGATATATGCTGACCAAAATCTTGGCCAGTCCGTGTGCAACTGCCGTAAGTCCACTTTGTGCTCATCATCGAGCACCTCAGGTGGCTCGGGAATCAGTTGCCGGAATCCAAATTGTCGCAGAACCCGATCTGACTGGTGCATCTCCACGGTCGCATAGTTGATCAATGGGACCTTCACGTGCCAAATGTTTGGAGTTTGCAAGAACTCCTCCGGAATTACTACCCGAATTGCCGAATCCTCGTACGGTGTCCATTGAAACTATATTAACATGACCAAAATAATAGTTATATACATAATACTAAACACTAAGTACGAAATACTAAATTATAAATACGAAATTTGAAACTTACTTGTGATTCCGATGGTTGTTCCAATAGAAGCCGTATATCTTCAAGCGAGGTAGGTATTCCAACATAAATCGCCGAGTGGTTCCACCTAATTAAATAAATTTTTAGCATACAATTATACTTTAAATCTACGTAATAATTGTAAAATATAACATTAAATTTACCTCGTTATCAGTGGGAATGAATATGGGTGGTCGAGTCGATGATGTAAAAATGGAAATTGAAATCGTGCCCATGACTGCAGTAGTGATAAACAACCTCCGATTTTCACTTTACTCGGCCGCGTAGCCCCGCACATCTCCCGATACAACTTTGATAGCACGGTAGACCCCCAACTCAATTTAGCGGCTGCTCTGAAATCAACAAGTTTTAGCAGCCATCTCAAGTGTATGAGGTTTCTAGAAAGGTCCGACATCAGATAGCCTCCAATTATCTCAAGAATGTACGCCCGAGCATACCGTATTCTTTCTATTCCAGTCGAACCATCATTCGGCTCTGGGAATGTGTCTCGTAACCAGGCCATCTCGATCCGACCTCTATGAATGTTATCCGAAATGGCACCCGGAAGCTCGTAGCATACGACCATCCAATCGGTAGAAGTTGCGGACCCGGTGACTACAGACCCGTCCACCGGCAATCCCAACTGCAACTGCACATCTTTCAGAGTGATGGTACACTCTCTGCATGGAAGATGGAAAGTGTACGTCTCGGGTCTCCACCTCTCTATCAACGCACTGGTCAAGGTCGGCTCCAACTTGAACCCCCGGCCTATCGTGGCCACGTGCCAAAAACCCGCTTCCCGAGGTAATTCTCGATCAATGGCGATGGGGGACCATGCATATTGCGAATATAGCATGGCAACACTCGATCTACAGACTGTTTAAAAAATTATAAAATAAAAATTAATATAAAAAAAATATTAAAGAATATTAAATAATATTGAAAATAAAAATTATAAAATTATAAAATAAAATTGCATAAACCTAAAAAATATTAAATAATATTGAAAAATTAACATTAAAACTTATCATTTGCATTTGATCAACGGAGATGTGCTTGTTGTCTAGACGAATTAATTCCTCGGCCATTGGTAATACGATCGAAAATTTTAAAATTTCCCAAAAAAATATATTAAAAAAATTAAAAAGGGCTTTTTGTAAATATTAAAGGACTATTTTGAAATTTCAGAGGAAGTTTCAAGGACTTAAAGAGAAATTTGATAGGAATTTGAGAGAAGAATGAGTAAGGACTAAAGTGTGAAAAAAATAACACGGTTGGGGGATTTTATAGGCTTATTTTTTGACCGTTGCAGGGCTAAAGCGCGCCCTTGGGGGAACGCTTTTGCCACATCAGCAAAGCTAGTCCCCGTCAGCGCGCTTTGTGCTGATGTGGCAAAAACGCTCCCCCAAGGGCGCGCTTTCCTGTTGCATCCCCACAAAACGCGCTGACGTGGACGCGTTTTGTGGGGAAATGGCCATTTTCCGTAAATTTTTAAAAACCTGGCCCTTTTCCGTAAAAAAAAAAATTTTTGGTATAGACCGGTTTTTTGCCCTTTATAATTATGTTTGGATAAAATAATATTTTTATTATTAGATAATAATACAAATTATACCACCACTGTTTTATTTGATAATATAAAATTTTGTATTTATTAAAATAAATTAAAATAAAATATTTTGTCACTTTTGGTTACCTTTAATCTTTATACATAAAACCTTTTAAAATTAAATTTGTTATATTTAAGACTATTGAGGTTTAGTTCGATGATATTATTCTCAATGCAGGAGAATGCAGGCTTGAGTGTGTAGAAGCGTGTTATTCTTCTATTTATGGGTTGAAAAAGAATTATGGTTAGTTCTAATCATAATATCAAAAATAACCGCTACTCATATTATTTATCATCAAAAGTTGTCATTGATAACTCAAAAATAAGTAATTATAAACTCATTAATTACAATTAAGCCATCATTTTATATCTATCAAATTTATTAACGATACCAAGGTATGAGTAAACTTTCTAATTTGAAAATATAATAATAAATATTTTTTAACATTTTAAGTAAATAAATTAAATCTTTCACATAATATAGAGATTGACTATGTATTTTTTTCTGTACTAGGGGAAGGGGATAAACAATAGTAAGGTGTATTTTTTGTAGTTATTCTTTTGAATCCATATCACACCTCTTTTTTAGAGTTTAATATCAATTTTCTTGGAATTTTTTTTTGTAAAGTTTTGTTTTCAACATTAAAAGGATGAAAAATATATAAGTATAAAAGAAAAATTCATAGGAACAATTAGTAAGATAGATGGAAAAATGGAAAGGAAAAGTAATTTGCTTATTATCTATTGCTTGGTAGAGTTGAAATATAAAATATTTAAAAAATATATCATTTTGAACAAACATATGCATCTTTCTCATTTTCTCTCCTTTCAGCTATCCAATTTGGAAAGGATGAACAATTCCTCTGAGTTGAGCTCTTTTTTCAAGGGAATAGAGAATGGCAGGAATATTTAAATAGGTTTGATTATTTATCAGATAATAAAAACCCACTTTTCGAAGATCTCTTCCCACTCTTCGAAATCAAACATCAATTGCAACGATTCGAAAAATGATCATCTCTATTTTTTTTCCTTTCACTTTGCTTCCCAACCAAGGACACACAAAATTTATTTTTTTTTCCACTTTTCCACTCCCTTTTCTCATCCTTCCACTTTTCCACCCAACCGAACACACCTTAAATCTTAAAGCTTCTCATCTCTTGATTAATGGTGTGTAACATTCCCGAAACCCCCTTGGTCGAAAATAATGAGATAGATTTTTAGTGAAATAATATATAAAGAAAGTAAAAAAAAAAAAAGGGATGTTAGAGAAAAAGAAAAAAGAAGTATGTTGTGAAATATTAATTTGAGTTAGGGACTAAATCATAAAAATATAAAAAGTTCTGTGATCCAAGTGTAAATATTTTAAATGTGAGGAGTTAAAGTATAAATATGAAAATTTTGAAGGGCTAATAGTGCAAATATCTTAAGGTTGGAAGGGTCTAGAAAGACCAAATTGAACAAATGAAGAAATGAGAAGGATTAAATTGTAAATTTTACCAAGAAAATGTCATAAAATTGATGGAATTGTAGAGGAAAGACAAGGGTAAAATAGTCATTTCTTAAATAAGATAATTATGGGAAAATATCTTTAGTTATGGACAAACTTGGGCCATTAGATTAAATTGAAAAGTAAGAAGAAATTGAGATCATTGGATAGAAATCATGACTAATAGATTTTTTATAATATTTTAATATTAATTAATTGAGAGTTTTTTTTATGGAAACATGAAGAAAATTCTTCAAGCTTCATCAACCCACCATCCATCACTAGTATAAATAGGGGGAAGTTTTGCTTTTTATGCAACTTAGTCCTTTGTCATGAAATTCTACCATTTCTTTCAATTTTCTTAGAAATTTCCCTAAGCACCAAAGAAGAAAAATAAAGAAGAAATCCTAGAGAGTATGTACATAAATTAAGACCAAGGAATTAGTAGATGGAAGTGGAGAAAATTTTGAAAGAAAGAGAAGGATGGTTATGAATTAAAGAATGAAAGGAAAATATGCATAAAGGGAAGAAATCCTTGGTAAAAGAGGTATGTTTTCATGTTATATTTAATTGTATTTCAAAGAATTGAGTTAAATGTGTTATGATTAGAGTGCATACTATATGAATTTAAATAAAATACTAGATGAAGTAAGTAAATTTATACAAAGCATCAAGTTTCCATGAGAAAAATAAACTAAAACAGTTTTGGACAGTAACAGTAGCTTAAATTTGAAAGTTCACCAAAAATTGTAGAAATCAGATTACAGGCTTGTTGAGTCTAGTTTATCATAAAAGAAATGGTGTAAGTAAAGGAGTATTAGATTATGATATATATGAATTTTTGTGAGAAAATGTTAGAATGATTTCGAGTTTCCCTGTTCTAATTTTGAAAAATCACTATAAATTGTAAAAGAATGTTTAGGAAATGAAATTTATATAGCTGAAAGCTTAATGAGTCTATTTTCAAAGGAAATAAATAGTAACTTAATACGATACTTTACTAAAAGATAATAGATTTTTAGTGAAGAAGGGTCAAAGTTGCCTAACAGCAAAATAAGGGAACATTTGAAGAATAAATTATAATAATTGGATTAAGTAAAAATTTCGAACTTTTTATTGTAAAAATTTAATTGAGCCTAGTTTCAAGAACAAAAGGAAGATATTAATTTTGAATCCTGTAGGCCGAGATATAAATATTTTAGTGATTGCCACTCAAATGAACAACCTTGATAAGTGTGGGCTATGCCTCGCATTTCGGTCAAATTAAGACACAATCAAAGAGTGACGTCGCAACAAAGAGAAACTCCTCATCTCAATGAGTTGCTGACATCACTACGAAAATAAGATCGTTGTCTCGACAACGCGATGCCACATCGTCCCGACGACACAAATTCCATGTTACAATGTGGTGATGTGTCATGCAATTTTCACAATTTTCTTCTCCCAATTAAACTCCTATTATTTTTTTTCAATCGAACTTTGATCAGTGTAGATTATTTTAATATTATTTGACCTACAAATTTAACTTATAAATAGGCTTTTTACAACCTTAGAAAGGTAACCTATAACACATTTAGGTATTAGTTTTTACAAGTTTTCAGAGAATTTTGTGTTTACGTTTTGAAGGTTCTTATTTTTGGGTTTCAGGGCTTAGTTTTTATTTCTATGTTTGTACTATTCGTTTTTCTGTTATAGTGAAGTTATCTTTACCCGTGGTTTTTATCCTCTTCTGAGGGTATTTTCCATATAAATATTTGTGTTCAATCTTTTCAATTTTCTTCGGTATTTTACTTGTTTGTTGCTTAATCAAGTTTATTCCCAATAAATTAGTATCAGAGCTTGTTCGATTTTCACATTCAACCTGTTTAGAGATGGCAGCAATAAGGTTCGACATTGATAAGTTCGATGGCATCACAAATTTCATTCTGTGACAAGTTTGCATGTCAACAATTTTGATCCAGAATAACCTTGATAGTATCTTTGCAGAGAAAACCTAACGACATGGAAAAATCAAAATGGGATAGGTTAGATAAAAAGGCTTTATCCTTAATTCAATTATGTCTAATAAATAATGTGTTACAAGTGGTGTTAATGAAGAAAACGACATACACCTAGTGGAAAAGGTTAGAAACCCTTTACGCGACAAAGTCTCTAGCTAACCGATTAGTATTAAAACAACGATTGTACACCTTCCGCATGAACGAAGGTAAGTACCTTAGAGGTCACATCATTCAACTTATTACTTTTTTGAATGATTTAAAGAATATTGATGTTCAAATTGACGATGAAGATCAGACTATGCTATTATTGTGCTATTTACCCCCTTCATACAAGTCTTTCAAGGAGACTCTGATTTATGGTAGAGATAAACTCTCGTTCGAGGAAGTGAAGGGACATCTATTGAGCAAAGAAAAACTTGACAATGAGCTTGGTTTAGATAGTAAGTCAGATAAGAAAGCCTCATTTTTGGTAGCATCAAGGAAGTGAGACAAGAGATGTTGCTATTATAAGAATTTAGGTCACGTCAAGATAGATTGTTACAATTTGTGAAATAAAAAGGCAACTGAAAGTAATGAGAAAGATTTAGCTAGTGCTAATTTGGTCGATGACAAGGGTGATGATTTCTTGTTGGTGTCAATAAGTGAAAGCTTCAAGCTTACGTCCGAGTGGATCTTGGATTCGGGGTGTTCTTTCCATATGTGTCCCAGCAGGGATTGGTTCTCCACATATAGTTCAGTTGAAGGTGAAGTTGTGTGTATGGGGAATGGTTCACTCAGTAAGGTAATTGGTATTGGTATTGTTTAGATCAGGATACGCGACAGGGCAATCAGGACACTGTCAGACGTCAGGTATGTACCTTATTTAAAAAGAAATATCATCTCCTTGGGAAATTTAGACGCAAAGGGTTGTAAAATTAACTTCGAGTCAAGCGGCATTAAGGTACCCCATGAGGTTCTCGTTTTGATGAAAAATGTAAAAAGATTGACAGTCTTTATGTTCTAGAAGGATTAATAATGATAGGTGAAATCGAACGTCCCTCGTCCGTTAAAGAGTCGAAGTCGACTCATTTAAAACGGAGGCAACTTGGTCATAGGAGAGAAAAATGTATGATCATTTCAAATAATAGAGATTCTCTTTTGGGTACATGTTTTGAAAAGATAGGGCACTGCTGTAACATCCTGCAACTGGGGTTGTTTGTATTTTATTTTATTTTATTTTTATTTTTATTTTAGTGATTGCCTGAGGAAACCTTAATTATATTTTGGGGCAAATCATGATACAAGGAAAGGGCTGGTAGGGTGGTTAGGGCGCTACCAGAAAGTTAGAAGATGTGGCAAGGCAGGGGTTCGAGCCACTGAGTTCGTGCCTGGAAGTTTTAATTTTTGCACTAAGTAGGGTGTTGAGCTAGGAAGGTTTAAGAATAAAATTTGTGAGCATATAGCACAAAAGGCGCCCTGGCCGAGTGGCCAAGGGAGCTGCTTGAAGGCTGCGGCAACGAGGTCCGGAGTTCGAGTCTTGTTGGGCGCGCGAGCGTTTTAAATTTTTGTTTGGTGTTAAGGTGAAGGGGAGCGATTAAGGGAGTGTTTAAAAGTTTCTGGGACGGGTCAATGTCATCAAAGGAACATTGGCCTAGTGGTTGGGGTGTGGGGGTTTCTTCCTCACATCTTGGGTTCGAAACCCCTGGGCAACAGATGGGTGTTTTGTTTTTGGCCTCTGGCATTAAATGCGTGAGGGAGCCAAGGGATGGAAGCTTAAATGTAATTCGCGTCGAGACATGGCATGAAAGTCTCAGTAGCAGAAATGGCGGGGCGCTTGGGCATGTTCCTTCAGGTCCCATGTTCGAGCCCTAGGAGTCGCACTTAGGGCGTTTTAAGTTTTTACTTGTAGCGCGTAAGCTAAAGGCGCCAATGAAGTAAAGCTTAAAAGAAATCTATGATGCGTTTATATCATGAAAGTCAGGTCGGTCAAGCGGTTGAGGCGTGGGAGTTTCTGCCCCAGGTCTCGGGTTCGAGACCCAGCAGTAGCCTGGAGTATTTATTTTTATTTTCTCTATAACCGGCGTGGGTATGGCCTGCGCATGGGCTCCAAATTTGAGGAAGGCATGCTGCCTTTGTTTTGTTTTAATTATTTTATTATTTAGAATATGGGTTTATTTATTTTATGTTTGGTATGGGATGGTGTTATGTTATATTATATTAGATTATTATTATTATATAGAAAAGATGATGGGTTAGTGATGGAAAGAAGGATTTAATATTGGGTTATCTTATTTCAAGAGTGTTGGAAATTGTCATGGAATGGGAAAAAGAAAGGAGCATGATCGGCTGGGGTGTTAGCAAAGCTTGGCCGATTTTCCTTGTTTCATTTTGGTACATGGCCGGTTTTGAGTAGATTAGAAGAGAGCCAAAATTCCTTTTTTTCCACCTTCTTTTCCTTCCAAATTGTCCCTTGGCCGAATGAAGTATGGCCAAATTTCTTTAGTTGTTTTTGGTTCCTTTTTAGTTGTGCATGCCGAACCTTACTTCTTCTTCCTCTCCTTCATTTTCGTTTGAGGTAGCCAACTATCCCATTTTTTTTTCTACAAGACTTGGCCGAAATTTGGTGTGCATTAAGGTGAAGCAATCGTCAAGGAATTTCAACAACCCCTATTCAAGAGGTAGTTTCCGGGCTTTAGTTAATAAAGGAAGGAAAGGCGTTTTCAAAGGTTGGTAAGTGTACTTCTTTAACATGAGATTTCTTCTCTTCCTTTTGGGTGCCGAAAGCTTGAGTTAAAGCATTGGTAATGATTGGCCGATTATCCGTGAGTATCTTGATAGGTAACTTTTGAGTTTAGTCGACACCAAGGAGTACTTTGGATTTTGATTCTTCGGAGGATCTCAACGAGTCAAACAATAACTTGGGATTTCGGAGGGGACTAATCGGCTAAGAAATCAGAAGTTTTCGGGATTTCGATCACGTTGGTTCGTGTTGATAAAGGATCGGCCTAGGGCCCTATTTTGGGTATGTTACGACCAATAACTTCGGGATTTTTTAGTAAATCAAATGAGACCCCTAAATACTAATCTATGATGGCCGAATATAGGAGCATTACGAGGACAAGTTCGGGACTTTTATATTATTGCATAGATACGGGATTTCTTTTTAGACCCTCGATTAAATAGGTGTGTAAGCTCTTACACACTTTATTAGTAATAATTGTTATTGTGATGATATTATGACCTCTCATTTAGAAATTTTGCCTTGGGGGCATAAGCTTGGTTATCGGGTAAGTCCCTTATTACTCGATCTATGATATATGTTGTGTATGCCATCATATGCTGTTAAATGCTATGCTATATACAAATGCATGATATATGGGATCATGATACTTGTTATGTGAGCATGATGATGGTGGGGATTGATGAGAGGGAGTAAAAATCGTGTCGACGGACACCAGTGGTTTGGTACCACATTTCGTGACTACGGTCACCAGAGGTTTGGCACCTCCAGAGGTTTGGCACCTCATAGCGTCTCGTCCCTGTGGATTAATTCCACCGTGGGTTGGCCCCACATTTGAGATACGGGATCGACGCCAGTGATTTGGTATCACACGATGGGTTGGCCCCATCATTTGATTGTGACTTCGGGTCACCAGTGGTTTGGCACCACCAGTGGTTTGGCACCACAAGTATTGACGGATATCGTGACTTTAAGTCACCAGTGGTTTGGCACCACCAGTGGTTTGGTACCACACGGGGTAGAAAAAGGAGCATGGATGGCTAGGTTGGGTTGCATAATTGCATGTCATACTAATATCTTGTGTATGAGTGGTATTATCGGGTTGGGGATTTACACACTGAGTCTTGGTGACTCACCCCTTTTTCTACCTTTCTCAGGTGAGTAGAGCGCGGAGACGGAGCCGGGGAGGACTCGCGGCGGCCATGTTTGTTTTGTGGACTTGAAATTTTATTCTGCCCCGCTTTAAGTTTATTATTCACTACAATTCGATTGGGTTGTAATATGGCCGCTTATTATTAATTTGGATGATTAGGTAGTTGTTTTTACTTTATTATATAACTGATGAACTTATGAACTATTAAGCAAATCGGTTAAAAGTAACGTTTTCAAAATAAGTACTCGTATGCGTTTTCAAAAATGTTACCATCGGGTAACGAAATTTTCTAAGTTATCGATCACTCTAACGTTCTAAAAATTTAAATGATCAATGGTTTTAAAGGAAGAAAGGATTTTCAACTCAATCGGATTTATCAAATCAACCCACTTGAGTTTTAGCAAATACCGTCTTATACTCTTAACAATTTTTTTTAAAATTTCTACTACTAGTCCAAACCTTTCAAATTCCTTTTTTTACTCCGTGACATACCAGATCCGGTCAAGGCTCGTGGACCGGGTTTAGGGTGTTACAATTTTGGTATCAGAGCCAGGTTCAAAACTCGGCTGTGAGGGCCTAAGGCCTAAAAATGTTTTTCTAGATAGGCTTTTGAAAACCTCTATGAAAATGGTTTTGGTTGAACAACATGGCGTCGAGTCTCCGGCACCGATCCACTCTTGTAAGTATCTTTAATCTATGTGTGAATGATTATCTGTAAAGGGGTAGAAATGGGATGTAGATAGTATAAAAAGTATGTGAACTTTAGGACTAGTTTACCCCAACAATTGCATAAGATTTTAATAGCATTAATAAACAAACCTATGACTAAGTCGCCGAGTTAGGGTGTGGTAATCCTTGTACGCATGTCTACGATTGGATCCGGAAGAGCTTGGTATTTAAGTGGTCCTAGTAACTCACCTCCTCTTCGCGGGAATCCTACCTGGTGCGTAGCTTTGGTTCACCCTAACCATGAGGACTTGTTCGTGGGCTAAACCCTATTATTAAAACCCGAAGGGGAATTAGCCGCGTTTTGATAAAAACTTTAGTTTTAAAGACTTCCCTCAAACTTGTGAGATTTTTTTTTATTATTAAAAAATTCTCTTGATTTATGGACATTTTAAAATACCCTTAGTGGTAAATTACAAAAAAAAAACGCCCCTAGTTTTAAAATCTACTAAGCTACCCCAAATTTTAACAAAATTTTCCTTATTTTACAAGCATACCCAAAATCCCTAATTTACAAAATATCAAAAATGTCGTGATTTTGGAAAATTACGAAATTGCCCCTAATTTGCAAATTACCAAAATGACCCTGATTTTCAAGGTTTTTGCAACACTACCAATTTGGGAAGACAACTTCTCAAAAAGAACCCCAAGTTTTGCAAATTTTTAAGTTTCCCTTGATTTGTCAAGATTTACAAACTTACTTTGTTTTATTACCAAAATACCCCTGTAGGATAAATGACGAAAATACCCCCGGGTTAAGAATTAGTCAAAGAGGGTGATGGAATTGGTGAATGTGTATCTTCGAATACAATAGAAGACTTGAAACTTGTTTGATCGAAAGAACAACTTTTTAACTTCGCCCATAAAACTCTTTGCTAATAATCAGTGAAACATTGGCTAACTCATAAAACTTTTTAAGACAGATTGCGCTATAAGAAATGAGTTCTAGAGGTCGCGGCCTTCGGGGACGCGGTAGAGGCCGGATGGCCATGTCAGAACCAGTTAGGTCGGGCCAAGGATCAGATAATGAGATACCACCTCCACCACCACCCCCAACTTTTGGTGTTGGACATCTGGATCAGGCGGGAGGTGAGTCGGTATCGCAGGCTATGCTGCGTGTTTTAGAGATGATGGCTGGGACCGGTAGAGGTACAAGAGCTCGAAAGTCTGTATCTGAGCGACTCCGATCCAACGGAGCTGAAGTATTTCGAGGTGTGTCAGGTGTCGCACCCAGTACGGGCGAATATTGGTTAGAATCGACCGAGAGGATCATGGACGATCTCGATTTAACAAATGAGGAGAAGCTGAAAGGAGCAGTGTCGCTTCTAAAAGACGAGTCATACCAGTGGTGGCTCACGGTTCGAGATGGTGCTACGGCAGATGACCTTACTTGGGAATACTTCAAAGCTACTTATCAGAAGAAGTATGTGGGCACCAGTTATACTGATACTCAGAGGAAAGCTTTTCTGGGATTAGTACAAGGAAATAAGTCGGTATCTGAGTATGAGGCAGAATTCCTGAGGCTGAGCCGCTATGCTCGGGGAGTTGTGTCAACTGAGCATGATCGTTGCGTCCGTTTTGAATACGGACTTAGGGATGATTTAAGGTTGTTGATTGCTCCACAGTAGGTGCGTGAGTTTGCTGTTTTGGTAGAGAAGGCTAAGGTAGCCGAAAGGGTCAGGGAGTCTGTGAGGCAGAACTATGATAGGAGCAAGCAGAAAAGAGGTGTTGGGTCATCTGGATCGGGAAATAATGCACAAAAAAGGGCCAGGCAGAGTGGGCCAAATCAGGCTGGAAGGCCCATGGCTACAAATCAGAGACCGGCTCAGTGTAATCGTTGTGGGAAGTCACATTGGGGAAGTTGTTGGACCGGTGAGAGGGGTTGCTTTGAATGTGGATCTTTGGATCACCGTGTAAGGGATTGTCCTCGGAAGTTGGTAAGGAATCAGCCAGAGGGTCAGAACCGTGCTCAGGCTAGGAATGTGGGACCACCACAGAGGGGTCGTGGTAATGGTAGAGGAAGCAATGGTCCTAATCGAGGTTGCGGAGTTCAGGGCAGAGGTACAGGCAACACAGAAGCTAGGCAGCCTGGCTTAGTCTACGCAGCGAGGCATCGTGAGGAGGGTGACGCACCGGACATCATAACCGGTACGTTCCTAATTTTTGGTCTTCCCTATGTTGCATTAATTGATGTGGGTTCGACGCATTCATACGTTGCTAGTAGTGTGGTAGAGACTATGAACTTGGATTTTGAGACTGCTTCTAGGGAGATGACTGTAATTAGCCCTCTAGGACACTCTGTGGTAGTGAACAAGCTATATAGAGATATACCCCTAGAACTCCAAGGGGTAGTGTTTGTGGCTGATCTGATGGAACTGTCGTTTGGGGAGTTCGATCTAATTCTTGGAATGGACTGGCTGGTTAAGTATCAGGCAAGGTTGGATTGCGCTGCTAAGCGCATGGTTCTAAAGACGGCTAAGGATGATGAAGTGGTCATGATAGGTAACAGAAGAGATTATCTATCCAATGTAGTGTCTGCCTTGAAGGCAGAGAAAATGATCAGAAAAGGGTGTGAGGCGTTGTTGGTTCGAATTTATGCCTTGGAGGCTAGGGAGTCAGCAGTTGAGAAGGTCCGAACTGTAGGGGAATTCGCTGATGTGTTTCCAGAAGAACTCCCAGGTCTGCCTCCAGATCGGGAAGTGGAGTTCGGTATAGACTTGTTGCCCGGAACGGCCCCTGTGTCTATAGCACCCTACCGAATGGCACCAAAGGAGTTGGTGGAGCTGAAGGCTCAAATTCAGGAACTCTTGGATAGAGGGTTCACTCGACCTAGTATATCTCCGTGGGGAGCACCTGTGTTGTTTGTCAAGAAGAAAGACAGGTCAATGCGGATGTGTATCGACTACCATCAGCTAAACAAGTTAACGATCAAAAACAAGTATCCGTTGCCTTGGATTGACGACCTGTTTGATCAACTGAAGGGTGCATCAGTGTTCTCGAAGATAGATCTTAGGTCGGGCTATCATCAACTTAAGGTAAAGGAGGCTGATGTGCATAAGACGGCATTCCGTACCCGGTATGGGCATTACGAGTTCTTAGTGATGCCGTTTGGGTTGACCAACGCGCCGGCAGCGTTCATGGACTTAATGAATAGGGTGTTTCAGCAATACTTAGATCAATTTTTTGTGGTGTTTATAGACGACATATTGGTTTACTCGAGGACGGAGGAGGAACATGATAGGCATTTGCGCATAGTTCTACAAGTACTGAGGGAGGAGCAGTTGTATGCCAAATTCAGTAAGTGCGAATTTTGGCTTAGGGAGGTGACTTTCTTGGGTCACGTGGTGTCAGCTGAAGGGATTAGAGTGGACCCTCGCAAGGTTGAAGCGGTGTTGGACTGGAAACCACCTAGGTCAGTGGCGGAAATTCGAAGTTTTCTGGGTCTGGCCGGGTATTATCGAAGATTTGTGGAAGGATTCTCTTTAATCGCAGCACCGTTGACTAAGTTATTAAGAAAAGGAGTTCCATTTGTTTGGTCAGAGAAACAGCAAGAAAGTTTTGATAAGCTAAGGAAGATTCTGACGGAAGCTCCAATTTTGGTACAGCCTGAGGCAGGGAAATTGTTCACGGTTTATTGTGATGCGTCCCATAATGGTTTGGGATGTGTATTGATACAGGAAGGGAAGGTAGTGGCCTATGCATCCCGTCAGCTAAGACCGCATGAGGTTAACTATCCGACTCACGACTTGGAGTTAGCGGCAGTGGTCTTCGCTTTGAAGATATGGAGGCATTACTTGTATGGGGAAAAGTCGATAGTCTATACGGATCATAAAAGTTTGAGGTATCTCTTGACCTAGAAGGACTTAAATTTGAGACAACGCCGATGGATTGAACTGCTGAAGGACTACAACTGTTCAATTGAGTACCATCCAGGCAAGGCTAACGTAGTGGCTGATGCGTTGAGCCGAAAGGTCGTGACAGACTTAAGGGCGATGTTTGCTCGTCTCAGTCTATACGACGATGGAAGCCTTTTGGCGGAGTTGCAAGTTAAGCCAACTTGGATCGAGGAGATTAAGGAAAAGCAATTAGGGGATGACAGTTTAAACGCACGGAGGTTGCAAGTTCAAGATGGCGGTTTGGAAGGGTATGGTTTGACTGGTGATGGTGTGTTATGTTTTCAAGGGCGGCCTTGCATGCCGAATGATGAGGGATTGAGGCAAAGAATTCTTCAGGATGCACATAGCAGCCCATACGCTATGCATCCTGGAGGTAGCAAGATGTATGGAGATTTACGGAAGCAGTTCTGGTGGCCAGGGTTGAAGCGTGAGGTAACTGAATTTGTAGGAAGGTGTCTCACGTGTCAGCGAGTAAAGGCTGAACATCAGTTACCATCTGGGTTACTTCAACCAGTGAAGATTCCTCAATGGAAATGGGAGAGGATCACTATGGACTTCGTCAGTGGGCTACCCCTCACACCCAGCAAGAAGGACGCAGTTTGGGTGATTGTGGACCGTCTGACCAAGTCGGCTCACTTCATACCGGTAAGGGTGGATTACTCGCTTCAGAAGTTAGCTAAGTTATATGTGGCGGAGATAGTGAGGTTGCACGGTGTGCCAGTGTCGATCATCTCAGACAGGGATCCCAGATTTACGTCGAGGTTATGGAGAGCGCTACATCAGGCTTTGGGTACACGTTTGGATTTCAGTACAGCATTCCATCCACAGTCTGATGGGCAGTCGGAAAGGGTTATTCAAATTTTAGAGGACATGTTAAGAGGCTGCGTTTTGGACTTCAGAGGTAGTTGGGAAGAGTTTTTTCGATTAGCTGAGTTCGCATACAACAACAGTTTTCAGGCAAGCATTAAGATGGCACCATATGAAGCGTTTTATGGTAGGAGGTGTCGCACACCCACTTGTTGGACGGAGTTGGGTGAGCGACGGATGTTAGGACCGGAATTGGTTGCAGAAACTGAGGATAAGGTGAAGAAGATCCAAGCTCGGTTGAAAGAAGCCTCGGATAGACAAAAGTCATATGCCGATCTCAAGCGGAGGGACATAGAGTTTGCCGTGGGAGACGAAGTTTTTCTGAAGGTCTCGCCATGGAAGAAAGTGTTAAGATTTGGGAAAAAGGGCAAGTTAAGTCCAAGGTTCATTGGACCGTTTAAGGTGTTGAGACGAGTGGGACCAGTAGCTTATCAGCTCGAGTTGCCAGCAGAACTAAGTCAGATTCACGATGTGTTCCATGTCTCCATGCTTAGACGCTATCGTTCTGAACCATCACACGTCTTGGCAGTTGAGGAAGTTGAGGTGAGTCCAGATTTGACGGTGGAAGAGGAACCTGTGCAGATCCTAGATCGGGATGTAAAAGTTTTGCGTAAGAAGTCAGTTCCTTTAGTGAAGGTCCTATGGCGGAATCATGGCGTGGAGGAAGCAACGTGGGAGCCCGAGGATGTGATGCGGCAGCAATACCCCCAACTCTTCTGATCCAGGTAATTTTGAGGACGAAATTATTTTAAGGGGGTAGAACTGTAACATCCTGCAACTGGGGTTGTTTGTATTTTATTTTATTTTATTTTTATTTTTATTTTAGTGATTGCCTGAGGAAACCTTAATTATATTTTGGGGCAAATCATGATACAAGGAAAGGGCTGGTAGGGTGGTTAGGGTGCTACCAGAAAGTTAGAAGATGCGGCAAGGCAGGGGTTCGAGCCACTGAGTTCGTGCCTGGAAGTTTTAATTTTTGCACTAAGTAGGGTGTTGAGCTAGGAAGGTTTAAGAATAAAATTTGTGAGCATATAGCACAAAAGGCGCCCTGGCCGAGTGGCCAAGGGAGCTGCTTGAAGGCTGCGGCAACGAGGTCCGAGTTCGAGTCTTGTTGGGCGCGCGAGCGTTTTAAATTTTTGTTTGGTGTTAAGGTGAAGGGGAGCGATTAAGGGAGTGTTTAAAAGTTTCTGGGACGGGTCAATGTCATCAAAGGAACATTGGCCTAGTGGTTGGGGTGTGGGGGTTTCTTCCTCACATCTTGGGTTCGAAACCCCTGGGCAACAGATGGGTGTTTTGTTTTTGGCCTCTGGCATTAAATGCGTGAGGGAGCCAAGCGATGGAAGCTTAAATGTAATTCGCGTCGAGACATGGCATGAAAGTCTCAGTAGCAGAAACGGCGGGGCGCTTGGGCATGTTCCTTCAGGTCCCATGTTCGAGCCCTAGGAGTCGCACTTAGGGCGTTTTAAGTTTTTACTTGTAGGCGTAAGCTAAAGGCGCCAATGAAGTAAAGCTTAAAAGAAATCTATGATGCGTTTATATCATGAAAGTCAGGCCGGTCAAGCGGTTGAGGAGTGGGAGTTTCTGCCCCAGGTCTCGGGTTCGAGACCCAGCAGCAGCCTGGAGTATTTATTTTTATTTTCTCCATAACCGGCGTGGGTATGGCCTGCGCATGGGCTCCAAATTTGAGGAAGGCATGCTGCCTTTGTTTTGTTTTAATTATTTTATTATTTGGAATATGGGTTTATTTATTTTATGTTTGGTATGGGATGGTGTTATGTTATATTATATTAGATTATTATTATTATATAGAAAAGATGATGGGTTAGTGATGGAAAGAAGGATTTAATATTGGGTTATCTTATTTCAAGAGTGTTGGAAATTGTCATGGAATGGGAAAAAGAAAGGAGGATGATCGGCTGGGGTGTTAGCAAAGCTTGGCCGATTTTCCTTGTTTCATTTTGGTACATGGCCGGTTTTGAGTAGATTAGAAGAGAGCCAAAATTCCTTTTTCTCCACCTTCTTTTCCTTCCAAATTGTCCCTTGGCCGAATGAAGTATGGCCAAATTTCTTTAGTTGTTTTTGGTTCCTTTTTAATTGTGCATGCCGAACCTTGCTTCTTCTTCCTCTCCTTCATTTTCGTTTGAGGTAGCCGACTATCCCATTTTTTTTTTCTACAAGACTTGGCCGAAATTTGGTGTGCATTAAGGTGAAGCAATCGTCAAGGAATTTCAACAACCCCTATTCAAGAGGTGGTTTCCGGGCTTTAGTTAATAAAGGAAGGAAAGGCGTTTTCAAAGGTTGGTAAGTGTACTTCTTTAACATGAGATTTCTTCTCTTTCTTTTGGGTGCCGAAAGCTTGAGTTAAAGCATTGGTAATGATTGGCTGATTATCCGTGAGTATCTTGATAGGTAACTTTTAAGTTTAGTCGACACCAAGGAGTACTTTGGATTTTGATTCTTCGGAGGATCTCAACGAGTCAAACAATAACTTAGGATTTCGGAGGGGACTAATCGGCAAAGAAATCAGAAGTTTTCGGGATTTCGATCACGTTGGTTCGTTTGATAAAGGATCGGCCTAGGGCCCTATTTTGGGTATGTTACGACCAATAACTTTGGGATTTGTTAGTAAATCAAATGAGACCCTTAAATACTAATCTATTATGGCCGAATATAGGAGCATTACGAGGACAAGTTCGGGACTTTTATATTATTGCATAGATACGGGATTTCTTTTTAGACCCTCGATTAAATAGGTGTGTAAGCTCTTACACACTTTATTAGTAATAATTGTTATTGTGATGATATTATGACCTCTCATTTAGAAATTTTGCCTTGGGGGCATAAGCTTGGTTATCGGGTAAGTCCCTTATTACTCGATCTATGATATATGTTGTGTATGCCATCATATGTTGTTAAATGCTATGCTATATACAAATACATGATATATGGGATCATGATACTTGTTATGTGAGCATGATGATGGTGGGTATTGATGAGAGGGAGTAAAAATCGTGTCGACGGACACCAGTGGTTTGGTACCACATTTCGTGACTACGGTCACCACAGGTTTGGCACCTCCAGAGGTTTGGCACCTCATAGCGTCTCGTCTCTGTGGATTAATTCCACCGTGGGTTGGCCCCACATTTGAGATACGGGATCGACGCCAGTGATTTGGTATCACACGATGGGTTGGCCCCATCATTTGATTGTGACTTCGGGTCACCAATGGTTTGGCACCACCAGTGGTTTGGCACCACAAGTATTGACGGATATCGTGACTTTAAGTCACCAGTGGTTTGGCACCACCAGTGGTTTGGTACCACACGGGGTAGAAAAAGGAGCATGGATGGCTAGGTTGGGTTGCATAATTGCATGTCATACTAATATCTTGTGTATGAGTGGTATTATCGGGTTGGGGATTTACACACTGAGTCTTGGTGACTCACCCCTTTTTCTACCTTTCTCAGGTGAGTAGAGCGCGGAGACGGAGCCGGGGAGGACTCGCGGCGGCCATGTTTGTTTTGTGGACTTGAAATTTTATTCTGCCCCGCTTTAAGTTTATTATTCACTACAATTCGATTGGGTTGTAATATGGCCGCTTATTATTATTTTGGATGATTAGGTAGTTGTTTTTACTTTATTATATAACTGATGAACTTATGAACTGTTAAGCAAATCGGTTAAAAGTAACGTTTTCAAAATAAGTACTCGTATGCGTTTTCAAAAATGTTACCATCGGGTAACGAAATTTTCTAAGTTATCGATCACTCTAACGTTCTAAAAATTTAAATGATCAATGGTTTTAAAGGAAGAAAGGATTTTCAACTCAATCGGATTTATCAAATCAACCCACTTGAGTTTTAGCAAATACCGTCTTATACTCTTAACAATTTTTTTTAAAATTTCTACTACTAGTCCAAACCTTTCAAATTCCTTTTTTTACTCCGTGACATACCAGATCCGGTCAAGGCTCGTGGGCCGGGTTTGGGGTGTTACAACTGCATTGATGAAAATCAAAATCGAGTCAGTTTTGATTTGATAGTGCAGAAGTTGAAGGCTAAAAGTCTTCCAACTTCAAAGCATAGTTTCAAATCAGTTAATATCGTACAAAATTTGAAATAGGCCCATGACGGACTTTGGCAGAGAAGACATTGTGGAAATACGAGTCAATATGGAGATTTGTGGAGTATGTCTCACATTTCGGTCAAGTTAAGACACAACCAGAAAGTGACGCCGCAATGAGGAGGAGCTCCTCATCCCAACGAGCTGCCAACGTCACGATGAAAAGAAGACCATCGTCCCGATGATGTGAAACCACCTTGTCTTGACGACACAAATTCCATGTCACAATGTGGCGACGTGTCATGCAATTTTCTCGATTTTCTTTTCCCAGTTAAACTCTGATTATTTGTTTTAATCAAACTCTAATTAGTGTAGATTATTTTAATATTATTTAACCTACTAAATTAGCGTATAAATAGGCCTTTTACAACCTTAGAAAGATAACCCATAACATATTTAAGTATTAGTTTTTACAAGCTTTCAGAGAATTTTGTGTTTACGCCTTGAGGGTTCTTATTTTTTGGGTTTTGGGGTTTATTTTTTTTTATCTCCATCTTTGTACTCTTTGTTTTTGCCGTTATAGTAAATTTATCTTTACCCATGGTTTTTTATCCTCTTCTGTGGGGTTTTTCCACGTAAATATTTGTGTTCAATCTTTTTAATTTTCTTCGATATTTTATTTGTTCGTTGCTTAATTGGGTTCATCCCTAACAATAAGAGTTTGTTTGTGTGATTAAATAATCTTTAATTAATGTCACACATAGGCATGATATGTTAAGAGCCAAAGATTCATGTATATAAAAAAACCATTAAGGATGTAGATTGGAGAGGAGGAGGAAAAAATTGAAGAGTTATAACATTAAAAAATTGCTACAAATGATGTTTTTGCTAATACATAAAGGAAGTGCAAATGTTTTATTGAAATACTAAGTAAGTAGCTGATATAAAATGAATTAAGGAGACCCTGATTGACAAATTGATTGGTAAATGTTAATAATAATATCATGTAGAAAGGATATGTAACAGCCTAAATGGTGTCGGAAACAGTTATTCGAGATCACTAAATCCTACGAGTGAGTTTGAAAATTTTATTATTTAATAATTATGAGTTAAATGAGATGTTAGAAAGACTTTTGAATTAGTAATTTGTGATTTAGAAGAATTTATTAGGTGAATTGGGTTTGAAAACGAGGTATCGAGACATCAATTTCATAAACCGAGCCATAAATATTTATAAAAATATTTACGGAGTGTCAATAGGTTAGTATTAAAGTTTCGTTAGAAAATTTTAACGTTTTATAGTTAATTAATTAAAAAGGACTAAATTAAAAAGGTGCAAAATTTGCTAAAGTGATTAAATAGCTTAACACTACGCTTGGTTCACTGTAATGGAATAGGACTATAATTGAATAGAGCTGTAATGGAATAGAGTTGTAATAAGTAATTTAACTGTTTGGTTGAATGGAATGGAATAGAACTGTAATAGTATTCTTGTGTTTGGTTGAATGGAATGATGTTGTAATAGCATAAGGAAAAGAACTAAAATGATCAAAATACCCTTAGCAGATTTTTTTTAAGTAGATGATTATTGTTATTGTTATTAAATTTTAATAAGGTTATTATTGAAAATAATTTAATAAAAATAATAAATAATTTAATCATATTTTAACATAATTATTATTAAATATAATTTAATAACATTCTTAATATAATTATTATATGAATTAAAAAAATCAAAATATATAATACTATAAAAATATATATATATAATCTACTTTATTATTTTTAAATTGCAATACATATTTAATGTGCTAAAATATCATTACTGAAACAAATAATTTAATTATTCTACAAAAAAAAATTAAATATTAGAAGTAATTAATTAACTTGAGAATTATATTTCACATCCAAGCATAATATTCATATATTAACAAAAAGTTACATGATTTCATTAGTTTATATGTCATAATCCATATGTTTTCAAATTTTACAACATCAAAAAGTTACAACATTGTAATGACATTCTATCATGTCATTATACCATCCAAATATTACAAACACAAAAAGATACCAAAATATAATCAACACAACCATAATTTTTAATGGTCAGCAAGAAATCTTCTGACCCATTCCAACCGCACAGCAGAAGGTAAACTAAAGAAAATGAGCATTTGCATTGGATGATCTAGAATTTTGCTCAATGCTCGAAAGCGCTCATCCTCAGTTAAACCTTCTACTTCACATAATGTTGGATATAATTTCAGAGCACTTTCTTGAATGGCCATTTCTGACTTTTGTTGAATTAGCACTTCGGAGGCAATACTCTTACTGATTTCAAGGCCAACAGTCCATATATTTTTCGCCAATAAAGTGGCAGCATCATTAAATGAAGTAGAAGAATCACTTGCATCAAAAATCTTTTTTTTTTCTTCTTTGAAGATGTGGAATCACCTTGGTTTCTACCTGGTTGCGGTTGTGTAGCTGAAAGATCCATATCATCCAAAGAAACATCAGCTTCGTTTCTTTCTTCATTAGTATTTGTAGCAGCCACATCCTCAACATCTATTTCTTCAATAATATCAGCGGCTATTTGAGCTTCTTTCCCAGTGGCTCGATCTTTTGCATAGATGGCAGTAAGTTGGTCATAATAAGGGAAACTCCGATGTCTAAATTGAGCAGCTTCTTTATGACTCTATAAAAAATGAGGAATTCATATTAGATATAAGTTTGGTCAAAATAAGATAATAAAGACTTGAAATAATTCTTACTTTTATATATGAGTTCCACACCGCATCTTCAGCAACAACAAGCTGCCTATGCTCATCCCAACCAAAGTCGCTATTGTTTTTTCCACTAAGCATGTCATAAACGATTGACCAATCCCTTTTCAATGTCCTAATCCTCGATTCAAGATTAGGTTTAACCTTCAACATGGCATGGGGTAAAACTTTTTCTAACATTTTTTCCAACTCATTTAAATACCCGACTTTGAATCCCGTATTTGCATTAAAGGTTCCAACATTGTGCAAGTCGACCATGCAAGCAACTGGAACCCATTCCCTTTTGGTTCCTTGAGAATTTTGGGAAGAAGCACTTGATTGTGAAAAACCTGACATAATTATCTTAAGAAAAAAAAACGCAAATTAAAACTAAGTTCAATATTATGTATCAAAAGATCAACGCTTTATAAAACTATAACACATGATGAATCAAAGGAAAATAAATTATCATTCAACAAGTCTAGTACAATACAAAAAAATAATTCAAACACCACCAAAGTTTCATAAACTAGATACATGAAATAACATAAACAACGTAACGTTTACTATTTTTACCCTAAACCTAACTAATTTCTAGATGCTTGCCATTCATCGAACATTTGGTTGGCTAGTTCCATCCTCCAAGTAGCCCATGCATCCGATGGATGAATATTTACGATATTCGGTTCATCATCATCTATCACATTACTAGGTAATCCTTCTTCCAACTCCGCTTCAATAGGATCAAGACTCATATAGGTTCTAATAAAATTATGGAGCAAGCAACATGCAATAATGATTCTATTGTGCACCCTCACAGGATAGAATGATGGACTCCTAAGTATTCCCCATCTAAGTTTTAATAACCCAAAACATCTTTCAATAATATTACACGCCGAAGCATGTTTCAAATTGAAAAATTCTTATGGAGTACTTGGTTGGTAACCCTGATGCCACTCATTCAAATGATATCTTTGTCCTCTAAAATGGTGCAAGAAATCCCTCACAATTTGTGTATTCAGCATCAACTAGATAATAACAACCTATAAAAAGAAACTATTTGTCATGGTTAATTTCCCATAAAAGTATGATCTTAAAAATTAATTCAAATTCCTATAATTTTGCACTTTACCATACGGAACTTTTAGTCCATGTCTCCTACTAATAGCATCTCAAAGAACTCGTCCATCAGCAACAGAACCTTCCCAACAAGGAAGAACATAAACAAAATGCATATCAGGTGTACAAACACCTAACAAATTTGTTGCTATGTCACATTTTCGCGTTCGATATCTAGATTTATCAACTTTTGGAACCCTAATCTTGATGTGGGTTCCATCTAAAGCACCTAAGCAATTCTACATCACATGTATAAAACCTCGAGTTAGGATACTATATTTAAATCTAAATGGATTAAATTATGTACGAGCTATATATAGTATTCACTCCAATACCTTGAACCATTTCCACCTTGGGTCTGTAGAATTAGCTGTAATTGGCTCTGCCTTTTTAAATAACACATCTTGTAAGCGTATGACAGCATTTAAAACATTGTGAAATGATCTACTAACGGTTTCCCCAGACCTATTAAAGTGATGCTTGATAACTCTATTTTTAAGGCGATGAGAAATGATATTTAAAAACATTGCCACTTGCTCATCAACAAGCATGTTCTTGACGACTTCAATCCCCCTAAAGTTTGTAACATCTCACATAGTTTTAAAAAGGTAATTCTATTCATCCTAACTTGTTCAATACAGGTCTCGTCACTAGCATATAGAAGTCTTTTCACATAATCTTGTTGTGCATAAAAATCTAAAATATAGGATCTAATCCTTGGTCTATAAGTATGTAGGCTATGGATGGCACCCAATGCAACTAAGAACCAACTCGCAACAGTACACATTTGCAACCATATTGTAATAGCAAGACCAATTCTTTTACGCCTCTCACTTTGTACAATTAAAGGCAAACGAGCCATAACTGCAATATATTAAAGTGTTACATATATTCAAATCATAGTAAAAGGGTCACATTTCTTCAATACTAATTTCAATAACAGTAAAACAAAATCAAAGAATTTAATTGCCATATAATTTACAGTGATTCAGTGAATACAAGATGCTCAACCCTGGGTGCAGGAAGCAACCAAACAAGCCAAATAAAAAGAAGAATCAATAACAACCTGTCAAAGAAAAATGAACCATACATTAAGAATATTTACAAAGCACAAAATAGAAATTACAACCTATCAAAGATGTTTACAATAACTTATTACAATGAGGTAAAAATAATTGCGACAAAAGAGATTTGCAGACACTATTTGTAGTTTATTAACGTATTACAAAAAGGCAGGCAAAAGGAAGCATTTCATTTATTAGCATACATCATTTTTATTTACACGAGAGCTTAAATCAATACCTAATGACATACTTGAGTTAATATTAAATGTTTTAATAGAATCAAAAAGGGGAAATGAAATAAGTAAATAAACCCAATTGTATTTTTATTAGGTTTTAAAATGATTTAAAAAAGGAAATCAATCCGTATCCAACTATTGTTACAGAGAATAAAATAGGGGAAACATTAATTAAGTACATGCACATTTTTACTCAAATAAACCAAAGAAAAAGAAAATCTTTCCAGTACAATGATATACTAAACTTCAATTTAGTTGGTATTAAGTACATGCACATTTTTACTCGTATTTAAAATTTTGAGTGAATTATAAATAGAGATAGACATTATATTAAAATAAATAAGTTCAATAATCTTTTTTTTAAAAGTAAAATAAATTAATTCATCTATATTTAAAAATAATTGGTAAAAAACCTCTCTAGTCCATCTCTATTTTTATATTGAGCAAGTCGATCCCTTTAAAAAAATCGAAACAATTTAATCCTCTAAAAAGTCAATAAATCTAATTTTATCGTTTACATATTTACACAAATGTTGCGGGCTAAATTTGTTAAATCATGAATGTGTAAATTTTGAGGTATAAAATAATTATTATACTAATTAAAATTATGTACTTTTGATGGAATACATTACAATATGATTAATTATTCTTAAATACTCACTTTTAAAATTAATAAAATTTTATTTTCCAACATAATTTAAAATCATACTACAACAGATATTGATAAGCAATCTACCATACATAAGATAAATATATTGTCTTTGAAGAATACTTTTTTCTTGAAATAAACTGCAGTTAATATCATTATCAAGCGATGATGTTTTAGCAGCCTAGAAGAACAATGCCCTTGGAAACAACAGCGAAAACCAACTACTCATTCTTTAGCACTTTGAGTGATAAATAAATATATCTGAAACCAAAAAACAGAGATGAACAGGCAACGACAAAGGATTTATAAAGAAGAAATCATAAAATCATAAAAAAGACCAACTGAAATACAAGTAATAAAGAATAGATCTAGAGAGGGCAAAAAGAGAGAGAATAAGAGAGAAACCTAGCCTTGTCTTGCAACTGTCCAATTTTATCAGCGACAAGAGAGTACTCTGCCTCGAGGGTTTCACATCCAAATTCAATTCCCTTTGATGTTGCTAGCTACAACATTTAAAAAGTAAAAGTTAACAGATAAGATTATCCAAAGAATCCTTTGGTACAAAGTATTTTTGCTGAAAATGCTAGATTATAGCAGTCTCTGTAGTCAATATTTTATAGATCCAATATGATACGAGGAACTACTTAACCTGGTTCAGATTAGTTCCACTTTGATGATTATTGGCAATCCTCCTCTTTAGTTCTACAAGGTGAAAAAAGAAGTATAAGTAACTTGTAAAGTCCAAAAGAAATAGGTCCTTATTTCAGCATAGTATTAGTCAAGAGATTGCTTATGACATTCCCTATGCCTAAAAAGCAAGAGTCTCATGCACCACACAACCCCTTTAACCTCTTAGCCCATACTATTTTGGTTGTTCAATCGCAAAATTTATGTGTCTGTATTTCCATAATATGAATGTGTGACTTGTTATAATTGAATTGTTCAATGACAGAGACATTTCCAATACACTCAAAATCGTAATCAACACCACCATCAGTGAGATCAACAAGGACCTGCTGAATCGATTTATCATAGTCCTTTGGATTCACAAACTCTGTAACTCCAAAATTCTTTGCTACAAGTTTCAATTTGCAAAAATACATTCATATACATGTATAAATAGAAGTTACACAAGATTTATTACAAAAAAAGACAAGCTTGACAATAACCTCCAATTTTCTAGCAAACTGCATACTGAATATCTCATATTAATATTAATAAAATACTTTGAGCATTATTATTCTTACGTTACTTATGATAAACCGTAAAAGTAACATATTTTAGGCCCACATTTAGCACGCTTTTGGATGATTTAAGTCCTGAATTATGTAATTTGGTGCTCTTAATCTTTTGTTTTCATGTTTTATACTCAAGAGAGCACCCAATGACGAAAAGAACGGAAAACATGCCCAAAATGGAGTAAATGGGCCATATCACGAAATCCACACGGCTTGGCCCAAGACCACACTGCCGTGCCCCATTCAAGAGGTTCGAACACGGCCTGGCTACGACTTACACGGGCGTGTGCCATGGGCGTGTCCCTGTCGCAGGAAAGAAGAGTTTCACTCAAATTTGGATACTTAGGGGCAAAGAAACATATTCAAAAGCCTATATAAACACCCTAAGTATAACCAGAAAATGGGGAACCCAAGGCTTTAGTCAAGGGGCGTCCGACTAGGCCAGAGAATGTAGATTTGTGGGGATTTACTCGAAGATAACCAGTTGATCCATCTCAAGAAGCCGGAGTTATACTCAAGACGGAGGATCTCTTCTTCAGTTCCTTCAGGGGGTTTTAGGGATTTCTTATGTTTTGTTTTATCTTTTCTTCTGAGATGTTTTCTTTTATTGTTATGAACTAAACCCTCAGATACTTGAGGGGGATGAAACCTAAGATGAATCTTGTTATCGTTTGCTGAACTATATGATAAATATTTGATTTGTTCTTAATTATGTGTTCTTAATTCTTGTTTTGATATTTCCGGGATATTAATTCAAGTATGATGTGCTTAGGTGGAGGAGCAAAAGTCCCTGCCTAAGAGTAGATCTAGCGTAGTTAAGCGGAGTTGATTGCGCGCCAAGAGATAAGGTGACGAGATTTTGCTGGATTAGGGTGAAACCTAATATGGGAGTCTATAGATCGAGTTAATGCGATTCTAGGGGTTTTAATTAGAAAGAGATTTCAATTAATCAACTTAGGGTTAGACGTTAGTCGCCTCGAGAGAGGGATTAATATAACTTAGGGAATCTTAAGGATCAAGTCAAGTGAATAAATCGTCTGGTTCAGAGTTAGATAACAAGTAAAGTCTAGGTGGATTCTTCCTTGGGTGTCGTCTTAATCAATTGGTTTTTTCTCTCAAGTTATTCTCTCAATTTCATTCTTCTTTGTCTTAGAGTCTTTAGTTTAGTTTAGTAGATAGTTAATTTTAGATTAGGTAAAAATCCATTTAATTCTTAGGCTAAATAATAAAAAGAGAGTTAGTATTAGTACTTTTGGTTCCTTTGGGTTCAACGTTCCGGTCTTGCCTAAACTATACTACTGTTCGATAGGTGCGCTTGCCTCAAATCGTTGTCATAGTTAGTTTCCAAGTCCGATCATTCTTTTTATAAATTTTAAGACTTTGACATCGCGAAAACAACGATCAAGTTTTTGGCGCCGTTGCCGGGGAACTGAAATATTAAGAAAGCTTAATTTTTATTACTTTAGCCATATTTATTTTTATTTTTGCAATTAAATTTTATTTTTATTTTTCTAAATTTTCTTTCCTTCTTTCGCTCCTTTCAGGTACCTCTAGTTTATGACCAAAAGGAACCCGACAGGACCCTTACTCTACGACAGTGATATTGAAGGTACCATTCGTAGAAATCACAGAGAGATAAGGCGAAGCTTAAACTACATAGACAAAGAGCAAGAAGCCGAAATAAATACCACGGAAGAGATGGCTGAAAATAATCCGCCACCTCCAGAGATGGCCGAACATCATGCTCCACGTACTATGTATGATTATGTTAAACCTAGTTTAACAAGAACTGAGTCTAGTATTGTTAGGCCTACCATTGTTGCAAATAATTTTGAACTGAAACCTAACACTATACAGATGATACAACAGTTTGTTCAGTTTGATGGTTTGCAGGATGAGGATCCTAACACACACTTAACAAAATTTCTCGAATTCTGTGATACCTTCAAGATAAATGGTGTTTCTGATGATGCCATCCGTCTTCAGTTATTTCCCTTTTCCCTAAGGAATAAAGCCAAACATTGGTTGTATTCTCTTCCATGAGGGTCAATCACTACATGGGACCAAATGACAGAAAATTTTTTATTAAAATATTTTCCACCGGCCAAAACGGCCAAATTAAGGAATGATATCTCTTCTTTTGTGTAGATAGACTTAGAGACACTTTACAATCATGGGAGAGATACAAAGACTTGTTAAGGAGGTGCCCACACCACGGATTACCTTTGTAGCTACAGGTCCAAACTTTTTACAACGGTGTGAACCCCTCAACAAGACAACTAATCGATTCAGCCGCCCGCGGAACCCTGAACAACAAAACTCCTGAAGCAGCCTACGAGTTTATAGAGGAGATGTCACTAAATAACTATCAGTGGCAAGTTACAAGGACAAGGCCAGCCAAAGCAGCCGGAGTTTTCAACCTTTGATGTAGTGACCGCGCTATCAAATCAGGTAGAATTGCTATATAAAAATTTTGATTGTTTATATGGTTCTTCGCAGGCACATCCAGTTATGCAGTGCGACGCAAGTGGAGTGGCGAATCCTGTGTACCCACCCTACGGACAGGGCATGATGAGCGAACAAATGAACTATATGGGTAATAATTTCCGATCTAACAATAACCCTTATAGTAATACTTATAATCCAGGTTGGAAGAACCACCCCAATTTCTCATGGGGCGGTCAAAGAAATCAAAGGCAACAACCATCCCAAAACCTCCAACAACAGCCCTACCCACAGGAAAAGAAGCCGAACCTTGAAGAGATGCTGACAAACTTCATAGCAGCCTCAGAAATATGGTCTCAAAAAACAAAAACACGTTTCCAAAAGATAGAAACAAAACTTGAGGCATTGACACAGGAGTTCAAGGAACTTACTAAGTTAGTTTCTGAAACACGATCAGAAAGCTTACTTAGGGAAAAAGAGCAGGTACAGGCAGTGACACTGAGAAGTGGAAGAGAGTTAATTGAAACAAAGAAAGAGGTACCACATGAAACCAATGAGGCAAAGATAACGCCGACCCGTGAGGAAATTAAACCAACAATCCCATATTCAGCGAAGTTGAAGAAAGACCGCTTAGACGCACAATATGGTAAATTTCTTGAACTTTTCAAACAGCTACATATTAACTTACCTTTTGTTGAAGCTATTTCGCAGATGCCAACATATGCAAAATTTTTAAAGGAGCTTGTAACAAATAAAAGGAAGTTCGAGGAAATTTTAACAGTGGAACTTAATGAAGAATGCTCAGCTATCATCCAAAACAAGCTGCCAACCAAATTGAAAGATCCAGGAAGTTTTACTATTTCTTGTTTAATTTGTAGTTTGAGCATAGAAAAAGCATTAGCTGATTTAGGTGCCAGTATTAATCTAATGCCTTAAAAAATGTTTAAACAACTTGGTCTCGAGGAACCAACACCCACTAGGATGAGTATTGAGTTAGCTGACAGATCTGTTAAGTATCCTAGATGAATTATTGAAGATGTTCTGGTAAAAGTAGATAAATTTATATTCCCTATTGATTTTGTTGTGCTTGACATGAATGAGGACGTAGAGGTACCTTTAATTTTGGGACGACCCTTTCTAGCTACTGCTAGGGCTGTCATTGATGTTGGTGATGGTAAACTTGCACTAAGGGTAGGAGATGAGGAAATTGTTTTCCAAATTTATGATGTCATGCGATATTCTAGAGAACAAGATGATTCTTGTTACTTTATTGATGCCACTGATCACATTTTTCAAGAATCTTTGCAGGAAATCATGCACAGTGACACGGTGGAACTGTGTCTTTCACAAGGTGAAGGGAAAGATGACGATACCGATGAAGTAAATCCCAATACATCATTCTCTAGACAGATAGAAATAGAGGACATTGAGATCAATGACGAATTAAAACAGAAACCCTCTACTGATGAGCCGCCCAAGTTAAAACTAAAACAATTACCAAAACATTTAGAATATGCATTCCTGGGGGATAATTCTACGCTACCAGTAATCATCTCTTCAGAACTAGGACCCAAGGAGAAAGAAGACTTGCTAAGGGTACTAAGGAAGCACAAAAAGGCCATAGCGTGGAAAATGTCAGACATTAAAGGAATAAGCCCATCATTTTGCACCCACAAAATTTTAATGGAAGATGAGTATAAACCGTGTGTGCAACCTCAGAGACGTTTAAACACCAATATGAAAGAAGTTGTCAAAGCTGAGGTAATTAAACTTCTAGATGCAGGAATAATTTATCCTATTTCTGACAGCACTTGGGTAAGTCCTGTGCAAGTAGTTCCGAAGAAAAGAGGCATGACTATGGTAACCAACGAAAAGAATGAATTGATTCCCACAAGAACAATCACAGGTTAGAGAGTCTGTATAGACTATAGGAAGCTGAACGACGCCACCAGAAAAGATCACTTCCCTCTATCCTTTATTGATCAGATGTTAGAAAGATTGTCTGGGCATATGTACTACTGCTTTTTGGACGGACTCTCCGGCTATTTCCAAATCCTAATAGCTCCTGAAGATCAAGAAAAGACAACATTTACATGTCTATACGGTACGTTTGCTTATCGTAGAATGCCTTTTGGATTATGTAATGCTCCTGCTACTTTTCAGTGCTGCATGTTGGCCACCTTTGATGAACTTGTGGAAGACATTATGGAGGTATTTATGGACGACTTCTCGGTATTCGGTAATTCTTTCCACTTTTGCCTTAAAAATTTAGAACGAGTTCTAATTAGACGTGAGGAAACGAATCTTGTCTTGAATTGGTAAAAATGTCACTTTATGGTTAAAGAAGGGATTGTGTTAGGACATAAGATTTCTAGTAAAGGGATTGAGGTGGATAAAGCAAAGATTGAAACCATAGAAAAATTACCTCCCCCTAGTTCAGTTAAGGCTATTAGAAGCTTTTTAGGACATGCGGGATTTTATAGAAGATTCATTAAAGATTTCTCTAAAATAGCAAGCTTTTAACAAAATTACTAGAAAAAGATGTTTCTTTCAATTTCGATCAGGAATGTTTAGATGCATTTAATATCCTCAAAGATAAACTAATAAATGCTCCGATTATAATTGCACCTGATTGAAATTTACCCTTTGAATAATGTGTGATGCGAGTGATTTTGCAGTAGGTGCCGTTCTGGGACAACGAAGAGACAAGCATTTTCAGCAAATTTATTATACTAGCAGAACATCGACACCCGCACAAGAAAACTACACCACCACAGAGAAAGAATTGCTAGCTGTAGTTTTTGCTTTTGACAAATTTAGGCAGTATTTAATATTATCTAAAGTTGTCGTTTACACTGACCATTAAGCTCTTCGATATCTTTTAACTAAAGCTGATGCAAATCCTCGACTCATATGATGGATCTTACTCTTACAGGAATTGATTTGGAAATACAAGATAAGAAGGGAGCTGAAAATCTTGCTGCAGATCACCTCTCTAGGCTTGAGAACCCACATATCGAAGAGCTCGACGAAAGTGAGATAAACGACTCGTTTCCCGAGGAACAACTCTTTTCTATAACCAACTCTGAGGTACCATGGTTTGCAGATATTGCGAATTATTTAGCTGCTAACATCTTACCAAAAAGATTAACACATCATCAAAAGAAGCGATTCTTTACTAATGCGAAAAACTATTTTTGGGAAGACCCCTTTCTTTTCCGTATATGTGCAGATCAAGTAATTCAGAGACGCGTTACAAAGGCGAAAGCGAGCAAAATCCTAGAATATTGCCATTCATGACCTTCAGGAGGACATTACAGCGGGATTAAGATAGCACACAAAATGCTCGAATCAGGATTTTAGTGGCTAACTCTTTTCAAAGATGCCAACAGGTCTGCCGCTTCGTGTGATAAATGCCAGAGAACAGATAATATCTCTAAACACGATGAAATGCCTCAAACATATATGTTATCATGTGAAATATTTGATGTATGGGGTATTGATTTTATGGGTCCGTTCCGTAGTTCATTCAGAAATAAGTACATCCTATTAGCAATAGATTACATGTCAAAAGGGGTAGAAGCCCAAGCTTTACCTACTAACGATGCTAGAGCTGTAGTAAAGTTTCTTAAGAAACTTTTCTCTTGTTTTGGAACACCCAGAGCAATCATCAGTGATAAGGGCACTCACTTTTGCAATACTCAATTTGATAAAGTCTTAAGAAAATATGGAGTACACCACAGAACAACTACCCCTTATCATCCTCAAACCAGTGGGCAAGTGGAAGTGGCAAATCGTGAGCTCAAGCGAATCCTAGAGAAAATAGTTGAATCAAACAGGAAGGATTGGGCAGTGAAAGTAGATGATGCTTTATGGGCCTATAGAACAACATTTAAAACCCCTTTGGGAACATCCCCATACAAACTTGTCTACGAAAAAAGTTGTCATCTACCGTTTGAATTAGAGCACAAAGCATACTGGGCTATAAAATTCTTGAATTACGATCTTAAGACCGCAGGTGAGAAGAGGATGATGCAGTTGAATGAATTAGATGAATGGCGAGCTGAGGCCTACAAAAACTCACGATTATATAAGGAGGTAACAAAACGACGCCATGATGCTCGTTTGAAACAATCAAAGCAATTCGAAGTAGGAGACTTGGTCCTATTATACAATTCAAGACTCAAACTATTTGCTGGAAAGCTTAAATCAAGGTGGTCAGGCCCATTCGTGATCAAAACTATTTTTTCTTACGGCACAGTCGAGGTAACCCATCCAACTCAAGGAACATTCAAGGTAAATGGCCATCGACTGAAAATTTATAATGGTGAGGATTTCAAGGAATTAAGAGAGGAGCTTCAGCTCCGTGAACATTCTTTTAGAAATGAAAACAGGGTGAGTCTAGTTTAGGACTTTAAACGAGCGCTTCTCGGGAGGCAACCCGAGCACTAACTTTACTAACCCCATTAATTTTCACATTTTAATTTTATTCTTCCTTTTAGCACCTAAATCAAACTAACTGATTCAGTAAAGCGCAGGTTTCCTAACACACGGCCTTACACTCGGGCGTGCCCGTGGCTGTGTGGTCGCCATAGGATGAAAAACGGGCGTGCAGGCAGACGTGTGAGATAAAGAAGAAAAATTTTCTCCCAACACGGGTTGCGATAAAAAGACCACGGCCGTGCGATGCGACCGTGGTCTATTCTGAGTAAACCAACATAGACAAGAGCCACGCCCGTGCCGACCAACCACATGCAACACTGACTATATGAATATGGGCGTGGCAAACTTAGCACAGGCGTGGGAGAAGCGAACATAATCATACACGGCCTATAAGCACAGGCATGGGCAACATCGTAAACGCGCCCAAATTCAAAAATTATGAAAAACACGGGCCAAATAAAAGAGACACGGGTGTGGCCCTTGCCCGTGTCTCCCTCCCTATATAAAGATCCCTACGATCGTCTTCCCCAAAATTCCCCCCATTGCAAACCCTAACCGTTTTCTCTCTAAAAACTACCACCAAAACTCCAGCCACTATCAAGAATCTCCCACCATTGTCTTCCCCCATCCAAAATCTTCCACTTTTCTTCACAACAAAAAACCAGTACACGCCCGTGCTTCGCCAACACGCCCGCCCCAAAGGTCTTCCAACGACTCGTACTAAATCGCAGCACACGTCCGTGGCTCTCCGCCCACACGCCTGTGCCCCGTCAAAACACACCGCTACTACCACCGGTCACATCTCACTGTCACATTTCCCTCTATTAAACTATTTTAGACTTAGAATTTTCTTTATTTAAATACGTTTCATATTAGAATAATCTTATTATTTTGATTTTGCCATTGAATCTTAGTTTAGATAACGCTTAGGATTAGATATTTACTCGTCGAATTCTTGCTCTTGTTAAACAAGATTAAGTTTAGTTTAGTCTTTGTATATTCTGGATACTGACTGAAGCCCTTTGATATATGTTGCAGTTAGAAATATACTTGAATAATTGCTTGTCAATTTTTTGTTCAGGCCCATAATGTCATCATCCCGATGAAAGAAAACCGCAGTCCCTAGTTCCAAAAAACGAAAGGGACCCGGTTCCTCCTCAGCTAGTGCAACCTCGGAAGTGCGCCACCCGTTCCTACAATTTCCCCCAAGGGCCCAAGAAGACCTTTATAAGATACTCTGCACACGGTCCCTCGGCACAGGAAGATGTATCGATTGGGCCGCTTTGGAACAGGTCCATCTTGCCGACGATGTATGAGCTCTCTTAACCACTGATCCGTGGGACCAATTCTTTAACATAATCGAGCCGACATACCTAGAGCTCACTCTAGAGTTCTGCTCAACGTTCCAACTTCAGACGGTGATGACAAAACATGATGATCCGGGTACAATACAATTCTGTCTCGGAGGCACTATACGACAGCTGAACGTACCACAGTTCATAGCCGCACTAGGACTTATAACGGAAGACTTTGTAGCAGAGAATGATCTCTCTGAGCTACACCGCCATATTCATCGCACCCCCGTAAACTGTTGGTACAACATTACCCCCAACGGAGGAAGTTACGACCCCAGCCGCTCCAAGGAGACGACTCTTGTCCCGTCCCTGAGGTACATACATGCTATTCTAGCCCATACACTTACAGGTCGGCGAGAAAGCACTGGCGTCGTTAATACTCACGACGCCTACTACCTGTGGTACATGTCGAACGGACACGTTTTCGACCTAGCCTATTTCATAGCCCACGCCATTCAACCCCAAACGGAGCAACACAATAGATGGATCATATCTATGGGTCCATACATTACACGCTTGGCTCGACATTTTGGACTCTTCAACACTGACGCACAGACATCCTCACTCACCCTGATCGGTTACATGTCCCCACAGGTCATCCAGACTATGTTACACATGAGGATGATCCAACACTGACGTGGAGCTGATCCTCCTCAATATCAACTTAAACCCACCACCGACGAGGAGGAGCCTGAGGACGTTACTGAAGATGTTCCTCCACCACAGGAAGCACCACAACAGAGCCATCGGACAGCTCATTCAGCTGTTTCACTCTCAGACATTTCTGCACGTCTTACTCAATTCGAGCATTACTGTACGCAGCAATTCAATAACACCGGTCGACGATTCAACAGCATTGATGCGACTCTTCAGCAGATCTGTCATCACCTTTATATCTCATCACCACCACCACCTTAAGACCCAGATGATGCAGAGGACTTCTAAGTCCTTTTCTTTTTATTTTTATGTTTATTTTCATTTTCATTTTCATTTTCATTTTCATTATTATTTTTCTCCTTTATTTTTACTTTTATTTATGTTGATTCTATTTTAGTTTATTGTCTAAAGACTTGAAACTTTCATTAGTATTATTGTTCTCACTTCATCGCTGGCCATCTAACCCTAAGTCTCCATAATGACATCCATTCATTAAATTTAATTGATGACTTCGCAGATTAAATAGATTTAATATACCACTCAAGGAACGAAAACATCACTTACCTAGTCATCACATTCGTCATAGAATACCTTCCAAGAATCTCACCCATAACTCAGGAAGTTTCACTTCTTCCCCTCTCTTTTGATTTCTACTATTATATGCTATTATCTATCGTTGTACATTGAGGGCAATGTACATCTTAAGTGTGGGGGTTAACTATAGTATTATTTGAAAATTCCTGAATTATGCCTTAGTCTTGAAGTAAGTTTTTCATATTATGATTAGAATGAAATTTCCTTTGATTTATGATTTTTATTGCAATGTCTTGGATTAAGTCATTGATAATTGAGCATTGATGATTAAATTTGAAGGATACTAGAGAATCAAGCATGATAAGTCTATTTTTCAGAAATTAAAAATTTTTTCTAGGTTGTCTACCTGAATTTGAATATTACTTTGAAGTTTGAAATTTACAAGGTTGACATCAAAAACCCATAATTTTTGTGAGACTTTAAGCCTTTTAGAACATACATTCTTTTCCTTGCTCACTTTATTTATTATGAGTGTGTCAACAGTGATTTGTTATTCTAGAACTTGCATTGATTATACATGTCGAGACCACACCTTTGATTTGATATACAGAGATGATAAAGGCACTTAGGTTTTAACCCACTCACTCCACTAAAGGCCTACCTTCACAATTAACCCCTAGTGAACCACGTTGATCCTAACAACCCTTTTTATTGACCCACCCGCTAATATTCCCCCAATACCCTTTGTATTTGTTATCACCATTCTTTTTTTACTACCCTTATATCGAGATTTGATTTGATCTGTTGCCTAACTATGATCTTTATTTCAGTAGTTAAATTCATCCTTTATTATGTAATGACTTGTTCTTAAAAAAAATTGAAGTATATTCATTATTAGTTCTATGTTAGGTGAGCTTATGCATGTAAAGTCCAAATCTCGAAGAGAAAAAGCTCGTATTATTAGTTTTCAATTGATGTAATTATTTAGGAGTGAGTTATATTTCTAGTTAGGTAATTTGTCAGGTCAGTCTCGATTCTAACCATCTAATTCAGCCTTTATCCACACCTTTAACCCAAGCCCCATTACAACCCTGTAAAGACCTTTTGATTTGTGTATCATCTCATATTATAGTGGTGGAGATTTGATTTTCATGCAAGCCTATGGGATTAACTCTTCATGTTTGACTTTTGAGTACTTAATTCTGAACCTTAAACACTTCGAGTGATTTGAGTGAATCTTTAGTGAGGATGTCAATTTTTGTCAGTTTTGAATCAAAGGTAATTATTTAGATAAGGGAAAATGCCTATGTTTTCGTGCTACAAATGTGTGACTTTGATTATTTGAGTCTTTAGAACTCTTTGAATTGAATTATCCATGTATGAATTATCTTTGAATTGTGATGAAACACTGTTGATGAATATTGTAAATCAAGGAAGTTTATTTAATTATAAGTCGAGAATTTTGCTTGAGGACAAGCAAAAGCTTAAGTGTGGGGGTATTTGATAAACCGTAAAAGTAACATATTTTAAGCCCACATTTAGCATACTTTTGGATGATTTAAGTCCTAAATTATGTAATTTGGTGCTCTTAATCCTTTGTTTTCATGTTTTATACTCAGGAGAGCACCCAATGATGAAAATAACGGAAAACGGGCCCAAAACGGAGTAAATGGGCCATATCACGAAATCCACACGGCCTGGCCCAAGACCACACGGCCGTGCCCCATTCAACAGGTTCGAACACGGCCTGGCCACGACTTACACGGGCATGTGCCATGGGCGTGTCCCTGTCGCAGGAAAGAAGAGTTTCACTCAGATTTGGATACTTAGGGGCAAAGAAACATATTCAAAAGCCTATATAAACACCCTAAGTATGACCAGAAAAGGGGGAACCCAAGGCTTTAGTCAGAGGGCGTCCGACTAGGCCAGAGAAGGCAGATTTGTGGGGATTTACTCGAAGATAGCCAGTTGATCCATCTCAAGAAGCCAGAGTTATACTAAAGACGGGGGATCTCTCCTTTAATTCCTTCAGGGGGTTATAGGGATTTCTTATGTTTTGTTTTATCTTTTCTTCTGAGATGTTTTCTTTTATTGTTATGAACTAAACCCTCAGATGCCTGAGAGGGATGAAACCTAAGATGAATTTTGTTACCGTTTGCTGAACTATATGATAAATATTTGATTTTTTTCTTAATTATGTATTCTTAATTCTTGTTTTGATATTTTTGGGATATTAATTCAAGTATGATGTACTTAGGTGGAGGAGCAAAAGTCCCTGCCTAAGAGTAGATCTAGCATAGTTAAGCGGAGTTGATCGCGCGCCTAGAGATAGGGTGACGAGATTTTGCTTGATTAGGGTGAAACCTAATATAGGAGTCCATAGATCGAGTTAATGCGATTCTAGGGGTTTTAATTAGAAAGAGATTTCAATTAATCAACTTAGGGTTAGACGTTAGTCGCCTCGAGAGAGGGATTAATATAACTTAGGGAATCTTACGAATCAGGTCAAGTGAATAAATCGTCTGGTTCAGAGTTAGATAACAAGTGAAGTCTAGGTGGATTCTTCCTTGGGTGTCGTCTTAATCAATTGGTTTTTTCTCTCAAGTTATTCTCTCAATTTCATTCTTCTTTGTCTTAGAGTCTTTAGTTTAGTTTAGTAGATAGTTAATTTTAGATTAGGTAAAAATTCATTTAATTCTTAGGCTAAATAATAAAAAGAGAGTTAGTATTAGTACTTTTGGTTCCTTTGGGTTCGACATTTCGGTCTTGCCTAAACTATACTATTGTTCGATAGGTGCGCTTGCCTCAAATTGTTGTCATAGTCAGTTTCCAGGTCCGATCATTCTTTTTATAAATTTTAAGACTTTGACATCGCAAAAACAACGATCAACTTACCTATATCAAACTTTTTGCTGTCAATATCTACGCCAATTACTCTAGAAGCGCCAGCTGATTTGCACCCTCTGCAACCTGCAACATTACGATCAAAAGACTAGATAAATAAACAATTTAACATCTAGCACCAAAAATAAAACAATAGTGGGAATAACAAACATATTGAGCAGAACCAAAAAAGATAACTAGAAGTTCATAATAAACAGTTTTAATAGGTTTTCTAATAAGTGAGATGGATATTTGAAACATACCGCAAGACCAACAGTCCCAAGGCCAAAAATAGCAACAATAGCCCCTGGTTCAACTTTGGCTGTGTTCCACACTGCTCCAAGCCCTACACAACACAAAGCATATATAAATACGATAGTTTGTGCAAAAGGAAAAATTTATAAACCATATACACTGTCAAATAAAAATTGAATTGTTATAAAAAAATTGAATTGTTATCCATTTAGATTATCACAGATGGTAGCCATGATTTTTGTATTCAAACACCTACGCGTGTTTTGAGAGGATATACCCATGGAACTTGACTATTTAAGCAAGCAGATTCAATAATTAACTTAATATTCCAAAAATATATATCCTTTTTCTATGTACATAACAAGTACTCCATAATGTATGCCATCTGCTGCATCAGCTTAATACTAGAATTCCCTCAACCATAGATATATTCTAGCATTTAAAACATTTCCATCTATTCAAGGTATTGAAAAGACACTACTATTGAATACCAAAAAAGCCAGAAAATCTAATTAAAATTAAATTTTGCCCAAAAAAGAAAAGAGAAAATTGCATTGAGGCTTACAAGATTTTTTGCATCCCAAATGTACTGTAACAGTTAACCAATCTCAAAGGACTTGAAGATTCTTATGCGAGCGAATTATATTCTCGAGAGAGAAGGTGAAAAGTGAAAACAGATCAGGAAAGAGCTATTGGGTAACAATCAAACCTACTCTTCAGTTGGGTAGTACAAAAGCGAGGACAAAGATTGGTTGCAAGGGAGCAATTAAATCCAAGACTGGGCCATTATTGAGATAGAAAAGAAAGATCAGATCAAGGAAAAGAGAAAAGGATCAGCCACAACACAACAAAGAAATGGGGAGAACAAGTTAATTGTGTTAGATTGGTAGGTTGAAGTAGTTAATCATAGTTAAATACTGCTTCTCAAACCTCAAGTGGTAGTTTATTCCACCACAAATACCCAGCAAATTACAGCTGAAGTCTAAAAGAAAGAAAGAACTGAGAAAATAATACCTACCTTGGAAAGGGTATTGTAGCGTCTTCTTCTCGGTTTCAACCTTGGAGCTTTTGGGGAAGTTGGAGGAGTGGGTAGCTGAAAGAAAGGAGCCACTTGAAAAAAAGGGGAAGATCTGAAGGAAATGGGAAGAAGAAAGAAAAAAAAAGAAGGGATTCAGACGACAGAGGATGGAGAAGGGTATTGTTGAAACTTTACAAACACTGAAACACGCTGAATGGCTATTCTTTGCTTAGAGTGTTGAATGGTAAACGATGATTTTACCCTGAATAATGTTGTATGGAATAGGGCTGTAATAGCCCATTACAGCCAACCAAACTCTGGAATAGGGATGGGCTACTGAATAAGGAGGGAATAAAATAGCCATTCCCTCCAACCAAACATATTATAAGTGCTTAATAGGGGAGGACAAAAAGGGAAAATTAGCCCAAAGTGGAAGGCTTGGGCGGCATAAGCAGAGAAAATCAAAGAATTAGTGTGAACAAGGGGTAAAATTGGAAATGAAATTAAATTAAATAGTTAAAATGGGACTAAATTGAATTTCTAGACATTTCTTTACATTTCTTTAGCCAAAAACACCATAGAAGGTCTCTAAAAGCTATTTTTTATATTTTGCGACAAGTGGGTTCAATTCTTGCTTTTTTCTTGAAATTTTTGTGTTTTTAAGATTTTTACAACTAGGTCCAATTTTCTATTTCATTAGTTTTTGATTTTATGGGTGGTTCTATAAGTTACAATTGATGAGTGCTGGATGTTTATGATGAACTAGCATGTAATTGAAGCTTTAATTTTGTTATGTGATAATTTTATCAAGTAATTTCAATAGAAATTGATTTATAAGACCAAATTGTGAAAAAGATTAAATATTATGGTTTGGTATTAAAATTTTCAAAGGCTGTGTAATATCTTAGAATATTTAGATAAAGTGTTAATTGAGAACAATTAGCTTATTTGATGGGCTAATCGATAAGGGACTAAATTGTAAAAATTGTAAAATTTGGTGTAATTGTGCAATTTTAAAAATTGAGGGGTATTAATTGTGAATTGAATTGAAACTGAAATATATGCTAATGCATGAATAATTTTATATTTTAGATCAAGAGCCTGTAGATCAATGAGAAAAAGGGAAATTAGCAGAATAGCCCTTAACAACTACAAACTTACAATTTAGCTCAGGTAAGTTCGTATAGTTAAATTTTAATGTTATATGCTAATTGATGAATGGTATTTTATATTCATTTGTAACATTTGTTGAAAGTAAAATTTTATGCTAAAGTTATGAAATTGAATCAAGTGTTCAAAAAGAACGGAACGTAGGATTGAGTACAGTCGTTCAATGCAAAAGAGGAATTGACGGCAAAATTACCCAAGTAAATCGAGGTTCAGCATTTGTTGCAAACTTTCGTGTTTACTTTCCGTTAAGCTCTCATGAGTTTTAGTTTAACCCTCCTGGGTTTTAGTTCAGCTTTTTTGAGCTTCAGTTTAACCATAATGGGTTTCAGTTTAGCTCTTCTGAGCTTCAGATTAACCCTTATGAGTTTCCGTTCAGCTTCTATAAGCTTCCGTTTGACCCTTAAAGGTTTTCGTTTAGCACTTATGTGCTTCTGTACAGCCTTTGGGCTTCTGTTTACGATGTACTCAAATTCGTAAGACGTTCTCTAATTTGATAAGGAATGGTAAGTGCCACATGGAATTAATTTGGAAGAATTTAAGTTATTATTGATATTGAGCTCAAATAAGTAAATTCATCAATTGAATTGTGATTGGCAGGAAATGTTTATGAAATGATTTACCTAAATGAATTATTATAGTGTGTTCACTAAGTTTTATGTTAAAGCTAACGAACTTACTAAGCTTCATTAAGCTTACTTGTGTCGTTTAATGTTCTTTGTAGATTTTCAAGAAGTTCGAAGGATTGGATCAACACATCAGGCCACACTATCCAGTTGCTCTGATAGATTTTGTTATACACTTTATGGTTTATATGGCATGTATAAGGTTAGATTGGAAAATAGCTAAATTTTAAGTATAGTTATGAATGACATATATATATATATATATATATATGTTAGTATGCATGTAGTAGTAGATTTTGGTAAATCAATGAATGGAGTTATTTTGGTAAGTTTAGCCAATTGATTTTTGTGAATGATATATATATTGTTAAAAACATGATGTTAAGTTTGTGATGATTGTTTGATTGGGGCTATTTGATGTATTGAAATGTTGTGTGTAGGTTGATATCAAAAAAGGTGAGAAAAGTGGCCTTAAAAAGGCCTATTTTTGTCCACACGGCCAGAGACACGGGCGTGTGTCTCAACCATGTGTGACACATGGCCTGGCACATGGACATGTAGTGTAGCCGCGTGTCCCCTGCACGTTAAAATTTCAAAATAGAATGCCCAGGTTTTTACACACGGCCTAGCACACGGGCATGTGGTTGGCCGTGTGACCTAAGTCAGAGAGTTACGCGGGTAAGGACACGGGCTAGGACATGGCCATGTGCCTCACATTGAATGCCCACACGGGCGTGTGTCGCCTAATCCTAAGAAAATTTTTTAAATTTTAGGAAAAATTCCTTGAGTATCCAGTTTAATCCCGATTCACTTCTAAGGAGTATATTGGGCCTCGAGGACCCATCTAAGGGACAATATGAGTGTTATATAATTGATTCTTGATATGTATATTGAAGGTTGTGAAATGACCATATTTAATTCATAAAGTCCAAAATGCTCTGTAACCTTATTCTGAATACGGATAAGGGTTAAGGGTGTTACAAGATAACCTGTTTTAGAGTAAGTCCTCTAAAGGACTTATTTGTTCAATGTTGATAATTGTGTTAAATTTATAGATTTGGAATTAATGGCATGTTCATAAGGTTTATTACAAAACATCATATGTTTAAGAAATAAATGGTTGGGTAATGATTTTTTTTATAATAAAGTTGATATGTTTTAAAGTTGAAATGAAAAAGGGACTTAATTGTAAAACTTGATATTTGCTTAAAATTATATGAGATAATTATATGATTATGAATTGGTACATGAAATTAGGATTAAAGGATGTTTGGAGATAATTTGGTATATGGATTAATATGGTTAAAGTTGACGAGTAAACATGGGCTAAAAAGGGGTAAAATATGAAGGACTAAGGTGGTAAATTAACCTTGGCATAAAATAAAGCATCGAATGACATTTTGGTATTGATATCAAGCTTAACATATCGATATTCTGATGGAAGTATTGATACATTGGACAAAGTATCGATACATAGGGTATTTTTCTTGAATTTTTCAACTTCGAAGCTCAAAACAATATAAGTACAACACAGGGGTATTGATACCTAAGCCCGTGCATGTATCAATATCTTAGTGCTAGTATTGATACTTTGGGCCCTGTTCTACATATAAATGATTCAAAACGAATTTTTACTAAAAAGTTTCACTCGGTTTTAAGTTGTACACTGAAATTATGTTAAAAACATGTTCGTAAGGTTAAAATATGATCGGAAAAAGGTTCAGATAATTGAATTTAGCTAGGATTACTATAGCACCCAAATGTGACATTCCTATATTCGACTTGGTAGTCGAGTCAGGTATAGGGGTGTGCAATGGTGTGCAATGGAATACTATTTTTGGAATTGATTATTGTGGAGGCATAGGATTTTAGAACCATAAACCTTTGGTATAAAACTTAAAACCATAAATCAAGATTTCTCTTGTCAGATCATCAAGAACAAAATGCAAAAACATATATGAATCTTTCGATATCTTAAAATCTTCAAATGTTGTGGTTTCGATCTTCCAAATTAACACGAAAGTATTTTAGAGAATGTGACTCTCTTTTTTGAATGTGGGATGTTAAAAAAGTTACATGTGTGTAATTCAAGGACTATAACCCTAATATATAATTTGTGCACATTAACTTTAATTTCTAATCAATCTATCATCAATTAACATTTAGTTAATAGAGTATCTACACATATTTGCCCCATACTTTATTCAATAACTGAAGCCTAACAAGTTTTAATCTAATTAGATCACTTTTAATTTGGGCTAACCTTTTAAGATGGTAAATAACATGTAATTTTCTTATTATATATATGTGATGCACATATTATCCAACAATCTACCAGTTGGACCACATATATAATACTAATTACCTTATAATTACATGTCATTATATAACCTTATGAGCTCAAAACTTTACTATCATAACTAAAAGGTATTTCAAACAATCTCATCCATTAATTATATTAGCATAGAATCAATGTGAATTTCGTTACATATGTCATAAATAAATCCCTTTTTTATCACGTGTATTAACACAACCAAATGACATAGATCAAGTATGGATGTGTACTATGAAAATTACATACAATGTGATCTAAACATGTCTATTTTCAATTGATCCTCTTTAACTTTTAGTAAGATCAAATTTTACTAAAATCAAAGTATGAATAAACGAAATAAATCTTATTTTTATAGAAAATAACCTCATACTAAAATAACTAAAAAAGTGTCTATAATAGAAAAACATTTAAAATTACAAACTCCCACTAAAATTGAATATCCTAAAATGAAATTACACCCATATAAGCAATGTGCACATAAAAAAACCTTTAAAATTTTTACAGAAAATAACCTCAGACTAAAATAACTAAAAAAGTGTCTATAATAGAAAAACATTTAAAATTACAAACTCCCACTAAAATTGAATATCCTAAAATGACATTGCACCCATATAAGCAATGTGCACATAAAAAAACATTGGGTGATAGTCCTTTAGTAAGCGGGTCCACACTCATGGAATTTGTCTTAATATGCTTTATAGACACCTGACTACTCTAAACTCTTACTTTAACAACCATGAATTTAAAATCTATGTGCTTTGACTTTGATGTGCTTTTATTATTATTGAAATAAATGGTTGTCATTTATTGTCATAATTTGCACATTGTTAACAACATTTTGCATCCATATTCCATCAAAACTAGAATATGTGTACTTGATGATCTCTTACTTATTAGACTTTCGATATATGAGCATATAACATTTTATTTTTCTAAAAATAGTGTATGAATTATTTTGGTACTTTTTAATTATCCATATATGAATTGTTCAAATATCTGCACAACATCCAACAATGCATGCAATATTCGAATACGTATAAACTTGAGCATATATTAGATTCTCCACTACTGAAGTATAGGAAAGCTTTTTCATTTTTTAATCTTAAAGTCATTCTTGAGACATTGATCGACAGTTAACTTATTATTTATAAAAAATATGTCATCGACATATAAAATAAAAATTAAAACTTTATTTCCATTATCAATCAAATTCATCTATGGGGAAATTTATAATACAATTAATGAGAGATCTATAATTGTTTATTCATCGACTACACTAGTGGCTAATGTCTTTATGCAAGATCCTAGGCATTCTTTTTATGTTCTTTGCTATAAAGATTTAGTTCATCCCACATCCAATGGGATTTTTACCAAATTAGGACAGAAAAAAAAAATTATGTTCCAAAATAGGATGGCCCCCCAATTATTTACCAAAATAGGTCAAAGCAGGGTGGTCACGCCACTCCCATAGGCGGCACCACCCTGCTGTCGGCTCCCCACCCTGCACCAACCTGCACGAAACAGTAATAGAACAGTAAGGCATGCATGCAAACAGGGAAAAGTGAACAATGGGATCCCATAGGCGGCACCAAGCTTGAACAATGGGATCCCATAGGCGACACCTGCATGGCCGTTTTTCGGCTTCTGCTGCTGGGGACCTTAAATGGTCCCCTCCCTCCATCGCTCCCACACCACAAGGAGCTGCAAGCAGAAACAAGCAGAAATAAGCAGAAACAAGCACGGGAGAAGAAAGAAAGAAGGAAGAGAGAAAAGAAGGAAGGAAGAAAGAAAGAAAGAAGGAAGGAAGAAGAAGAAAAGAAGGAAGAAGGGAAAAAAATTAGGAGAAAATTAGGTATAATTTTTTTAAAATAATGTGTATGTTGTTGATTTTTTATTTTTATTAAATTATTTTATTATATGTGAATTTTTATTTTATGATATATTTATGTTAGTAGTTTATAATGTAAGTAGTTTAAGTAGTTTAAGTAGTTTATAACAATAAATATGTTAATTTTATTTTATGACTTAGTTTATAACTAACATTAGTAGTTTAAGTAGTAATTAGTTAGTAAGTTAGTTAAATATTATTATGATTAATAGGTTAATAAATACTATTATGATTAATAGGTTAGTAAATACTATTATTAATAAGTTAGTTTAAGTAGTAATTAGTTAGTAAGTTAGTAAGTTAGTTAAATACTATTATTAAAAAAATATTTAATTATATTAGTTAGTTAATAAATTATGTTAGTGTGTATTAATATGTTAGTTTTTAACTCTAACATGATTTTAGTTAGTATATTGTTATTAGTTAAACTTTAATAATTAATTTAGTTAGTATATATATAAAATTAAAAAAATAATAAAAATACATATGTTAAAGTAATAGATTCAATCTGAGAAAACATTTGTTAAAGTAATAGTTATTGTTAGTATAAAGAACATTAAAATAATACATAAAACATTATGTATAAAAATAAATAATATAAAATAATAAAATACGAAAATAATATATTTTTTTAAAGTAATAGAATCTGAGAAAAAAGAAAATACGAATAAATAGTTAAAATAAGTGGGTTTTACTAAATTGATATATAAAAAGTAATAAAACAATACATTTGAAATATTACGTAGTTTAACTAACATTAGTAGTTTAAGTAGTAATTAGTTAGTAAGTTAGTTAAATACTATTATGATTAATAGGTTAATAAATACTATTATTATGAATAATAGGTTAATAAATACTATTATTAATAAGTTAGTTTAAGTAGTAATTAGTTAGTAAGTTAGTTAAATACTATTATGATTAATAGGTTAATAAATACTATTATTAATAAGTTAATTTAAGTAGTAATTAGTTAGTAAGTTAGTTAAATACTATTATGATTAATAGGTTTAATTATATTAGTTAGTTAATAAATTATGTTAGTGTGTATTAATATGTTAGTTTTTAACTCTAACATGATTTTAGTTAGTATATTGTTATTAGTTAAACTTTAATAATTAATTTAGTTACTATATAAATAAAACAATTATTATTATTGTTAGTGTAATATATTATAGTTATTGTTAGTATAAAGAACATTAAAATAATACATAAAACATTATGTATAAAAATAAATAATATAAAATAATAAAATACGAAAATAGTTAAAATAAGTGGGTTTTACTAAATTGATATATAAAAAGTAATAAAATAATACATTTGAAATAATACGTAGTAAAAGAAATAATATAAAATAATAAAATACGAAAAAAATAAAACCAAATATTTAATTTATTATGCACGAAAATGTGTCTGTAAATAATATATTTGAATTATTATGTACTAAAATAATATAAAATAAAACGGACAAAGGCTCGTAATATATCTATAATAATTATGAACTAAATTATTTTTTGTTAATCAATTGTTTTATTAGAAGAAGGTATACCTATACGTAATATTATTATTATTACTTTAGCTATGTTAATATAATATTATTATTAAAAAACCGGAAATATTATTATTAGTTATTATAATTGTTTGTAAAAAAACTCTAATTAAAATTTGACTTAATGTTATGATGTTTGTATAAATAATAAAATATTATATTTATTATGCGTCGTTTACATGATGTTCTTATTGTATTATTAGAACTGGCATGTTATTTGTTACTAATTGAATATAGATTTATTGTTTTTTATGTAGGTAAAAAATTGATTTGAGACGGAAATGGCTTCATTGATTAGTAAAGTTCCTCACATATGCGACGCTGCTAATAATATGGTATTGTATTGGTATTTATTAATCACAAGTTATATTAACAAAATAGCTACATAATAAATTATGTTATTCTACATAAGTAGTAATCTTTTTATGATTTAACACTGTCAGGACTCGTACCGTGTATTACGGGGCCGGGTGAATGGCGTAAAAAATCCCCCGAATGAACGACTGATGCCATATATAGAGCAAGCTGGATTCAGGTCAGCAGCACTGATCCGGACGTTTGACTTGCGGTATGATTTAATATCCGCACTAGTCGAGCGTTGGCGCCCGGAGACCCACACTTTTCATTTTCCGTGTGGAGAGTGCACAGTCACTCTAGAGGATGTTGCACTGCAGCTTGGGCTCCCAATTGACGGGAGTCCCGTTACGGGCGTGAGTGCGGTAGCTGACCCATTTACCCTCTGTGAGAGCCTACTAGGGCACTCGTACGACAATAATGGAAAATATTTTACAGAATTAAAATTTACATGGTTGAGAGCGAGGTACCAACATATATCAGCTGATGCCACTGAAGGCGACTTGATGTGCGCAAGTCGAGCGTACATTATGCACATCATCGGGGGTATACTGATGCCCAGTGCAAATAATAATACGGTTCATATTCAGTACCTACCCCTATTGGCTGATTTAAGCAATGCTCGCTCGTATAGTTGGGGATCCGCAGTTCTTACGTGGTTGTACCGTGAGCTTTGTCGGACGACAGACCCAACGACCGGAGACATAGGCGGATGCCTTACACTATTGCAGTCCTGGGCACTGTATCGGATGCCGTTCTTGGCATCAGTTACCCACCAACCATACGTATATCCGTTAGTGAACAGGTGATAAAATATAACTTGTTTTTAATTGAAATTTCTTTATATTGATACTGTTTGACTTAATTATTTTTTTGTAGGTGGAGTAATTATCCGGGTATCGGGAGGTCGTACACTGTCCCGATATACCGGCTTATGATTGAATAACATGCCGGGGAAGGGGTAAGCGATTCCAATATTAGTTACGTAGTAGTTTGTATATCTTACGCACAATGTGTTTAATTTTAACAATGTTATTAATTTTAACATAAATTACTAACAAAAATTACTAACATTCAAAATAAACAAACAAAATATCTTTAAAACAAAACTAAAAATTTTGGCACTATGTTCGTTCGTATTTCCTAAGTGTTCAAATCTTATAATTTTCCATAAAATACTATTAGATTTAGTAAAATCACTTATTTTGACCATTTACTTGTATTTTCCTTTTTCTCAAATTATATTACTTTCAAAATATATATTATTTATTTTCAATCATAATGTTTCATGTATTATTTTAATGTTCTTTTATACTAACCATACTTATAATATTTATTTACTAACAATAATAATATAATACTAAATAAAATAACATTTACCATTTTTTAATAACAACAATATTACACTAACAATAATAATAATAACAATTTTATATACTAACTATAAACGATTATCATTAAGGTTTAACTAATAACAATATACTAAAGAGTTATAAAATAACATATTAATATATACTTTACTAACTAATCAAAATAATTTTTTAGGGTTTCCAACTAACTAACAATAATACTATAACTAACTTACTTACTAACTAAATTACTACACTTAACCTACTAATCCTAACTCACAATACTTATAATATAAACTAAACTAAAGTAACTAACAACATATAATTAATAAAATTATAATTAATATATAATTAAATAATATAACAATTCAAAAACAACATAAATATTATTTTAAAAAAAATCTACCTATTTTTAAAACTTTTTTTTCCCGTAACCTCCCTTTCTTCTTTCTCTTTTTCTTGCTGGCGCCACCACCTTCTTCTTCTTCTTCTGCTGCTGCTGCTGTTTCTTCTGCTACTGCTTAGAGCTTCAAGTTTCCCCCGGGGGGGCGAATTTAAGCACATAGTCCCGCCTCTGCATGTCCATTTTTTGCTTTTGGTGCCGCCTATGGGATCCCATTGTTCAAGCTTGGTGCCGCCTATGGGATCCCATTGTTCACTTGCCCCTGTTTGCATGCATGCCTTACTGTTCTCTTACTGTTTCGTGTAGGTTGGTGCAGGGTGGGGAGCCGACAGCAGGGTGGTGCCACCTATGGGAGTGGCGTGACCACCCTGCTTTGACCTATTTTGGTAAATAATTGGGGGGCCATCCTATTTTGGAACATAATTTTTTTTCTGTCCTAATTTGGTAAAAATCCCCACATCCAATTACACGGACGACTACAGCAATTATTGGATTTGATTACAACTTATCTTTGATTGGATCTATGAAAATTCAATGTTTCTTAAATGCTTTTGCTTTCTCTTTCTTCACTTCTTTTCCTTTTTTTTTTTTACTATTGCTGCTTGATTGCCTTTTGCTTTGATCAATAAATCAAATAATAATTTATGAGTTGGTGCCATTTGTCTATATTACAATTTATTTTTTTGAGTGACATCAATTTTTATTGATAGTAAAATCAAATAGGCTAAGCTAATTCTAAATGAACCATAGATCCAACTTTTTGTGTGCATTCTTCAATAAAATAAAAAAGTTATATAGGTTTAATTCTAATGTTTTATTTATGTTATAAAATAAAGAGAGATAGGGAGAATAAAAAACAAAAAAAATATGAGAGCAATAGACAATGTACTTTATTGATCAAAAGGGGTAATTCAATGCTTTATCAAAGTCTCTATTTATAGGCACAAGAAATATAAAAGAAGTAGAGATCTAAGTCTAATAACTATTAGAATTTAAAGTACATTGAAACTTTATCTTGATCATGATTGACATCCACTGAATAAGATATTTATAACAATATAGTTTTAATTCTAATATTTTATTTATGTAAAAAAACTTTGAAAATAATTAAAAAATCAATTGAATCTTTTTTCGTGTAATTAATTAAATTATTAATTGAAAATTAACAATCAATTGAATTCCTAAAATATAGTTTTTCGTCGAAACCCCTGATGAATTGTTAAATGTTGACATGGTAGGTAACATAGTGACTAACGTAAAACAATGATGTTGTGACGATTGGCATGGCATTTGACTTGAAATAAAAGTATAGGGACTAGTCTTAACAAATAGAAAACATAGAAAAACTATTTTAAAAGAGATGGAGAAGGGAGGTAACTGAGAGAGAAGAAGAAGAGAATAGAAAAAAAAAAGTTCAAAAAAAAATAGAAGAAAAAAATTAAATTGTTCAAAATGAAAAAGTATAGGGATTGGTCGTTTCCAAACTAACTATGACAACGAATAAGGCAAGCGCACCTATCGTTTGGTAGTATAGCTATGGCAAGACCGGAAATATCGTATCCTCAAGGACCAAAAGTACTAGTAATTACTATATTTCTATTATTTAGCCTAAGAATTAAGGGAATTGATGTTTAATCTAAAACTAACTAATTACTAAGCTAAAGATGCTAAGACATAGAGAATGAATTGGAGAAATACTTTTGGGAAAACCAATTGATTGAGACAATACCCGAGGAAGAATCCACCTAGACTTCACTTGTTATTTAACTCTGAACCAGACGATTTATTCACTTGATTTGATCCGTAGGATTCCCTAATTTATATTAATACCCCTCTCGAGGCTACTAACGTCTAATCCTAGGTTGATTAATTGAAATCTCTTTCTAATTAAAACCCCTAGTGCTGTATTAACTCGATCTATGGACTCCCATATTAGTTTTGACCCTAATCCGGCAGATTTTCGTCGTCCTATCTCTAGGAGTGCGATCAACTTCGCTTAACTACGCTAGATCTACTATTAAACAGAGACTTTTGCTCCACTGCCTAAGCACATCAATACTTGAATCAATATCCTGAAATATCAAAACAAGAATTAAGAACACATAATTAAGAACAAATCAAGTATTTATCATATAGTTCAGAAAATAATAACAAGATCCGTCTTAGGTTTCATCCTCCTCAGGTATTTGAGGGGTTTAGTTCATGTTTATAAAAGAATACATCTCAAAAGAAAGTATAAAACAAAACATAAGAAAAACCCTAAAACCCCCTGAAGGAAATTGAAGGGAAGATCTTCCGTCTTGAGTATGATTTCGGCTTATTGAGATGGATCAACTGGCTGTCTTCAAGTAAATCCCACAATTCGACCCTCTCTGGCTTCGCTCTTCGGCCTCCCCCCTTTTAGGTTACACTTAGGGTGTTTATATAGGCTTTCGGAATGTCTTTCTTTGCCTCTAAGTATCTTTTTCCGAGTGGAATTAAAACAAGTCACGGCAGGGACACGCCCGTGTGAATCGAGCCCAGGCCGTGTTCGGGTCTGCTAAAGTGGCACGGCCGTGTGGTTATCTCCAGGCCGTGTGGACTTCTTACTTTGGCCCATTTTCTCCGTTTTTGGTCTGTTTCTCGTTCTTTTCATCCTCCGATGCTCTCTTAAGTATAAAACATGAAATTAAAGGATTAGGATCATCAAATTCCACAATTCAGGGGATAAATCATCCAAAAGTATGCTAAATGTGGGATTAAAAATGTACATATTACGGTTTATCAGGGACCAATTGTATAATTTAACCTAAAATTTTTGTTTGTAATGATAATTTAACATGTCATGTCAGTTTATTATGATCAATAATTAAAATGTTACAGCACGATAATATAAGTGATTAAAATATAGCATTTCAAATATAAGTGACTAAAATGTAACATTAGATAAACAAAAGTGAATATTTTGATAATTTATCCTAAATTAATTAAGAGGGGAAAATTAAGATTAAAAGGGAAATGAGATGTGGTAAACGCAACACAATAATTAGTGACCATTAAAACAAATTAAGAAAAAACAAAAACCTACGATTTCTATAGTGTTGAGAAATGTCCACGTCTACGTTTGACGATTGCTAAAGAAAAGGATGAAAAGGAGAAGAAGAAGAAGATGACGATAATGATGATAACGATAACGATGATGATGGTAATGGCACTTATGTTGGGAGCAGCGGCGGCGTGCATCGTGGTGTTGGTTCCATTGGGAATGGCTGGATGGTATTTGAGTCGAAACAGCGTGCTCCTTTTCAGCGGCGCCATTTTAATTACCCTGTCTGTTTGCGTCCATTTCACTCCCTATTTTTCCTCCGTTTCCGATTACGTTACTTCCGTTTCATCCGTTGCCGTCTTCCATCGCCGTAAATCTTCTTGCATGAATCTGATCCACCGGATTCATTGGGAGGTCAAGCCCAACGCCTCTCTTCTAAGTTTTAATGCCACCCAAAACCTCTCTTCCTCTTTCGATTTTTATGAAAAACACTGGGATTGGTCCAAAACCCAAAGGATCAAGGCTTGCCGCATCCACAAGTTGTCTAAACCCGAAGCTTCCCATTTGATAAACGGCTCCTGGGTGTTGATCGCAGGTGATTCGCAAGCTCGATTGTTCACCCTCTCTCTATTGAATTTGATTCTGGGTCCCGAACCCCAACGCATGGATTCTGTTAAAACTGCTTTGTTTAAGAGGCACAGTAATTACAGCATTTCAGTTGATGAAGTCGGTATGAAATTGGATTTCGTTTGGGCACCTTATGTATTGAATTTAACCCATTTGTTGACGGATTTCAAGACTAAAAAGAAATACCCTGATGTTATGGTAATGGGGGCTGGTCTATGGCATATGCTTCATGTAAGCAACCCATCAGATTACGAACTTGTTTTGCAAACGTTAAAAAGTTCCTTGGTTTCTTTGTTTCCATTTTCAACCGAATTAGGCATTAAGTCACCACCCCATTTGTTTTGGCTCGGGTTTCCGATGCTCATCAATGGGATGTTGAATACACACGAGAAGAGGGTACATATGATTGATGCAATGTGGCATGCCTATGATAGAGCCCTCAGCGAGAGTAGGCTATTGCGCGAAACTGGTGGTCCTATGATCTTGTTAGACATCCAGTCTTTGACTTGGAATTGTGGGGCGCATTGTACCTATGATGGCATGCATTATGACACAGCTATCTATGAAGCTGCTGTTCAAATCATGCTTAATTCATTGCTTATTAAATCTCGTCACAGGCATTGAAGCCGCCAGCAGTTTTTGTTTTCCTAAATTGTATCGACCCGCTGACCGATCAAGTATTCTCATTCCTCATTTTCCCGCGCTGCGTTGCACAGCATCATGCTCACAATTTGGTACCGTCTTTTTGAAATGCTCATAGGTCTTTCAAGTCTTTGTCATCCCAAGATGCACCTCTTAAGTTTGAACTGAAGACCTCATTGCAACCATAGTATTATAAAACTGGATTGTGAGTACAATGTTGAGCGACATAGCCTGGAAAAAAAGAGAGTACCTGGTAGTTGGATGGGTTGTGATAAACTAGTTAGCTTTCCACCAAAAAACTAATGGGCTTACAGCAAGCTTCACAAGCATTTGTCCCTTGAGAGAGCTAGTGAGGGTCATTTCTACTTGCCAAGGTTTCCCATGGCTCTAGATTAAACACACTAGTAAACTTTCTGTGTGTATTGGAGGTTTTTTTTAATTACTGTTTTATTTTTCAGATATTTCACATGCTTGTATAGTATAGTTTGATGACACGGTATGATTCACACTCAATTTTGTTGTGACCTAACTTGACAATTGTATAATATTTGGATACATCTTTTTTATTTTTTTGCAATATATAATAGCAGCAGTGAGCTTTGTGATATCCTCCGGTATGTTTTAATGGCATAGCTTTTCTGAATTGGCAATTTTTAAGTTTGTATGGCATTTTCAAAAGGAATGTTGACAGATGGGGAGGGTCTTTTCTTGTTAGTGTGTGTGTGTCTCATACATACATACATACATAAAAGGCCGCAACAAATCAAAAAGAGTAAAACGATTTTGTGGAGAAGGAACCGTCCAGTCATTTAGACAAACCAATTATAATATTCCTAGAGACTTGCAGTTTTATTTGCTTCCCGACCGGTAAAAGAGAATGATGCATGCAAGAAATAATAAAGAGAGGAACGAATACCCTGTTCGTTCGTCAATATATTCTGACATTCAGTCAAATAGACAAAATAAGTTGAGCACACAGCAGGGTAGTCATTGCCTCTGCTACTTCGGCTGTTCGGCATAGTTGGCAGAGACAAGGTTTGGCATCCCGTCAAGCAAGTTTTATTGTTTATGTTTCTTCTCATACTATATGTTTTAGTTCTACAGACATGTATTGCAATGAAAGCATATATTTGTACGCTCACCAGTCATATATGAACCAATGGACGTTGATTAGGGACTTTCCATCTTGTGTTATGAATGCTTGCATGAGTTAAGGAATAGTAATCCCCTTTCTATTAAATATCCGAAAATTAAAAGAGAAAAAAAGGGGGTCATATTTGCGTTGTTTCTACATCAGTACTTGTACATATAGATGCGTGGTTCTTTTCTGGAGTTGGTCTTGTTTAAACCAAAAGGACGAAAATCATTTATTTTTAGATGATAAATCGACCTAGCCTAAAAGGCTCAATTTGGGAGTTATATCTGTTGTTGTCTTCAAGGAAGTGATAGCTAATTGTAGAGATCCGAGGCATCATCCTCCAAAGGAGAAAAAAAGGGTCCGAGATGCAATCCAATACTTAAATTACAAAAAGACAAAAAAGGGGGGGGGGACAACGAGGCGAAATAAAAATATATTTTATTAACCTGCCTTATTTTATTTGATTGAATATTCGTTCATAAGAAATATTTTTATTCGAATTTAATAAACTGAAATTTCAATAAAAGAAAAGAATATATATGTAATGATCTCGTCAAATCTACTATTAAATGAATAAATTTAATCTTAATTAGTATCTCTACCATTAAATGAATAAATTTAATCTTTTTAATATTAAAAAAGTCAAATAAAATTAATCTTGAATAGAGTTAAGATTTACTATTCAATTGTATTTAAATTAATATTTTTACTATTTAAAATTATTATTTATTGTTTAATTGTGCTAATATTTTTAAAATTTTATTTAGAATTCAACTGTAATTAAAAAATATTTTTTAAAACATTTTTATATAGCAAATATTGTGAATTTATTTGATTTTTTAAAATAATATAAAGATTAAATTAATCTGTTTAATGATAGAAAAACTAATTTGGACCTTGTAAATACTTTAATCGAGGGTCATCTATAGCAATTTGGGCAAGCCACAGGCAATGGGAATCACATGTTGAAGTTGATTTGGGTCTGTTTGTTTGGTGGAAAATGTTTTCCAGAAAACATTTTTCTGATTTTCCGGTGTTTGGTTCATGGAAAATAAATTCCTCAAGTAAAACATTTTACAAACACGGGGAAAATCTCTTCTTTAATTCTGTAAAGCATCTTACCAATTTCTTTTCCGTAAGACACTTTCTAGAGCTTTCCCCTTCATCTAGGTACGTTCTCCTTCTTCCCTTCTTCATTTCTTCTCCTTCCTTCTTTCTTTCTCAGCCAACAAATCTCCTCTCTCTTTCTCATAATTTTTCCGGTTCCTCCTTTCGTTGGGTCTTGGAATCTCTCCTTTCTCAAGGTCTTGAAATCTTTGGAAAATTTCATCTCTGATCTCCTCCAGGTATGTGCATATTTCTCTAATGTTTCATCACTGACTGATTACTCTCTGTTTATTTTTCTCTCAATGTTTTCGATGAATTTTTCTATTTCATTTTTCCAGTGTAGTGTTATTTTGATTATGGTTGCCCATTTTTCTTAATTACATACCCATTACTTTCTTTCTTCAAGGGCATTGTTTACTTTCTACTTATTCGTTTAGGGTTTATGCGGTTTCCTTGCCAAGTCTCTTCTAATCATCACAATTATGTTTAGTAAAAAATTTCCATCTTTCCCATAATTTAGTTTAGATAATTGTTCCATCTGATTGTAAGATATGTTTTGAGAATTACGAATTTTGCATGACTTGCAATATCTCATGGACAAACATTCTGATAACATCTTATGTCTGTTTGCAGGTTAATGAAGACTTCCTTGACAGACAATTGACCTCCAAACAGCAAAATGGTTATACTTCTGTGCTCTTTTACGCTTCATGGTGCCCATTTTCACATGGTTTGCATCCGAAATTTGACATTCTCAGTTCCATGTTTCCTCAAATAGAGCATCTGGCAGTTGAACAGTCTTCAACTTCACCAAGGTGTGTGGGTATTTTATCCGGCTTTCATCGTTAGTGTTTGTTCATGAATTATTGAATTGTTTTTCTTTTTTTATTTATTTGTTCTCGACTAAAATAGCTGTTTCACGTTAATGGGGGCATGTTTTTGGATAAATGCTATAAGGAGAACAAAAATTAGGTGTTAGAATTGTGCTGCTTTTTGTGTTTGACACAACATTGAACATGCTAAAAATTGGTCTCTTTTATGTTTGAATCCTTAAGATCAAGTCAGTTTTACAGTGTTGGTTTGGTGCACCATGATCAAATTTACTCGAAAGCTTCTTTTAAAATTTATATGTTTGCACATATTCAATTGTATTACCAGTTTACAAATCAATGTTACTTGGACTTGGGTTTGAGTGTTAGATATGGTTTGTGATTTATACATGATAGACAGTTGTTCCAATAAATTGTTATTTTGCTACCTCTAGAAATCTAATGACAACTTCCTTAACTAATATCTTTGATTCATGTTGCATCACAGTATATTATCGAGGTATGGAATCCACAGCTTGCCTTCAATTTTAATTCCTTAACCAATAAATTGTTATTCTCAGCTCTTCAATAGTGAAACCATATTTGTTAATTGGTGCTAGTTTGGGTCATTTCGTAAGCAACGCACAATATGTTCGATAAAAGTCCTCTTTGGGTTATTGCATCTTCTTTTATTATTCTTTTTCTTAGGGATTCATGCATGAGTTTTTTAACAAATGTCTCTTAGATGACATGAAACAACAAGAGAATTAATATAACTAGGCACTATCGTTACATAAATTGGCCAATCAACCTTATTTAATGATGGTAGCCGTGCACTGTTTGCTTTGCCAAAATTTAATCCCTGGGATAAAAAGGCAAAGGCTTTGGCTGATTTTGGAGATGATGAATACAAGCATATGTTGTTGTTGAGACTGCTGCTATTGATAAACCTATCACATTGAAACCTGGTGAGGAATGGAGAGGGAGGCAAGAACTTTGTGCTGTTCCTTCTAGTTACTGTGGAAGGCTGCTTGATGGCTCGGAAAGTCCTCCAGTGTGCTGAAAAGATGCATTACTGAGATCACTATTGTGTATGGGTATTTTTTTATATTCTAATAATGTTTGTTTAAACATCAGCTGATAAACTTCATATGGTGAATATCTAATAGTTGTCATTACCATTATGTTTCTGTCATTTTTGGAGATGGCTTAACATGTTTCATTCTGACCATAACATCTCTCCTCTTAAGCAGTCATAGTTTTTGGTTTTGCATGCGATTGCTTGTAGTTTGTTTCTTTTAGTTCTTTTTGCATATAGTCGTGATGGGTTACGACAATTATGTTGGGTTTTTGGTCAATGTCTTGCAACAATGCAGCAAGTAACTACTAATAGATTGTACATGCAGGATTGTCATGAAAACATGTGGATGGATCCTGGATTTTGATGGTTGGAGGATGGATTGGTGAATAACTAAGCTAGGACATTGTTGAATAATGTTTGCTTCAAATGGTGACTGTTTCTCAACCAAAGTAGAAATGGATGGTAATATCTGGGGAGAGTTTCAAAGTGAACCCAACAAAAGCTTATAATAGAATTTGCCGATATATGTTGTGAAATTGCGTATTTTCATTGGAGTCTCCACCTGCCCCCCATGTTGTTCCTTAGCAGCTGTTGTATAATTCGTATTTACTTCATAAACTACTTTGATTCTTAGTGAAATCTTGCTGAAGTTGAAGACTATTATTCCAGCTTTCTGGATAAGCTTTGGGCTGTCTTACTCTTGTGAACGATTTTGATGACTTGGACAGGATATTATTATATGAATATGATACGAGAAAAATAAATAAAAACATGATGCAAAAAAATGAATTGTTTGTTTTGCTCTCAGGTTTCTGAACAATATTCTATTACTCTGTATTTGGCTGGAGGAAACTGGATTGTGTTGTTAAATGGTTGTTAAATGATGCTGGTTGATAATATATTGCGATTGTTTAATATCACAACTACTGAAAGGACTAGCCCAGAATCTCTTTTGCTGAATTTCCCATTTCAGCTCATCCATAATTAGTATTAATTGTGGTTTGGTAGTTTATTTATAATTATTTAATCCTTATTTTTTATTTTTCTAACACAATTACAAAATTTGACTTTGGTTGTTTTCATTTTATGACGGTTAATAATGTAGCTTAATAATTGAGTATTATTATATATTTAATTTGATTTATTTATTTATAAACAAATCATTGCAATATATGTAAAAACAATTTAAAATATAAAAATTTATTAATATGTATATAAAATTTATTAATATATGTAAAAATAGCTTTTCCGAAAAATATTTTTAAGGAAATCTGCCAAATAACAGAAAATATTTTACACAGATTCATCCAAACACCAGAAAATATTTTCAGTAAATCATCTTCCGGAAAAATAAATAATTTTTCAGAAATCATTTTCTAAAAAATATTTTACTGACAAACAAACGGAGTTTAAGTAACGCACTCCCCTTCAGTCAAAGGTGCGGGAGGTTGATACCCACGTCGATGTGTTTAAGTACGTCGACATCGAGTACGTAAGACAAGGGATTCCTGGTCTGGCTAAAGGCCTGACCCTGTTGGTCTTTGATCGAAGCCAAGAATTGGGCACGGGCTGATAGGGACTGGCTAGATGGCTGCAATCCATTTACACCAATAAATCCAAAATATTCCCTGGTTTGGAGAAAAAATTTAAGGAATCGAATCATTTTGGAGTTTTTTTCAAAAATAATTTATTATTAAACATAACATATTCATATTTTAAACTTCTAGATCTAGTCTTAAATATAAAATTAATAATAAAAATATTTATGTAGTGTTATCATGATTCATAAGCCTTTTTGCCTACATGAAATATATTCAGGGAATATGCCAAACAAGGGGTGAAAGGGTAAAGAAAGATGCCGCGGGTGAGGTGTCTTGTTTTGGTAGAGATGAGCGCCACCCGTTAGTCCACCCCCTCTCATCTCTTATTTTGCTGTGGGCTTCGCATTCGTCCATAGTTTTCCTTTTCCAGAAGCCCAATCAGAAGTAACTCTAATTTCTCGTTTCTCTTTCAAACTATTCCTTCTTTTTTTACAAACCAAGTTTAAGACTTTTTATTACACTTCTCCATTTTTCCTTTATGGACTTTGAATTTAACTTTCGCTTTGCAATTTTGAAAACAATATTTAAAGGGTTAAATTGAATCATGTTATAAAATAATTAAAAAAAAACTGCTTCATTTCATTGCCATTTAATTAAAATTTCAGTCATTTTGTTCATTATTTATAGAGCATTTTTATACATTTAAATTATTTAAATAAGTACAAATTAAATTAAAAAAATTAATATCATGCTTAAAATTAAATTATTTTAATATTTCCAATATGTGATTACTTAATTAAAATAATAATAAACACGCATAAAATGTTAATTTAATATTTTTTTATTCATTTAAAAATTAAAATTTATAGAGAGACAGAAATGTCATGTCAGGCTATTAATTCCATTGCACTCCATTTTGTATTTTTTAATTATTAATTTGTATAAAAGTAAAGGAAAAAAAAAAGGTTTAGATATAAATTTGTATATATGCGTTATATTTTCATTTCGCTTGACGAGCTTAGATAATTTGTTTTGAAGGTGACAAACAACAGCACACCACACAGCAGCGCATTTGTAAGATTCTTTCTCTGTTGTGAATTCAGATTTCTTTCTCCTTTGCTTCGATTTGGTTTTCTTGGATTTTGAGATTCATCGATCCTAATACTATTACTCTATCAGAGTCTTGTTCTTGTTCTTCTTCTAGTTGTTTCCAATGGAAAAGCTGGAACACCTCAAATCTGCCGTGGCTGCTCTTTCTGAAATCAGGTTTGCTTCTTGTCTTTCGTTATTCACTAAGTATTGTGGCGATTACTGAATTAACAGAGAGTAATAGTAAACAAATCTGTGGTTTCTGATTTGTGTCTCAGTGAAAATGAGAAAAACGGATTCATCAACCTTGTCTCCCGCTATCTCAGGTATTATTATTTCAAATCAGTTCTCTTCTATTTGTTTTCCGTTAGATTCAGATCCTGATGCTGAAGATTAATTTCATTTGATTGAAGTGGAGAAGCTCAGCACATAGAGTGGAGTAAGATCCAGACTCCAACTGATGAAGTGGTTGTTCCTTATGACACCTTGTCTCCCTCTCCTGATGGTAATGATCTTAACCTCATACTTTATCCGGTCAAAAGCAAGTATCTTTTGGATTCGATTGATCTCTCACTATATCTAATTGCAGATCCTGCTGAAACCAAGAAGCTCTTGGACAAACTTGTCGTCTTAAAGCTTAATGGAGGTCTCGGAACCACTATGGGATGTACTGGTCCCAAGTATGCTTCTTAATCCTTCACTTTTACTCTATTATACAGTTTTTCATTCTGCACAAATTCATCTAACTGATTTTTCCTCTCTTTTTTTTCCAAAAAAAAAAATAAACACAGATCCGTCATTGAAGTTCGCAATGGCTTGACTTTTCTTGACCTAATTGTTATTCAGATCGAGGTCATAAGCTGTTGATTTCCTTTCCTCTCCTTTCTTTTTTTTCCTTTTTGTTTTTGTATGATCAGATCAAGCTAACATTTTTTTTATCGGTATTTTGCTCAGAATCTTAATTCTAAATACGGATGTAATGTTCCGTTGGTTCTGATGAACTCATTCAACACCCATGATGACACATTGAAGGTTCCCGCTTTTGTGTTACATGTTTGGTTACTGATTTATTTTTGCCTTTGTTAAACATTGAATTTAACTTAATATAACTCTTCTTCATTGCAGATTGTCGACAAGTACTCAAATTCAAACATTGAGATTCATACTTTTAATCAGGTTGGTGATTTCAATTTTCAGCTTCTTCTGCAGATTCAATCGAGACTCTTAAGACCTGAGAGATGTATCCTTTACTTGTATTATCTTTTCTCTGATTTCTCCCCGTATTGGATTTGCATAGAGCCAATATCCTCGTCTGGTTGTTGAAGATTTTGCTCCATTACCAAGCAAAGGCCAGCATGGCAAGGATGGATGGTAAAACTTCTTCCTTATTTACTTCTTTCCACTTTAGTAGTCAATTAGTCATTCTGTTGCAATGAAAGTGCCAGGTTGGCATGGGTAAACTGTAACTTGTAGCTAAAGATGAATCGGAAGTTAAATGACCTGAAGTTCTTTACTTTTATCTGTTGGTTTCATTTTATATGTCTTCAGTACCTGCTCTGAATCACCATAGGAAGTTGTTACTACTTTTGAACTTTGTAGCTTAACTGAAATTTGTGATTCTTTGAAGCTTTGAAGTGGTTCCCCAAGGGATGGATGTATCATAAAGGTTTGTTTAGTTTTAATTCAAGAAAGTACGAGAATACATGTGGCCATAATATTTAGAGTTTCAGAGATTTTAAGGCATTCTAATCTGAGCCATAAGACTTTCTAAAAATGAGCTATAAGATTATAAGAATTTTATGCCAATGATGTTTGTTACTCTTATAGTATAAGTTATTCAGAGGACGGTTGAAGAGGTTCAGCATTTTTTATATGAAGTTTAAGATTTTTGTTCAATGACGAATTGTTTCCTTCTATGTTAACATTTTCACTTGATTCTTTATGGATGTAGTGGTTGTTGAAGTCATAGGACTGGTTCATCTAAAATTATACCTAAAGCTTCTATAATATTCTATCTGCATTCACTTGGATAGTTTCATTTGACAACATCTGTATGTTCCTACTGTTTTAGTTATCTACATTTCATGCAGTGGTTGTGTTTGAGAAGCATTCATGGAGATTTTGATGATATTTTTGAATTGCTTATTTGGTGGTAATACTTTTACCGAAACAAACTTTTCTGGCTGAAGGTATCCTCCTGGTCATGGTGATGTGTTCCCATCTCTAATGAACAGTGGCAAGCTTGATGCTTTCTTATCACAGGTTGTAGCTGCGATTTGGTGTGGTTTTTTCAATATTAAAAAAAAAACATTTGATTTATAAAGGTTCCTTGTTTTGGTAATTTATTTGTGTTTCATCGTTCATTACAGGGCAAGGAGTATGTCTTCGTTGCAAACTCAGACAATTTGGGTGCTATTGTTGACTTGAGTATCCTCATCCTGGTTTTCAGTGAACTCTGCTTTCTAGATACACATACAAGTTTTTTTTCTGCCAGTTTTAGTCCTTGACAGGTTGCTCTAGAAATCTTAAATCATTTGGTCCAAAACAAGAATGAATATTGTATGGAGGTACAAAGCGAACTGTAAGCTATGTTATATGGATTTCCTAGCTCTGTGGTTTTGCTATATTACTTCTATTTATGTAGGTTACACCCAAAACCCTAGCTGATGTCAAGGGTGGTACTCTTATTTCTTATGAAGGAAAAGTTCAGGTATGAAATGATCTCTTGTTTGATTTTAGAATTTATAAATTTCAATCCTCCCTTTTTTTTTTTCTCTAAACAGAAGTGTATCCGAGGTTCTAAAGATATGCTCCCTCTCATTCTTATAAGCAACTTAGGTTTTGGAGTATAATTATTGTTTCACATGTTTTTCAATGATGACTTGGTAAACCAACCAAATGCGTATCTGATATCTTTCTAAAACTTCTTTTATGAGATTTTCAAGTTGTATGAGTTCTACTCTAATCTCCTTATGATTATTGAATAAAACTTGGAATGATTTCTGCAACAAAGAGGCTTATTGCAGTTATCAGAATTGATTAACACCCTTTCATTTTCTTCTGTGATTCAGCTCCTTGAAATTGCTCAAGTCCCTGATGAACATGTAAGTAATCTATTTCTTCATCTTTGTTTTTCTATTCGTTCTTTTACCTTGATTTTATTTAAACTCTATTAATTGAACAAAGACCACCTGGTTTTAATATTAGAAATTTGATCATGGTTCAAAAGGCAATTGGACTGCTATGTGGTGCTTGGGTTTACCATGATAAGCTACATCTACTTGTGTTGTGGATGTTATTAACTGTCTGTAGATTTTATAAACCAACCCCAAAGCCTTCTTATCTTTATTCATCCCGTTAAAATTTCAAAATAACTAGTTCTTTGTGAATTTGGTACAACCCCTTTTCTTGTCCTGATGCCAATTGGCCTCTAAATTTCTTTTTCTACGAGGACATGAGGTTCACTGCTTGAAACTGCCAAGGCTAAACAACTAGACAACTGTAAATGCCATACATTGAAAAACTAATGAAGATAACATTCGGAAGCTTTATGGTTGAGGCTGACATGATTCTCTCTTTGTAACAGGTCAATGAGTTCAAGTCTATAGAAAAGTTTAAAATTTTCAATACAAACAATTTGTAAGTCATATTGCCCTAACATGTTAGAACTGTCTATTTTGCTTAGTACTAACAGTCAATGTTACAGGTGGGTCAACCTGAATGCTATCAAGAGGCTTGTGGAAGCTGATGCACTCAAGATGGAGATCATTCCAAACCCGAAGGTTTGTATCTCTTTCTTACTATGTCGTCTCTGGTGGATTTCTGATTTCTAAACTATAAAATTGGCTGCAGGAGGTCAATGGAATCAAGGTTCTTCAACTGGAAACTGCAGCTGGTGCAGCAATTAGGGTATAAAATTGTACCAATTATGGTTATGATGTATTAAAATGTAAAAAGATCTGTCTAACCATGTGTTTTCCTTATGTATTTAAGTTCTTTGATCATGCTATTGGTATCAACGTACCTCGATCGCGATTCCTTCCAGTGAAGGCAACTTCAGATTTGCTTCTTGTTCAGGTCCTTTTCTTCTTCCCCTGACATCACAATCAATCTTGAATGATAATATGTAGTTTCCTCAACCCATCTCTCGTATTTTCGTTTGCAGTCTGACCTTTACACCTTAGTTGATGGATTTGTTATCCGGAATAAAGATAGAGTGAATCCTACAAACCCATCCATAGAATTGGGGCCTGAATTCAAGAAGGTCAGTGCTTGTGACGTCAATCTTGCAATAAAAGTTTCCATAAAAGACCTTTATGTATATTAAAACCTCTTAACAGGTTGGTAACTTCTTAAGTCGATTCAAGTCAATCCCGAGCATCATTGAGCTTGATAGCCTTAAGGTGACTGGTGATGTTTGGTTTGGTGCTGGCATTGTGCTCAAGGTATCTTTCTTTTTCCGTTTTAAGCAGCAGCTGTTATTTATCAAGTTGTATTTTTAAACTGTTGAAGAAACATGGAGAAGCAGAGCAGGTGGGTTTATGTTCTAAAATATGATTTTTCAGGGGAAAGTGAGTATCGCTGCCAAACCCGGGGTGAAGTTGGAAATTCCTGATGGAGCTGTAATTGAGAACAAGGTAAAAACTTTCGCATGCATGCACTAATGCAACCTAATTTCCTTATTGCAAAATTTTAAAATCAGAAAATTAGGAAAATTTATATTTACAAAAAAGCCAAGGATGAATTCCAGAACATTTAATAAAATAATTGTTTTTGTTAAAAATCCAGTTTTATTGGTTCCCGGTTCTCTGTTTTTTTTTAGGGTTCTGGCAGGTTTTTTAAAAATATGTTGCCAGTTTCTTAGTTATTGGGTGGGGGCGGACAATGTGGTGTGGTCTAGTTTTGACTTGTAATTCATTTTTTTGGTTTTGTGAACTAATCAGTAATCTTATTGGGTGCATAGGAAATTAATGGCCCCGAAGACATCTGAGAGATGCCTGTCTGCCAGCCGAAGTTTCCCTGATTTTGGTGTGTTGCAGTAGATAACGAACGCATCTTTTATATAAATAGGAAGTAAAATAAAATAAAAATACTTGGAGCAGTAGTATTTGCGTTTCATATCACATATATATGTTGTATGTCTTGCGGGAGTTTCCCTTGAATTACTATTTTTCGAGATATGATGAAGAACAGTGTTCTGAATGTTGTATCTACTTTTTACACCAAACAACTTAGCCCCTTTTACCAAGCATCTTCAGTTACGACATTTTAAAACATACAAATTATTTAGTATTTTAATTTTGGAAAATGATAATTATTTGATACAATAATAGTAGAGATTTTTATTATTAAATATTTTAATTTTGAAAAATGATAATTATTTGATGCAATAATTGTAGAGTTAAAAAACTCTTTAAAAAATTTTAGGTTTTGCCGACCATCGCCCAAGGAATGTATAGGCCTTTACCGGAATAAACAATGTTACATAGGCATTTTATTTGTCAAGTGTTCCTTGTTTTTAATTATGTCTGTCAGAGAAATCTGGGATTAAAAACACTGTAACTGAGAAAACATGGATCCTCTCTATTATTAGCAAATGTGACCATGCAAGAAAATTTATTTATTCGGAGGATAACTTTATATAATCATGATTGTCAGATGAAGATGATACGATAACTATAAAATTATTACTAAGAAATACCCGGTGGCGGCGGATCCTAGATCTAACTTTTAGGGTGTTAATAATATGTAAAATTTTAGAAGTTTAATAAGATTTTTTTTAAAAAGGGCGTCTAATTAAATTTTATAACATTTTTATGAGATCAATGATAATTTCTGAGATCAATGATAATTTCTATAAATTTTAAGCGAGTTTACTTAAAAATTTCAAAAAAAAAAGTGTAATAGGAATTATAAAAAATTTGAAGGATCTAATTAAAATTTTTTAAAAATTTCAAGACAAAAATAAAAAATATCCAAAATTTTGGGAGAGTCAAAGCCCCCCTAAGCCATCATAAGGATATGCCTCAGAGGTGCCTGAACTTGGCAATATGTCCTTACTCGGTACTTAAAATTTTTTTAAATTTAATTATTTGCTATTTAAATTTGAAAATCGTAGCATTAATGAGCAATAGCATGATAACACATGGCAACCTCACATTTTGACATGTAGAAAAAATAAATATATATACAACTTATAAAGAAAATATTTTTTTTACACAGGGAGTGAATCTACGCAATTGGCCGTCAAGTAACACTTAAATTTGGACAACAATTTGTCTAAATTCATTCTAGACATAATTTTTAAATATTTGTAAATATTTTTTTAATTTTTTTCACATTTTTATATTATTATTGTTTTGAAATTTAAAATATATAAATTTTTTAAAAAAATTATAAGTTTTAATTAGATAGTTAAAAAAGTATAAGATTAACTCACGATTTTCAAATTTAGATACCAATTACATTAAAGAAAATTAAGCATAAAAAAATAAAATTTATCCAAATTCAAGTATACCCCTAATATAAACAAGAGAAACGGAAATTTGAGTTTTTTCTTTTTTTACAAATTGGAGGAAGTTAGAAAAATAAAAAGCATAACAAAGTTTTAAGACAATTTATTTTTACCCTATTTTTAATTTATAAAAAGGTTTTAGCTGTAAAAATTTATAATCATTAATGATTTTTTCTTTCTTAAAATTATTTCACTTTCTTTTCTTTTAGGAAAACAAGATAATTGAATCATAAAATATTTTCAACATTCAAGATAATATTTAACCATTTATTGCTCAGCTTTCCTCTAATTTATTTTCCTTTCTTTTCTTATCCTCAACTATTTTTAATCAAGTTTTAAAATATATAAAAAGTTGCTGCTGAATACTTTTTAAATTTAAGATTATAATTACACAAGGTAGGTATATACCATGCAACCAAAATACATTTTACTTGTCACATTAATAAAACATTATAATAGATATATTGTTGTACATGTAATAGAACATCAAATTAACTTTCAATGAGGCGAGGCAGTTAATTATCCCATTTCTTACCCAAATATGTTTTACATCCGAATTTTTTTTTAGTATTTACCATGCCCATGCCCATGCCCATCTCCATGTCCATTTTCTTTTGTTTTTAAATATTTTCTATGTCGGTTTTCATCCATTTGTTGCATCATACATATCATAGGGGTGCAGATATGGTGTACGACGGAAATTTAACCAAAATCCAAATCCTTAAATATAATGTTACATTAAAAATCGAAACCCTTCAAAACATAAAAATGAGATGAATCAAGTGAGAGAGTGCTCGTCTCTGTATCTCATAAAATGGTGATTAAATTCATCTATTGACAACATCCATCCCCACCGCCCTCCTCACCTCATCCACGCCACCTCCACTGACGCTTTTTATTATTATTATTTTTCCTGCAAACCCACAAAACCATCCCCTTCCATTTTCGACCTGCAACAAATAATAACGTAAACATTACCATCAATGTCTAAAGAAACATCAGGCCACAAACACAAACGCAAAGGTTAAATTTCCCAGCAGATCCTTGTACAATAAAGCTTAAGTACAAACTTGTCCCTCCAACATGAAAAAGAATTGAGCAATTTAGTCCTTTTAAATTACCGTCAGTTAAGATTTTACAACTTTGCTTCAAAATTAAATGTATAATTTGCTCCCAAGTCTATAGTACAAGGACCCAGCACCAAAGCAAACATCAAGAAGCACAAAACATGCTATTAAAAAAATTTCTCATATTTATCCAAGTTAAAACATCTATTGCAAAATGTGAAACTTGCTAATAAAACGTTTTTCACTTAACAATTACGCAAATAAGTTAATTTCATATGTTTATCTTCCCAATAAATTGGTCTATACAAGGTCGAGGGGGCAACACAAGCACAAAGAACTTTGATGGTTAGGAGTAGTTACCATGTTCAAATTTATGCTTAAGAAAGTCTTGCTTTTAGATCTGCTGCAACAGCATCAATGAACTCCTCAGTATTCAGGTACTTGTCCCTAGCAAGCCTGCAGCATCCATGTCAATGTTATAACCAAGTTCTGTATAACATATATGTACATGTATGCAAAGTAAAAAAACGAATTATATGAGTGCCCACTGACATGCACAAACATTTCTTTGAAGGATCATTTGCAAGTTAACAGACCATAAAAATCACTGGCGGTTAAATTGCATAAAACATGCTTAATAAATACTTACTTAGAGCCGTGAATGATTAGTGCAAGATCTTTGGTCATCTTTCCAGATTCCACAGTTCCAATACAAGCTGCCTCTAGTTTCTCAGTGAAATCCAAGAGTTTAGGATTGTCATCCAATTTTGCCCTGTAAACAACATAGTAGTTCTAGTAAACATTTAAATAATTTTGTTAGCTGCCCATGTGAAAAAGAAAGATGCCATCAGTACTACCTGTGTGCAAGCCCACGCGTCCAAGCAAAGATAGATGCTATGCTGTTCGTGCTGGTCTCACCACCCTTTTGGTGAACTCTGAAATGCCGTGTAACAGTACCATGAGCAGCTTCTGCTTCTATTGTCTTCCCATCTGGACAAACCTGAAACACAAACAAATTCATCATGTAGGGTAAGTGGCATTTAAGCTGGTGCTCAGGACAGGATTGAATTTACATCCCCATGTTTAGTATTCATCTTCATCCCAGGAGGAAGATAAGAAGACTATTTATCACCAGCAGAGAAGATAATAAAATTAAATGAACTGTTGACATGAGATATACCAGCACAGATGTCATCAATCCAAGAGATCCAAAACCTACAAAAAGCAATTCAGGTTTAGTTAGAAAAGCAATATAGCTACCATGCCGCAAGAATAATGTGAAATTTTATCAATTTGGGGCTGAAAGGGGAACATTTTTTCCCTTCTACTGGTTTGTGACACAAACCTTGGGCTAAGAAATCACTCTGGACATCACCATCATAGTTCTTGCATGCCCAAACATAACCACCTTCACTCTTTAGAGCATATGCCACCATATCATCAATGAGACGGTGTTCATACCTTAAATTAAATAATCTGAATCAATATTTGACATAAATATAAAGAAAATTAATTTAAGTCAATCAAAGTAAAAAAGATCCTTACCATATCCCTGCAGCCTCATATTTTGATTTCCAGTTAGCCTCATAAACCTCTTGAAAGATATCCTTAAATCTTCATTAAATAAACAAACATAGCTATAGGAGTCAAAAACAGAATAAAGAAAAGCTTGCAGTAATAAAAGTTTTACTTATTAAGCAAGCCACATACCTTCCATCATACTTCTTAAGAATAGTATTCTTCGTACTAAGATAAAGAGGCCACTTCTTCTGATAAGCAGTGTTCATGGAAGCCTCGGCAAAAGCACGAATAGACTTCATCCCCAACCCAAACATAAAGAAAAAGAAATCAAACACCACTAGAACAAAAATGAAAGGCAACAAGACCATCAACAGAATTATAGATTCAGACCTCATCTGTGTTATACATGGCCAGTGAAACTCCTCCTTCACCAGTGAAGTTGAAAACTTCATATTCAGTCTTCTCACCCTGACCCTCTGGAACTGCAAACAATAGCAATCGATGCTAATTATCCAAAAATCAAGCGCCAGGTACTACCAAATACCATTAAAAACAAACAATTGAATATCAGAAATCATCAAGTAAGGCAAAGAAAAGATTTTACCAAAAACAAGTTTAAGTTTCCCAGCTCCTTTAATGACAGCATCAGTTGCTCGGTACTGATCACCGAAGGCATGCCTTCCAATGCATATAGGCTTTGTCCAACCTGATCACACAAGAAATCAACATAGCTTAATATAAATGTAAGTAACTAAATAAAAATATACATCCACAACATCATGATAAAGCTAAATACCTGGGACAAGTCGAGGGACATTTTTGCAAATAATTGGTTCTCTAAAGACAGTGCCTGAAAGATTACACCAGTCAAAATAACTGATATTGGAACATCACAAAATAATAGGAAAATTCTAGAAAGATATGAATGCATTAATGCTAACCGTTCAAAATATTCCTAATAGTCCCATTAGGACTCTTCCACATCTGCTTCAAGTCAAACTCCTTAACACGAGCTTCATCTGGCAATCACCAACACCATATTGTAAGAACTTGCCAGATTTCAAGCTTCCAAGCATATTACCATTCCAGTAAGAATCCAAATTTCAATAATTCAACAAGTTAATGCATGCTTCTTTCCAGGAAGAACCGCAGCGAAGGTTCAGCCATGTATACCTGGAGTAATAGTAGCACACTTGACGGCGACATTGTACCTAAAATAAGAACCAGAAAGACTTGAGGTCAGCTGAACACAACACAGATAACGAAGTGGAAGTACAAACACAGAGTTAAGTTTAGCATGTATTTCAATAGCAGTTATGATAATTTTGTCAGGGGGAAAAAAACAGCACAAAAAGATACGCCTATGAGTACCAAAGCAAGAGCAAGAAACAGATTCTTAACTGCTTTATTACTGTCGAATACTCTAATCAATCAAAAAATGATTCACGATTAACAGGAAAAATGCAAAGAATAAGAACAGCAATAACATGTAAATTTCTATCATGGTAAATGAAGAAATAAGCAGGAAAGAATATGACCAGAAGGGCGTGCCACTAGGAAGGAAGCAGATGGAAGAATGAGCAACAACAGCATTGACTAAATATTGCGACAAAGAGATTCATCCCTCGGGAATTTAGAAAGAAACAACTAAAACATACTTAAGAGTAGCTTCTGCACTTTCAATTGTAACTTTGTCATCGGTAGCATCACGATGAGGAAGACCAAGGTCAAAGTACTTAATGTCCAACTCCACAAAGGGAAGAATGAGCTACAGAAGAAAATATATATATTACAATCACAAAAATATATTATATTTTTTGTATTTTTTTTTACAAAAATTATATATACGTCATCATATAAATCAACGAATCACCTTATCCTTAATTGATTTCCAAATAACTCTGGTCATTTCATCTCCTGCGCCACAGAAATGAAAAACCACATATGATCAGGAAGACAACATGATGTACAAGACTGTATTATACCAATTCAACAGAAGCAACACAAAGAAATCGCAAGGTTTAATATACAACAATGTTCCACGATATATATATGATTTTGCGTCTGTACACTTCTGTTCGTATGTACTTGCACCCCACATGTTCGATACAAACGTCAAGAAACTATTGTTTTCCATATAGTTAAGTTTTCATTATAAGCAATGCAGTGGAGTCATATAGCGTGCTTTTAGATAATCCTTTCTATGAAATATATTAATATAAATGAAAGATCTGCTGATTCCAGTCCAGTCAACTTGACGTACAACTCATTAAAAAACGCCATATGAATATGATAATCAACATGGTCAAATTAACATATGAAGAACGAAGTGCTTAACATATGAGGCAGGCGTAACAGAGTGATAAAGGATGTCGTTGGCTTTCAGTTTATAAGATCTGCGTCCAGATTCATTTTAACACCAGTTTTTAATTCATTTTTTTTTTTTGTTTATAGATACTGCTGATTATACCGCGACCGGAATAAAAAAGTAACAACAGTTAGTAGCAAAGAAGAAAGCCAGATCTGAGTGAGAACAACATCTAATGTACAGAACTGAAGAAAATAAGATCTGAATCTCAAAGAAAAGAAAAAGGAGATACCGTCCATCTCAACGATGGGATTGGCGACCTTGATCTTCTCAAAACCCATTGCTCTTCCCACCGATTTGATTTTTTTTTGTTTCGGATCAGAGATTTAGATGAAAAATGAGCAGCCACTGCGGATGCCGTGTCTTACAAAGTTAGTATAAGTAGAAGAAGAGCAGATGTGTATCGGTGACTTTAAGACGGCACCTCACCTAACCCAAACTACCTTTTTTTTTTTTATATATATATATATCTTAGACCCCGGTCCCCACTAGATTCTAGTCGGGTGAGTTTTAATTAATTGTAGACTTTAATAACGGATTTTTATTTGGAAAAAACCTTATAATAGGTAAATTATAATATTTAGATTTTTATATTTGGAAAAAAACTGATGTTATGATATATCCTTTTTATAATATATAAATTAAATAAAAATAATATATAATTTTTATAAAAAAAGTTGTATAAATTGTTGAATTATTTTCATAACATTTCTTATAAATAATATATATTTTACCATAATTTAAAAAAATTTATAAATAAGTTATAATAAAAAAATTATAATATTTTTTTATTATAATATATAACATAGACACAAAAATAAGTTATGTTTATATTTCGTGGAAAAAAAATTATAAATAAATATACTATAACACTTTGATAACATTGAAATTATTTTTTATAATAAACCTTTTAGCCATAACTTTAAAATTACAAGTATCTTTAAAATTTTGTCATTATCTTTTTTAAAATATTTATTTTTTTAATATTTTACTATGCCTCTATACGAGATTTGCCAACCTTCTAACTTGTTTTTGAAGTCTAAAAACTTCATTTAAAGTGTACTAAATATAATGAGTCCTACGAAATTGAGTGTAAATGAAATACCTTAGTTACACCTTCCAATTCATACAAAAAAGTGAGAATTAAAGTAATTACATGGATAATTACACTCAAATCTAATTTTAAAAAATTCTTTTTATACTAGTTATAAAAATTATATAGTTTTGATTAAAACTTGTAACATTTCAATTATATTTATATATTTTAATATCATTTTTTTAAATCATATATTTTATTTAATTTTAAAAAATAAATATAATATAAATCATTACGTTTCAAAAGTCAAAAGATTTTTTCCTTTTTGAGTGCCATATTCAAATATTAAAAATTGAAATAACTAAAATTTAAAATAAAATCAAAAGAAATGTATAAAAGGGAGTCAAATATTTCATCTCCCACTGTTCCTATCCCTACCACCAACCAACTTCCTCAATATACGAATATTGGCGAGATTTTATATTATTTTATAAACTAAATATTTTAAAAGTTATTTTTTCTAAAATATTGTTTTTTTCAGTTTAATATCTATAAGCATAAGTTTAGTATAAAGTTTTGGTTATTAAATTTTTTTAAGATAAAAAATATTGACTGATTTTATTGATATCAAACTTTAGACATCGATTTGTCGAATTTCATATTAAATTTCGAATCTCAACTTCTATTAATATCTATTTTCAATTTAATATATAGACTATCTTTTCTTTTCTTTTTATTTTATTTTATACATACAACAAATTTTTAACTATAAATTCTCTCATATTTCTCTTTCATAAAAGAAATCATTTTATAAATAAAATACAAGTATAAGATGCTATATATTATATAGTATAGCTGGAAATCTGAAATTAGATAAAAAAAAATTTAGTTCAAAGTGTATGGCATGTTAACACATTGTTGATTCTGACATAAGAGTTTTGACACTTTCCCTCGGGTCTTGCATTGCCTTGGAATAATGTCGAATCAAATACGAAATCACATGAAATCTTGGTAAAATATAAAATAGAAGGGCATTTGCAGGCTTAAAATTTATATCACAAGCAGTTCCGTTACTAACTCGTTGTTGTAATATACATTATGATATAAGTTGGAGCATGTTTAATCGTATCTTATTTATTGATTTAAGAGTTCAGAAAGTTCTTGGTTATAATAAAATATAAAAATAATTATTAAATTATTAGTTTCATTTTAATTTAATCATTAAATATTTCGAAATCAAATATTTTATTCAATTGAATTTTAACTGTTGACGTAAACTTTTTATTTCTTTAACTAATTTTCAGGAAGTGTAAGTAATTTTTTTGGTTGGACTTTCACCGTCTCTTTTCTACCTTTTCTTTTTTCTCTTTTCACCTTTCGTTGACCGTCTTTATTCTTTTTCTTTTATAGGAAATAAATTATTTCTTTGGCTAAATTGTCTGTATATGCCAATTTTTTTTGTTAATTGGTTAAATAAATCCTTTTTTTTAATTTATGAATATAGGTCAATTTTAGAAGAATGTGAAAGTGCGTTCAGTTGGGTGTACTTTCCTATAACGGTAAAAATTCAAACACTCCAACGATAAAATATTGAAACAGTCCAATGATAACTTTAATTTCTTATAAATACCCATTTTCCATTCTTTTCACTCAAATCCAACTCTCTCCATTATCTCTAAACTCTCAATTCTCTCAAAATTTTCAAGATTTGTTCGAAATTTTCCAATAAATATGTATAAAAATATTATAGTTTTATTTTATTATTTCATAGATTATTTATTTCGATTAAATTTTCAAGAATGGTAACTTCTCTTATTCGTTTCGACAACAAGCACATTTTCGCCACTTAATTGGTAATGGTAAGGAAAAATTTTAAATTTCATTATTTTTAATTAAGTTATTTTTAAAGTTTCAAAGTTTTTTAAAATTTTAAATTATTTTATTTTGTTGATATAAATAGGCGGATGATCGTGTTTTGGAGAGGTTCATACACAATTTATCAAAGAGCGCACCAAATGAAATTCACGGTTATTTGCAATATGTAGGATTCTTACATGCATGTCGTATGCTCGGGGCTATACTTTGGATCCTACACTTATCAGCGCGTTGGTGAAAAGATGGAGACCCAAGACACACACATTCCATCTTCCATGTGGTGAGTGTACAATCACACTCGAGGATGTAACTTTACAACTCAATTTACCTGTGGATGGGTCAGTCGTTACGGGGTCAGTGGTCATTCCCGGTAAAAAGGACCTTTGCGAGGCATTTTTAAGGAAGGTGCCAAACAAGTTTCAAGGTGTTTGGGTAGAGATGAGATGGTTGTAAGATAATTTCAAAGACCTTCTTTCGAACATAATTTAGGTCGTGAAAGAACAATATGCCCGAGTATTCATTCCGAGGTTAATCGGGGGCATTTTAATGCCCGATAAATCTCGCTCAACTAGACACGCTTTTTGTCCACCACCCTTCAAAGCCTGCCAAGATGCCCTGACCTTGGGAATCTCAGGTAAATTTTCAAGCACCACTTTCAGATATTCGATGAAAATGCCTCTTCTACGGCGCGTTTTCAACCACGAGTTATTTTTTTCTTTTCAATCTCACCCATCCCCGCGCCTATAAAAAGAGGTGTAACTCCATTAACCTGAATCCTTTGCTAGAACATGGTTACAGAGCATTACCAAAATTTACAAATCAAACAGACAGAAATTTCATATCATATAGCATTCATGTCAAAAACCAATCAAAATCATACATACTGTCCCTTATACGAGCCCTCGAGGCCAAAAATACACATTAGAAACAAGTCAAGGCTAAATCAAATATTCAAAGATTTTTTCGAAAAACGTTGAAATTTCTCAAAGCTGCAGGGGTCACACAGCGTGTGGCTAGGCCGTGTGACTCACACGGCCAAAAGACACACCCGCGTAGACATTCGAAATAGGGACACACGGCCATGTCCCAGACCGTGTAACTCCCTGACTTGGGTCACACGGCCAAGCCACACGCTCGTGTGCTAGGCCATGTGAGCATATTGACTTGTGCTCTATTAGAAGATACAGGGGACACACGGCTGAGACACACTCCCCTGTCTCTACCCATGTGGACAAAAATAGGTCATTTTCCAAGCCATATTTCTCACCCAAATTGGTACCAATGTAACAGCCCGATTTAGGGGCTAGTCAGAACAGTGATCTCGGGATCACTAATTTGAGGTTAGAGAAAATTTATTTTAATGTTATTTTATGAGTTAGAGCATGATTACATAAGTGCATGAAAATTTTGGTGCTTTAATTTTAGCGATTTCAAGCTTAATCACGAAAAAGGACTAAATCGCATAAAATGCGAAAGTTATATTTTATAAGCTAAAGGTGTCTAATAGACATAGAATATTAATTTTAGGTCTTTAAAGTGCAATTAGACCCCTAAGAATAAGGTGGCTGGCCATAGGAGACAAAAATTGACAAATTGGTGAAAGTTGGTAAAAGTTGTGACTAAATTGACTTGTATTAATAAAATAAAGAAAGAAAAGATATCATCTTTTCTCTCCATCTTCCTCCACTGAAAATAGCAAGCAAAATAAGGTTTTTGAAAGCTCAAAATTTCAGCAAGCTCATCTCCATTCAAGTAAGTGATTTTAATGGTTTTTTTTTAAGATAGTCGTACTTTTAGAACCCCTAGAGCTTAAGCTTTCTAATGAGGGGACTATCTTGCAATATGGTGAAAAGATTAGAGTTTTGCCATGAAAGCTTTCATTGTTATTTGCTGCATTTTTTATGGAAGAAAATGAGTCATAGTTGCTAGATAAACAACTTTGGTGTTACTATGAAAACACCTAAATGAACCTTTTTGTAAAGGTTGTAAAATTGGTAGTAAATGTGTGAAATGTTAGGTTTTGATGATGGCCATAAAAGAAATAAATGTTCACCTAGGCCCATTAAAGGTAGAAATTTGATTAGAATTGATTTCCGAGCCTAGGGGATAAAATGGTCATTTTGCCAAAGGTTTAAGGGCAAAATAGTAATTTTACCTAAGTATGATTATTGAAATGATTTTATTAATGTGATGATTAAAATGAGCTAATTTGCTGTTATAGAGCAAGAAGAGCCGAGAATCAACCTCGATCGGGGAAAGAACAAAATATCGGACTAGACCAATGATCTAGCTTATTTTGAAATCAAGGTAAGTTTATATGTGATAAATTCAACATTTATGCTAGCATGTTTGAGAATGATTGGTATTATAATGATACATGGTGTTCTATGAAATCGAGTATTTGTATTGAATGAGAAAGATGATAAAAGTCGAGATGTTGATGTCCCGGTTGAACTATAATAAATGTGAGAATACTACCATCGAGACGTGGGATGGATAAGGTCCCGTATAAGACCATGTCTGGGATATGGCCTCCGCATCGAATTGAAATCCCGTATAAGACCATATCTAGGATATAACTTCGGTATTGAATATGAGAGTCGTATAAGACCATATCTGGGATATGGCATCGATACTTGATGTGAGATTCCATATAAGACCATATCTGGGATATGGCATCGGTACTCAGAGGTGACCCCATGTAAGACCACATCTGAGATGTGACATTGGCTTTGTGCTTATAATAATGACGATGAGTATGCGTCTTTGAGTATCCCTAGTGATTAACGAGATAAATAGATAAGTTTGGAAATAGAAATGAGATTAGTACTAAAGTCATGTGATTGAGTGATTACAGGTACCTGTGAGAAATTCACGAGGAATGTTACGATATGTGGCATGGTATGTTTTAGATAAGAACGAGTACGAGTAAGTTATGGTAAAGTGTTTATGACCTGATGCGGTTATCTAATGCCATGGATTGATGTCATTATGAGCTTATTATTGCTATTTATTTCATGCAAACTTACTAAGCTTTATGCTTACCCCTCTCATTTCCCTTTTCATTGTAGTATTGCCAAGATAACTCGAGGATCGTGGGACACAGGAGTTCGAAAATCACACTATCAACATCACTTTGTTATAACAATTTAGACTTATTTTGAGTATGGCATGTATAGGACTTGGGTATGTTGTTAGGTCTTAATTGTTAGCCAAAATGTTGGCTATGTATGTTATCAAAGTCATTTTGTAAATGGCCATCGGAAATGGGCCAACACTTGATAAGTTTTTATATATTCAATGATGATGAAATTATGAAGTTATGATTGTGTGAATGCTTTGAATTGAGTTATTGGATGTACCTTTAGGTCATGAATGAAGTTTATATGAGTTGGAGTTATTACGTTTACTATGCAGGGTGGCATTTGGCTTGGAATATAGCCTTTTTATGTCCACACATGTAGACACACGGGCGTGTGTCTAGGCCGTGTGGGATACACGGTCAGCCCCATAGGCGTGTTGATCGACCGTGCATCCCCTACATGCTAGGTTTACAAAGTCAGAATGCTCAGTAGTAAACACACGGGCAGAGACACGGCCGTGTGTCTCAGCCGTATGGAAGACACGGCCTTGGACATGGGCGTGTGACCAGGCCGTGTAAAGTCTGTACTTAAAATGTGGAATTTAATTCGATACACGGTCTAAGGACAAGGGCGTGTGCCTTGGCCGTGTGACCATAGTGAGATGATGATGTCATAAACAGAATGTCAAGGTTTTGGCACACGGGCTAAGACAAGGACGTGTCGAGGCCATGTGAGGGACACGGGCCAGAGACACTGACGTGTGTTCGGCTGTGTGTATTAAATCAGTGTCGACCACGGGTGAGGAGCACGGGCATGTCTCAGGGGCACACAGGCGTGTCCCTTGAACAACACGGGCGTGTGGCCCTTATTTAGGCAAAACTTTTCCAAGTGTGTAAAAGTTTTCAATAAATTCCCGAAACCTTCCGGAAGTACATATAAGGCCTTGTAGGCCCAGAATGAGCAGGTTATGAGTTTTAAAAGGAAAGTGTCTAAGCTGCAGTGAAATTTTATAGCTCGACGTGTTATGCTTAAGTAAGTTAAGTTAGGTAATGCCTCGAATCGGTTTCGGCTTTAAACACGGGTAAGGAGTGTTACAACCAACCTAAACACAACAATTTACATATATCCAAGTCATAAATAGGCATCCAAAACTAGCCAAAATCAAGCTTAAAACATAAAATATCATCACATTCAACCAATATGCCCATAGGCACCTCAATTGACAACATGTAGGCCGCTAATCAAGCTCAACCATTTGGTACCCAAAATACCAATTTACACATCAAACATGATAAGACCATTTATATATACATAGCAAAATATACCAAATCACAAGCCAATTTAAATGGCTAAAAACATAACAAAACATGTAGGCTATCATTAGCCAAAATAACCTATACATGCCATTATAACCAAAATTAGATAACCAAATTGTAACAAAAGAGCTGATAGATAGTGTGAAATAGCTCCGACAAGCTTCCAACCCGAACGAGCTTCTGAATTACTATAAAACACGGAAAATAACACAGAGTAAGAATTTAAGCCTAGTAAGTTTTTATAATAAAGAAATTAACTTACCATTTAATCACATTTAAGGTAAGCATACAAAACATATCCAAATCAATTTGGCCAAAAGCCTAAACATATATCCTCAACAACTATGTTAGTCATGTAATTCAACCACTATTCAAATTCCATACACATGTAACATCTATATCATATATCCTTATATCATATATAAATCATTTCCATGAAATTCATGTAAATACATGTACTAGTTCGTATTGAACTTTTATAAACTCTTAACAGAACTATGCCCGTTGAACCATTTAGAATATCACTGGATATGCAGGTAGTACAAATGAGGTGTACTGAACTATAATTCGTCAATTCATATACATGTATGCTCATACGAGCTGATAATTGGTAAGCTCATACGAGCTGTGGTGTGTCCGCAACACATGCAGGACCTCAACCAAACCGGTAACCCTAATGATATGTCATTTGAATCCTACGAATTCCTAAGGTTCAAATGGGACTCGATAATCGTCGGATATGCGGTCGGTATTTATACATAACAATTATACAAATCACATACATATTATTCAATTTAAAACATATAAATATACAATTTAATTGCACGTACTTACCTCGACGAGTGTACGTAGATACAGATGCCACTAATTCGATATTTCTCTTTACCTCGACCTAACTCTGTACGATGTATGACAGGTTCTATACGAATAAATTTAACTCATTTCAATATAATTCTCATCCAATTCAATCCAACATGGAATTTTGGCAAAATTACCATTTTGCCCTATACTTTTAATTCCTTTGTAATTTAGTCCCTAGGCTCAATAAATGAAATTCATGCAATTTAATCCTTACTCAAGCCTAGCCGATTTTTATACATGTGAATAGAAGCCCATATATTTCACAAAGTTTACCATAAATTTATCACCTTTTTCAATTTAGTCACTAATTGGTGATTTCACCAAAAATCTCTTTACAAAAATTATTTATTTAACAACAACCATTCATTTTCTATCATCTAACTTCAAAACTCAAGCATGTTCATCAATAGAAAAACCCTAATATTTTAACAATTTTGCAAATTAGTCCCCGAGCTAGCTAGATCAAGCTACAACTATCCTGGAAACATAGAAATCATAAAAAACTGGACAAAAATTCATACCTAATTGAGCAAAATAAGCTTGCCTAAATTTCAAGCTTCCATGGCTAGGTTTTTTTCTTTTTCTATTTTTTTTTATTTTGATGGAAGATGATGATAATGGATGATAATAGTTTATTTTATTTAATTAATTATACCTTTAATCACTAATTTCCAAAATTAACCTTAATAATTCATTCAAATTCCAATGATGACAAATCCATGCTTATCCACTAACAACCTTAATGACTAATTATTATATAAGGACCTCCAATTTAAAATTCTATAGTTATTTAATACATTTAGCTATTAGAACACAATCTTTGCACTTTACGCAATTTAGTCATTTTTATCAAATTAAGCACGTAAACAGTAAAATTTCTTAACAAAATTTTTATGCGGTATTTCTATATCATACTGTAGACCATAGAATAATAATAATAATAAAATAATTTTTTCGACTTCGGATTTGTGGTCCCAAAACCACTGTTCTGATTTAACTGAAAATGGGTTGTTACAGGAGGGCTCTTCTTCCATACTCTATCATCTCTCCCGATCATCATCCCTCCACTTTACAATATTTCTCTTTCTCGATTTTCCCCGCTTCGATGTTTAAAATTTTCATCGATAATATTTATTCCTTTTTGAGGTATTCTTGAGTCGTTGGTGATGCAATATTGCTCTAAAACACACATTTCATATATCGCGCCGATACAAGATGAAACCATTGCCTCATAAACCTATCTTGTGGAAGTCAGGTTTCGAGGTGACGATTTATACGGTCATGGATGGAAGTCTACGTCGAGGTCTTGGTTGACGGCCGTTATGAGGTCATGGATCGGAATATAACTAGGGAGCTAGTTGATGGTCGTTATGCGGTCACAAGATCAAACTTTTTGGATACCCGGAGATGTTGCATTATAAATATCATACATAAGTTTGAGGGCATAATCATAAGAAAAAACTATGGGGTTTCCCGCTATAATCGACGTAATTTTTTTTTCATCATTTCCACGTAGTCGATATCTTTAACCTTTCTTCTTATTCGAAGGCCGACACAGTTGTTGACGCAGAAGGACTCTTAAGCGGGCAGTAACTGTTGCGGTGGAGTAAAAGTGATGCTCCTTTCGAGGCGACAACGATTGTCATTATTAAACAACCCATTAATAACCTACAACTATTGTCATGCTGACCGGAGTTTGACCTCTACTCCACCGGAACATTCGCTCTCCGCCTTAAAGTCTTATTGTGTCCACCTCAGTGTCATCCTTCAAATAAAAATGAAAGGTTAAAGATATCGGCTGCCTGGAAATAGAGAAAAAAATTACGTTAATTACACTAGAAAACCCTTCATTTTCCCCTATGATTATGACATCAATCTTATGTATGGTATATATAAGACATCATTTTCGATTATCCAAAAAGCTTGAACTCATGACCGCTTAACGACCATCAACTGGCCCCCAGTTATACTCGAACCTGTGATCGCATTACGGTCAAGCATTGTCACCCCAGAACTTGACTTTCATAAGATGGGTTTCTGAGGTAATGGTCCTATCCCAATATGAAATATGAAATATATGTGTTCTGAGACGTGTTATTACATCTCTGACCCTTCAAATCTACCTATAAACTTTCACGGTGTCACCCTCAAAACCTTAAACAATAAAAACCCTAAATACATAAACCTAAAAAACCCTAACCCTAAAAAAATAGGTGGCCAATGAGAGAGTGTGTGGGTGCGCTTTCAGAGTCTCTCTCCAAAATCAATCTATTTCCTTAATTAAAAAAGGGCCTATATGGCCAATTAACAAAAAAACAAAAGACATATTTAGACAATTTAGCCTATTACTTTCATTCATTTCCTTCTCTTCCGCCACATATTCTCTTTACTCCACTAGATTCTCCCTCACCTTCATCCCAGCTCGACACATCATCCTCATCTCTCTCTCCTCTACTCTCCTAGCGGTCGCATTCTCTCTCTCGTCGCGCTTACCCATATTTTGTTCAATTTAACGATGATGTGTCATGTTATTATTCATTGATCGTGCATGAAATTTATGCACATACAATGCATCAAACATTATTCCTTAATTATTACCAAATTAAGTTAGTGTCTAGTTAACTTGTGATATTAACTCAATAAAAAACTTAATATATAATGTAAACCATATGAAGACTAAGTTCAACTATAATTTTTTAAATTTGGATTAGCTTGAACAAATCAATACTTTGTACAATTTATTTAATTGCACTTTTATTCAAAATAATATTTTTGATAAATTAATATTTTTTTGTATTTGTTTTATATTCTTATATTTTATACTAGATCATGTCCAATGTCATTTTTTTAATATTCTAATATCACATAAGTTATATATGATTTTGCATATTTAGTTTTAATTCATTTAATAATATATTTTATTTTCATATGATGAATGTAAAGAAATATTATTCAAATTATTTATATTTTTTACTATTAATTGAATGAAAACATTTAAATATAATGGTAGCTTTTAGTTTTAGTTTTACATTCTCACCGTATCAAAACTTTTTAAAATTCATATTAAATTATAGCATATATACATTTAAAAAAATCTAACAAATATATTTATCAATATGATTTGGTTGAAGTAGTGAAATTAAAATGAAATATTAAAAATTATGATTTAAATCTCATTCCATGTATTTCGTTTTTAATTTTATATATAAAAAAACTCAGTTAAACACTGTAAGGATAGAATAGATATCTCAGATGGTCCAACATTCCTATAGGAGGCGGCGGTGCCGCAGATTTCAGTCAAAATATCTCCGTCTCTTTCATCGGCTGATAAGCTTTTGCGTTTTCATTTCTGTTAGCCATTCGAAATGGATAACTGGATGTGGAAAGTGAAATACTTTTTGTTTTTCCTAGAATAGTGAAATCCCGTTTTAAGCTTAAAACGAATGCAGCCAAATTTTCTTTTCCTTGCCGGACCATTTAAGAAATCTCGTAATTTGCTAACAATTATATTTACAAATCACAAACAAGGAATATATAATGTGTGTGTGTATAATATATATATATATATATATATAAAATAAATTCATTTTTACGTAATTTTGTTACTAATATAGATAAATAAATAAATAATTCTAGTAAACTGTAACCATCAATCTAGTGTTTTAGTGACAATAATCTATGTGAATTTTGTTGGTGTCTTGATTTGAATTTTGAGGATAAATTCATTTCCCATCCATCGATGTAAAATTTGTATGTTTTGTTTCGTTTATAAAGTAAGCAACCTATAAGACAATTTTCTTTAGTTGATATCTGTTTGACTTTTAATTTTATAATAAAAAATTATTTTAGTATTTATTTTAATTTTTCATCTTTTTATCTTTAAATTCGTATTATTTGTTAAATTACCTTAAAATAAATAAATAAAATTAATGTTTGTTAATTTTACTGATGTGACATATATACGAAATTATAAGGTGAATGTTACAATAACAATTAACTAATTTTAAAAAAAAAATTATAAAAATAATTTTTTTAAATGTAAATTTCTTAAATTATTTAACAAATATAAAAATATAAAAATAATTATTTTAACTTTTATAAATTAATTCCTTACACATACACATGAGTTCCATGTCAACAAAGTTAACAAATAACTTTTTTTTGACATTTTGAGTGATTGACAATCAATACAAATTCAATGATATGTCTAACGGGGTTAAATAACATTAAATATCTACATTTTAGGCTCGACATTCTTCTCTGGATCCCCACTTTGCGCCTAATCTTTGTCCAGAGCTCTTTTAATGTTTTGCTCTGGTTGAATCCTAGATCTTTAGATTTGGCTAATACAAAAACGGACCCAATTTCAATCTTACAAATTTGACCGTTGTAATGGATAATCCCTAAACCTACGCATAATTTAACAAATTACCTTTACTTCGACAATACATAGGAACGGAATTCAAGTTTTCATGACAACATCGATAACTCCTAATGCCAAGTATCTTTAAGATCAACGATCTATTTCAAAGGTCAATATGGAAATCTAGGGATTGTATTGAGTTTATTTTATAGAGTTTTTACCCCGACGTACATGAAACAATTCCAACAACAACACATGCCCCGAGCTTCATGGGTTTTTGAGATATACACTTAAAGTTGAAATTTGTGGGGGAGAAAATGCTCCCCTATAACGACATTTTTTAGCACCAAGATAAATCATTCAAATTTATCTTGGGAATCCCAGGTTATAGGGACTCAGAGGCAGAAGTAATCAAGTTGGGTGGGGGTTGAAACGCCTATATAAATGTACGTTCTCATCCCCTACTCACCCATATCTCAGTATAATTTAAATTGTTTTGTTTTTTCTTCTTGCGTGTTGAAATATTCGGGCTTAAAGATTTATTTGTCTCTCGCTTTGAGGGAGACATAGTCATAGTTTTAAGTTGTGTTTGGGTTCACAGTGATGTCGTTGAGCTCAATAACCTACAAATTTCACCTGTCGTGTGAGTATGGAGTCAGCATCTAAGAAACTAGGATCTCTTTGCAACTCGAGGTCCAAGTTGATGCTGATTATACCGTTTCGGGTTGAAGTGTAACTATGGCTTGAAGTTTAAAAGTGTTATGCTATCAAAGGATAGAGCATAACCGAGGTCATAGTTGATGGTGGTTATACGGGTACAACAACGAGTTTTTACTCGTTAGAAGAAGATGCATTATAAAACGCATACACAAGTTCGAGGAAGAAAATCACAGAGGTTATCCAGTATAATCAAGTAATTCATTCTATCCATTTCTACCAAAGGCAGTGACCTTGTTACTAAAACCTGTTATATACCCAAATTCTATCATAGGTTATAGTAACGGGGTCACCGCCTTTGGTGGAGATGGGTAAAACAAACTACTTGATTATATTGAAACGTCACTGCATTTTTCTTCCTCGTACTTGTGTATGAGTTTTATAATGCATCCTTTTCTGATAAGAAAAACTCGATGTCATGTCCGCATAACCATTATCAACTACGGCCCCATTTATTCTCCATCCCTTGAAAGCATAATCTTTGTAAACTTGAAGCACCAGTTAAACTTCAACCCGAGACTGTATAATCACTGTCAACTGAGATCTTGAGTTACAACGCGATCCGACTGTCGTAACCATTTTCTTTGAAGAAAACGGGAATCGAACTTGGGTTTCAAAAATGAATAAAATGGGAGTCGCCACCGACCTTTTATTAGGTGTGATCGGATCACCTTTGTTTCAATAAAACATTTCGGTTTACTAAAACGGGGTTTATGGTCTACGAACATTTGAGAAAACAGGTTCGGGAGTCGGTTACGTGCGAGGAAGGATTAGCACCCTCGCAACGCCCAAAAAAAATCGGTACCAAATTGATTAATTGATGTCCCAATGTCGAAAATTTAACAAAATTAGAAATGAATTTAGAATTTTGGGTCTTTTGGAAATGTTTGAGTCTTCTTAGAATATTAAGATTTCCTTGTTTCGAAGGGACCAAATATCACATCCAATACGTAGGACACGGTAATTTCAATCCTCAAATCCAAGGTCGTCTCTTAATCCCTAAGACTCATTTATTAAAATAACAAAAGGTTATTCGATTATTTGGTCAAGCAAGAGAACCGAAACCCAACACATAGGGCACGGTCTCTTCGAATTCCCAAATGCGGAACATTGCCTCATTTTCAAAAAAAGATTTTAGTTCTTAGGGTGAAATTGGTGAAAAACTATGTTTTTAAAGGAACGTTATTTGAAAGAAAAAAAAAACGGAAATAGGATCATGCGATGAATAATGATGATGCAACACAAATTATGTACAAAAATACTATTATAGATATAGTAACGATGATAATAAATAAGCTAGTATATACAAATAATAAGGCAATAATGATAATAATAGTAATTAGTAATGATAGAAAATATATAAATATAGTAGTAATAATAATAATAATAATAAGTATGAAATATGTACAAAATAATAACATGATAGTAATAATAATAATATATAATGTCAAATATATATACAACATAATAATATATAGTAATAATAATAGTGAGTATAATAATAATAATAATAATAATAAGCATGATAATAATGATGTAATATGCAATTAGTTAAACGAAATGATAATAAAATATGTACAATATAATAATGATAATAATAATAATAATAATAATAATAAGCACAGTAATAATAATAGGGTTAGTGAAGCGAAGTAATAATAAAATACGTAAATAAAATGTAATAATAATAGTAAAACAATAATAATAATATAATGATGATATAAAAATAATAAAATAAATAACAATAATAACGAGATACGGCAAAATATATACAACATAATAATGATTCAAACATGGTGATAATGATAAATATATAATATGATAACACTAATAATAATATATACGGAATAATATATTAAATGGGGTGAAATAAGAAAGATTACAAAAATAACTAGGAAAGGGATCAATTGCATCTAAAACGAAAGTTCAGGGGCTAATTCGAAATAAAATAAAAGGGAAAGGATCTATCTGAGATGCGCGCGGAAGAAAGGGACCAAAATGGTAATTGTGCCCGAGCCTTATGCGCTGCGTTTTGCGCCGGATGAAATTAGAACAAGAGAAACATAACGGGGCGAATTTAAAAATAAAAACTTGATTGGAGAGGGGAGAAAATGAGGAAGGACCGAAATGGAGATTATCCCATTTGACGAAAACGCGCGGACCCTGAGTCGGATCCGGGTCGACGCGCGGATCCCCCCTACCCAAAACGACGTCGTTTAATTTGGGCTATAAAAGGCCAAATTTTTTGTCCCCCCCTCATTTGTTCCGTGTTTCTCCAAAAAAAGGGGTGAGTCCCCGACTTTTCTCTGGGTTTTATCCAGAGATTGACCGTGGGGGTCCCTGCTGGTGCCGGCGCGCCGGCCACCGCACGCGGTGGCCGGAAATCGCAAAAGGTGCGTCCCTTCTTCCCTTTTTATGTTTTATTCATTTTTTTTTATATTATATTATGTATATATCTTTCGGAATAAAACGAAAAGAAACGAGAAGAATGAAAATATTTCGGAGAATACCTAGATAGATTCGTGTTCTAGATCTCGCCTTTGAGATTTCTGTTGCGATTGTATTTGAATCGGTTGTTTGGTTTCGAATGAAAATGAAAAAAAGACCCTTTCGTATTCTCTTTACTTTTGAATCTGTTGTTGTTTTTTTTTATTTTCTTTGATTGATTACGAATAATCGAAAAAAAAGCCTCCCCGATACATTGACTATTCGGCTTTTATAAAGCCGAAGAAAATAAAATACATTATTTTTCTTTTCTATGTTGCCTTCGGTTTGCTGTCTGTGTTCTTGTCCTTTTTGCAGATGGTGGGAGGCAATGGGAAGTGGAGACCGGCGATGGTGCGCACATGGGTGCTGCGGCGCTGGTGGAAGAGCGCGTGTCTACACGCGCGCGGCGCTGTTAGGGTTGCAAAACCCTAGCTCTTTCCTGATCATTTTTGGCTTCGGGCCTATTGGGCTCCTGTTATTTTGGGCTTGGTTTGTAGGGTTTGGGTTTGAGTTTATTTGTATTAGGTTTGAGTTTAGTTGTATCTTGGGCCAATTGGGTCAATGGGGTTTGATTGGGTTAATTGGGCTTTGTAATTTTGGACTGATAGGTTAGGCTAAGTTTGGGTTAGGGAATTTGGTTTTGGGCTTATTGTAAATGGACTTTTATTGGACTGTTAATTTTGTCTGTGTTTGGGCTTCGTGTATGGGTATTGGGCCTGTAATTACTAAATTGACATTTTGGACTATTTTTCATATTTCTGTGTTTTTGTTTTATTCTAATTTTTGGTTTTGCAATTGGGCTCGGGTTCGATTGAGGACCCGGGCAAAATTTGGTTATTACAGCTGCCCCTCTTTGCTCATTATCGTAAAACGAGAATAGAGCAAAGATAAAAAGAACCAATTTTGCCCGGTTTTGGCCAGGTATAGATTCTTCTGGTGCTTTTCTTCCTCAAACATCTTCAAACCCTGTTGCTTTGATCCACTCCATGACCCGTAGCTTCGATTCGTTTTTCCTCAATCTTGTCCCCTTTTGAACCTGCTCCAACATGACATCTTCGGGGAACCTTCGATCTTCATTCTGCTCCACTGCTACTTCAGAAAGATATGGCCTGTAGCTTCATTTTGCTCTTGCTCAACCTTTTTGTCCACTAGAATTTCTTCATTCAATTTGCCCAATGCATCTGTAAGTACCTCCGCATGTGCCCCCGAGGCTTGAACTCATAATGTGAGTTTCTTTTTTTTTTTTTTTTTTTTTTTGTTTCTTGTAATATGAGCTAATTTTTGCAAGCGGGAATTGAAAGAAAAATAGAAATTGCAAGGCAGAAATTGAAAATACCTTAGCATGTAACTCGATGAATCAATTCACCTCTCTCTGAACATGAGCTGATAGAAAAGAAATCAAGAGACACCTCGGGGTGTGACCCGAGGCTCAACTCACTTCTCTCTGATATGAGTTGATATTTTTGAAAAGAAATTTAAAAAAATACCTCAGGCGGTGACCCGAGGCTCAACTCACTTCTCTCTGATATGAGTTGATATTTTTGAAAGGAAATTAAAAGACAGAAATTAAATACCTCGGCGTGCCCCGAGGCTCAACTCACCTCTCGCATTATGAGTTGATTTTTTGAACAGAAATTTAAAGACAGAAATTAAATACCTCGGCGTGCCCCGAGGCTCAACTCACCTCTCGCATTATGAGTTGATTTTTTGAACAGAAATTTAAAGACAGAAATTAAATACCTCGGCGTGCCCCGAGGCTCAACTCACCTCTCGCATTATGAGTTGATTTTTTTGAACAGAAATTTAAAGACAGAAATTAAATACCTCGGCGTGCCCCGAGGCTCAACTCACCTCTCGCATTATGAGTTGATTTTTGAACAGAAATTTAAAGACAGAAATTAAATACCTCGGCGTGCCCCGAGGCTCAACTCACCTCTCGCATTATGAGTTGATTTTTGAACAGAAATTTAAAGACAGAAATTAAATACCTCGGCGTGCCCCGAGGCTCAACTCACCTCTCGCATTATGAGTTGATTTTTGAACAGAAATTTAAAGACAGAAATTAAATACCTCGGCGTGCCCCGAGGCTCAACTCACCTCTCGCATTATGAGTTGATTTTTGAACAGAAATTTAAAGACAGAAATTAAATACCTCGGCGTGCCCCGAGGCTCAACTCACCTCTCGCATTATGAGTTGATTTTTGAACAGAAATTTAAAATATATCATCTGGTGGGGCTCGAATGTCTTCTTCTTCTTTGGTTTGGTGCAACAATTGTCAAGTCTTCTTGCTTTACTGGTGTGCCTGTATGCGTCATACGTGATGATGTCATGATATGCATGTGTTTGTCCTAAATGCCTACATGATTATGCCATGTGTCATGTATCTCTTCTTGTTACGGCTCTTATGATGGCCTGCATTTACTGCTTCGACTCTTGACTCTCCTCAGGCTTGGTACCCGCCCTCGGGTTCTACGAGTAATTCGTGTTTCTTTTTTTTTTTTTTTTTTGGCCCCATGTTGAACTTTGTCTTTGCTTTGAAGCTCCTACCCAACTCTCTTCCAGGTAATGCTCCATATTCCTTTCGTTTAGAGTGTGTAATTTTACTATTCATCTTAAAATGAAACATAAGAAAAATGCATGAAAATTGCAAAGTAGGCATGGAAGGTGTTCCTCATACTTATTTCAAAAGCAACAAGAAAATTGACAAGGAATGACTCGATTAAGAAAGCATTATAAAAGGAAAACAAGTTTAGTTGTAATAAGTGCTCTAGATATCCGACGTATGAACTTCTCCATGTTTCTTTGTCTTGAATCTTTCCGAGCAAGATTCTTCGTGTAAAAGATTCTTGAGCTTCAGAGTCCGCTTCAATACTATGATCTCACCGTTTGATTCTTCGTTCAATCTCATTCCTGCTTTCTCAGACCAAATTTACTCCTTTAGGATGCCCTTTCGGGTTTTCATCCTAAGCCTTCTCTGTTTTTCAGGATGCCTTTTCGTTTTTTTTTTTTTAGGCGTAATATTTCTTCACGGCATCTGAGTTCACCGGATTTGGTAACTCCTTCCCATCCATTTCAGTGAGGATCAAAGCTCCTCCTGAGAAAGCTCTCTTGACGACGTAAGGTCCTTCCCAATTCGGTGCCCATTTTCCTCGAAAGTCCTTTTGTATAGGGAGAATCTTCCTCAACACGAGTTCTCCTTCGCGAAATTCCCTTGGACGCACCTTCTTGTTATGGGCTGCGATCATTCTCCTTTGGTACATCTGTCCGTGGCAAATTGCCTTCAAGCGTTTTTCTTCAATCAGATTTAGTTGGTCATATCGAGCCTGAACCCATTCAGATTCTTCTAGCTTTGACTCCATTAAGATTCGCAGGGAGGGGATTTCCACCTCAATGGGTAGCACGGCTTCCATTCCATAGACTAGAGAGAAAGGAGTTGCCCCCGTGGAGGTACGCACACACGTCCGATACGCGTATAATGCGAATGGTAGTTTCTCGTGCCAATCCTTATATGTCTCAGTCATCTTCCCAATGATCTTCTTGATATTCTTGTTAGCGGCTTCTACTGCTCCGTTCATCTTTGGACGATAGGGTGAGGAATTGTGATGCTTTATTTGGAATTGCTCGCACACTTCCTTCATCATTTTGTTATTCAGATTCAAAGCATTATCTGAAATAATTCTTTCCGGCAAGCCATATCGGCATATGATCTCCTTTTTTAAGAATCTGCACACGGCTGTCCTTGTCACATTAGCAAACGAAGCAGCTTCTATCCATTTTGTGAAGTAGTCTATGACCACAAAAATGAATCGGTGTCCATTAGAAGCTTTCGGGGAGATTGGCCCTATAACATCCATGCCCCACATAGAAAAGGGCCACGGGGAAGTCATGACATGAAGGGGTGAAGGTGCTGCATGAATTTTATCACCGTAAACTTGACATTTGTGACACCTTCGTGCGTAACTAATACAATCGCTTTCCATTGTCAACCAGTAATAACCGAGCCTCATGATTTGCCTGGCCATAGTGAAGCCATTGGCATGCGTTCCACAAACTCCTTCATGGACCTCTTCAAGTATCTTTCTGGCCTCGACAGTATCCACACATCTCAGGAGGACTTGATCTTTTCCTTTTGTACAGGATGTCCCTATCGAGAACGAACCCTGCTGCCAATTTCCTGATTGTTCTTTTGTCGTTCTCATTTGCTTGCTCGGGATATCTTTGATTCTTGACATATTCTAAGATATCATGGAACCATGGTTGCTCGTCTGCCTCGTTGTCAATGCTAAAACAATGTGCCGGGGCCTCGTATATGCTCATCTGGAGAGGCATTATTTCTGTTTCTCGGTTTGCTTTGAACATTGAAGCCAAAGTGGCCAGGGCGTCAGCCAACTGGTTTTCCTCCCGTGGGAAATAATTAAAAGTCACTTCTTCGAATTCTTCAACCAGTTCTATAACGAGATTGCGATATTTAACCAACTTCGAGTCCCTTACTTCCCAAACTCCACGGATTTGGTAAATCACCAATGCCGAGTCCCCGGAGACTGCCAAGACCTTTACGTTCTGTTCGATAGCTGCGCGAAGTCCCATGATGCAAGCCTCATATTCTGCTATGTTATTGGTATAGAAGAAATTTAATCTGGCAGTAAAGGGGTAATGGTACCCTTCTGGTGACACTAAGACTGCTCCAATCCCGTGCCCCAACGCGTTTGACGCGCCATCAAAGCTCATCTTCCATGATTTCTCTTTTGACGATTCACACTCTCTCTCCGTAACGCATATCAAGTCTTCGTCTGGGAAGTCAAATCTCAATGGCTCGTACTCCTCGGTTGTCCGAGTTGCTAAGAAATCAGCTATTGCGCTCCCTTTAATCGATTTCTGGCTTACGTATACGATGTCATACTCTGATAGTAGGATCTGGCATCGTGCCATTCTTCCTGAGAGTGCAGGTGATTCCATCATGTACTTTATTGGGTCTAGCTTCGAAATCAGCCACGTCGTATGATACAGCACATATTGCCTAAGCCTCCGAGTTGCCCAGACCAGAGCACAACAGAATTTTTCGATTGTCGGATATCTCGTCTCACACTCCGTGAATTTCTTACTGAGATAATAGATCGCCTGTTCTCTTTTTCCAGATTCATCATGTTGCCCCAAGACGCAACCCATTGAGTTTTCGGACACAGTCAGATATAGTATTAGTGGCCTTCCGGGGGTTGGTGGTACTAGTACCGGAGGACTAGATAAATACTGCTTTATCTTGTCGAAAGCCTCTTGACATTCCTCGTCCCATTCTCCAGAATTGTGTTTTCGAAGGAGTCTAAAAATTGGATCACACTGCTTGGTGAGTTGAGCAATGAACCGAGCAATGTAATTCAACCTCCCTAGAAATCCTCTGACTTCCTTTTGTGTGCGCGGCGGCGGTAGTTCTTGTATGGCCTTTATCTTATCCGGATCAACCTCGATACCTTTTTCACTGACAATGAATCCCAATAATTTCCCCGAGGTAGCCCCGAAGGTACATTTGGCAGGGTTAAGCTTTAGTTGGAATTTTCTCAGTCTTTCGAACAGCTTCCGGAGGTTCTCGACATGCTCTCTTTCTCCTTGAGATTTGGCGATCATATCGTCGACATAACTTCTATTTCCTTGTGCATCATGTCGTGGAACAGTGTCACCATGGCTCTTTGATATGTCGCCCCGGCATTCTTTAAACCGAACGGCATCACTTTGTAGCAGAATGTCCCCCACATCGTCGTGAACGTAGTTTTCTCCATATCCTCGGGAGCCATCTTGATTTGGTTGTAGCCCGAAAATCCATCCATGAAGGAGAACAACGAATTCTTTGCCGTGTTATCTACCAACGTATCAATGTGCGGTAGCGGGAAATTATCTTTAGGGCTGGCTCGATTCAAATCACGGTAGTCCACACACATTCGTACTTTGCCATCTTTTTTCGGTACTGGGACGATATTAGCTACCCATTCTGGATATCTGGAGACTTGCAGGAATCCAGCATCAAATTGTTTCTTTACTTCTTCCTTTATCTTTAAGAGCATTTCTGGCCTCATCCGTCTTAACTTCTGTTGGATAGGCTTGCATTCGGGTTTCAGTGGGAGCCTATGGACCGCTACATCTTCGTTCAGACCTGGCATATCTTGATACGACCATGCGAACACGTCTTTGTACTCGTGAAGCAAGGTGATTAGACCATGTTTGGTGTCTTCAGATATGGAGGTCCCGACTTTTACCTCTTGCTTCTTTTCTTCACTTCCTAAGTTCACTGTCTCGACCGATTCTTGATAGGGCAAAATCTGTTTATCCTCTTGTTCTACCATTTTCAGTAGGTCTGGGGAAGAAGCATAGTCTTCGGCATCTTCTTCAGCCTCGAATTCTCCTACACAGATAGCTTTCTCGAAGTCGATTTTAGGACTCATAACAGGATTGTTCATGTCGTTGATATCCGAGCACCTGAAAAGTAAAAAAAAAGAAGACTATAGAGGGATGTCGAGGTATCGGGTCCTATAAATGTGACATGATGATATGGGATATATAGGGACGGGTAAATGTGGAACCAATGAGAATGAAAGAACGCGACAAAATGCATTTTATTCATGTTTCATTTTAAAAGCTGGATAGACAAAATAAACTCTCACAACATATTCCCCTACAGCTTAGGGGTATACAAAAAGTTAATACTGAGCATTACTCCGGAGGGGATTTGGAAACTACAAGGAGATCCACAGCAGTCCAATTGTTCAAAGTGAATCCTGGAGGACAAGGGCGTATCATCGAAGAGTTTCCAATCGCATTATTCCCTTTGCCAATGACATTTATGCTGAATCCTGTAGACCCTTTTCCACCCGTGACATCATACTCCGTGGGTCCTCTTCTCTCGGAATATAATTCCGGCCGAGATAAACGTTTTCGACAAGGGCGGATATGTTATGGGTTCCCACTCTAATTCTCGACCTGTGACTCTTGCGATCCTTCTTTCTTGCTCCCTTTGCAATTGTTTCCTTCTTTGCTGCATGTCGGGCTTAAACCCTAAGCCGTATCGAGCCTTGTGGGGTACCGGTTTTAGTGCTCTAGCCATCCCTTGCTGGTATTTCCCCAAGCCTTTCCTTGCTCGGGCTCCTTTTCCAACCGTTAGTTTGATTCCCATCCTGGTATTCTTTGATAACTTGGGCGTGGGAACTTTACTTCCTTCAGCGACGAAAGTAGCATTGATGAATTCAAAGGAGCGGAAGGAACATTCTACTGCATCTTTGTTTACTTCGATGTAGGGTGCATCATCGGAGATAGACGCAACGATGTCTTCCTCACCAGCGACTGTGATCAAGCGATCATCCATGATAAACTTTTTTTGGTGGAGAGATGAAGGGACTGCCCCGGCAGAATGGATCCAAGGTCTCCCTAAGAGGCAATTGTATGAAGGTGCAATGTCCATGACCTGGAATTCAATATTGTATGTACATGGGCCCACTTCTAGAGGGATCTCTATCTTTCCCATGACCTCTCGTCGCGTCCCATCAAACGCTCTGACCGTGGAATGACAAGGTCTCAAATAAGACATATCCACCGGCATTCTGGATAGTGTGCTAAAGGCATGACGTTAAGCGCAGACCCGTTATCAATGAGTACACTTGGTACTATATAACCTTTGCAATAGGCCGTGATATGTAGTGCCTTGACGGAGCCCCTTCCATTCGGTGGTATTTCGTCATCGCTAAAGGAGATGAAATTATCTGCGTTTAGGTTGTTTGCCCATCTATCAAGTTTTTCTACGGGCACATTACTCGGCACATACGCTTGGTTTAACACACTCAATAGAGCATTTCGGTGAGGTTCGGAATTTAACAGCAGAGATAACACTGAGATCTTTGCTGGTTGTTTGCTCAATTGTTCCACAACGTTATACTCGCTGTTTGATAAACCTCAAAAATTCGCGTGCTTCGTCCTCACTTACAGGCCTTTTAGATTCTTGTCCAGATTGTACTTCAACCTCCGCCTCGGTTTCATGCATCGGCGCTTTCCCCTTTTGATTCGCGCTTACGACTCTCTTTTCCGGTTCGACCATCTTGGGAGAATAACACCTCCCGCTACGGGTGAAATGCCCCACCTCGCTAACGTCACTAGTAGCAGCTTCGGGTACGGTGATGCCCACATCATACTTCCATGGCACCGCCTTGCTTTCCTTGTAAGGGAAGGGAGAAGGCATTTTGATTATCATATTCGGTTTTACCTCTTCCCTTTTTGCCTCGTAGTAGATTATCAAAGGTCGGTCGGCACTATAAGGGGGTCCTGATGATCGATCTTCGGATGCACATACATCTTTTTCGATGCTCTCTTCCTTTTTATCATAGACCTCAAGCTCCTTATTGTTCATCATATCTTGGAGCAATTCTTTAAATTTCTCACAAGATTGGATACGGTGCCCTTCATGCCATGAAAGACACAAAAACTTTGACCTTCTGTATCTTCCTCCTTGGAACTTTTGTCAAGCGGACCAAGCAAACCCTTTTTCATCATTATTTCCCATATTTTCCCCAATGGCGTCTTTATTTCTGAGACACGACTCCTAGCTCGCCGGCCATCTTCATTTGTCACCATGTTGACGTTCCTCTCAGTATGGTTAGGGAGCGGATTTCTGGCCACCGTACTAATCCCATCAAAACGTAGAATGCCCGCATCAATTAGACTCTGAACCTTTCTTTTAAAGGCCAGGCAATTATCCGTGGAATGTCCCCGGTTTCCGGCATGGTACATGCAGCTAGCATTAGGATCGTACCATTTAGGGTAGGGAGGTTTCAAAGGTGCTATGTAATGTGGTGCTATTAGTTGTTTCTCTAGCAACTTTGGGCACAGTTCCCCGTATGTCATGGGAATAGGGGCAAACTGAGGTTTTTCGGGGTTGGGTCTCGCTGGCCTTGGTTCATTTCTGGGTTGGCTCGGGGTGGCTGTGGTATTTGGTGAGAAGATGGTGAGTGGTCTTTGGGCATCAGCGGTATAGACGGGATAAGGGGGAGGGGTTTGATAATAGAGGTTCTGAGGAGGAAAGTAGAGGTTTGGAGTTGGGCGGAATTGAGGTCGAGGTTGGATAGGGTATGGATTAGGAGTGTAGTGATTCTCGGTCCCTACCATATGGGTTTCTGGCTCCTTCTTCTTAAATGGCCTTTTAGAGCTTTCAGACCCTTCCATTCTCCCGTTCCTGATGCCGTTTTCGATGAGCTCTCCAGATATTACGACATCTGCGAAATCCTTTGTGGCATTCCCCACCAACTTGTCATAGAATGGCGCTCTTAAAGTGTTAATAAAAAGGACTGTGATCTCCGTCTTGGTTAGTGGAGGTTCCACTTGAACCGAGACGTCTCTCCACCTTTGAGCATATTGCCTAAAGGTCTCAGATGGCTTCTTTTCCATCATCTGCAATGTTAGGCGATCAGGCGCTATGTCGGAGACGTGTTTATATTGTTCACAGAATGCTGCGGCTAAGTCATCCCATGATTGGATCTTTTCTCTTCCTAGCTGATTGTACCATCGGAGAGCTGACCCTATCAAGCTTTCTTGAAAGCAGTGTATCAGCAATTTGTCTTCGTCCTCATAACCAGCCATTTTCCGACAAAACATGATGAGATGCGCCTTTGGGCACTTTGTTCCATCGTATTTCTCAAAATCTGGTGCCTTAAATTTTGGGGGCAAGACCAAACCTGGAACCAAACTGAGCTTTTTGACGCTCATTGCGGAAGAGGCCCTAGTTCCCTCTACTGCCCTGAGTCTTTCTTCCAGATCTTTAAACTTGGCTTGATCACCCTGATCCTTCATTCTTAACTTAGCTAGTTCCACAGGATCATCCAAATCTGGGACAATAGGGTCAGCTGGGTTAGTTCCGTGACTTGATGCAAATACTCCTTGCCCGAGATGGGTAGGTGGGAGTACAGGTGGGTGTTCTAGGCCTGTAAATTCATGGGGTGGAGTAAATCCTGGAGGATGGCTTCGCTTTCTTTCCCGGTACTAGTTGTAGGGTCTTTTCCTTTGTTTGACATCCCACTCATTAATTGAGTCATTTGGGCCACCATATCCTTTTGAGCCTTTTCCATCTGGTCTTTCAACTCTTTCTGAAACTTCTTCATTTGGTCTTCCATGTCCTTCTGGAATTGTTCGTATCTTTGGTCCATTGCTTTCGCCTTACGACGAGTGTTGTAGTAATGTGCGATAGGTTGATCCTCGTCGGTTTCCAGGGTAACTTCTGTCACATTTTTAACCAATCAGGCTCCTTTTCGATGCAAATGGTGTGATGTATGCGAATGGATGGAATGCAATGCATGGAATGAATGCAAGGAGAAAAAAAGGTGTTGATTTGATTCAATCCCATTAGATAAACTTTACTAGAAAACGAATTTCCTTTCATAGAACGGACGATTACATATACGACCTTGCCCTAATGCCTAAATCCTTAATTTTCCTAAGAAGCCAAGCCAAACTTTGGCCTCGCTTCGATCCTGACTCATACATCAGACTTAACGTGTCAGCCCGAACTCCCAGGATTTGCAAATGATCGGCCGCCTCTCGGATTTGAGCCACGGCTTCGCCCATTAAGTAGTCTCTGTTTCTGATCTGTTCTTGGGAACGGTGGAGCTGCTCCTTCCAGTGTCCATTGCCCGCTTCAAGGATCTCACATCGAATTTTGCTATCTCGTAATGCAGTCTCGAGCTCCTCTATCTTCCTCTCATCTCCTCGATTTTGTTTGACTAGCTCTTAATTCAACTACCGAGTTGCGACTACGGTGCAAAAGTAGTGACCTTTCTAATTCTACTACTTGGGCGCGTAATTCTCCTTTTCGCTTTGGTTTTCTAACAGGCTCTTTTTCAAAGCATCCTCTCGTCCTCGAGCATCTTGGAATTTCTTCTCCCACTGATCAGCTCTGGACTTTTCTTCTTTAATTTCTTGCCGCCATTGTTCTGACGTTTTGCCCAAACCAGCAGTTCTGATGGTCATGCGTAGCTTCTTATAGTCCGTCTTTAGACTATCCAAATCCTCTTCAGCCTTATTCTTTCCTTTTTTTAATTTTTCGGCCTCAAACTTGTGGAGGTCAACATCTAACCCTAACCGCATCTTTTCCTCTTCTAGCTGCTCTATCTTTTTACCCAATTCTCGGCTCCTTCTCTCGAAATCTTGCTTGATAATCTCCAATTCAGACGGGATTACTTGCAGCTGTTCTTCTACTGGTCGAGCATTCCCTTGGGTAGGCCTTGGGATGTTGTCATTGACTCTTTTGGCCCACCATCGATCGTATTCAGGCGTAATCATCGGCCTTATGGCGAGTCTCTTCATTTTCCGAGTTTGAGTCCATGCATCTGATATCTCACGAACTTTCTTCTTATAATTATCGTCCTTGTACGAAAACTCACACTGGGCTAATCCATATGTCGCCGGTATAAATTGCCTCGATTGATACTGTCTCATTACTAGCAATGGGGCGTACCCAACAGCTCCCCATATTCCGAGTAAAGGGACCCAGTCGAATCTCCGCATCGATACAAAATTTCGTCAGGGATCATCCACGGAGTCTTCCATTCTATATCTTCCACTTGCAAATTTTGGAGGATCGCTATCCATTTCTCTCCTGATAGGTCGTCCCGCCTTGGGGTATCCGCTAATTCTTTCAGAGGGGAGTAGTTTTCAAAAAGATTTTGCATGAGACTTTTTCTATTTTCCAGAAACGGAAATGAAACCATGAAAGCAACAGTTGTGCACATCCTATGAACCTTCCTTCGCCCGCTCTTCGGCAGGCGTTCAATGATCTGAAGGTTTCGGCCAAAATTGCGGGGATAGGTGTGACTCCCTTGTCGAGTTTATCAAATAGGTCCGAAACCGCATCCTCATGTGCCCTAATGCTTTGGGGAAAATGACCAAACCATAGATGCTTAGAGCGAAGATGTCGACCCTCTTTTTCTTATCAGGATGTGCCATGATCAAGTCCTTCAAGTGTTTCCATGGAATGCACTTACAATCCCCTTTTGTTTGATCCGGGCCGTAATCCATTGCTCACTCATTCCTGTGATGTTCATTAGCCTTTTTGAGAATGCCGACACATTAGCAAACCTTGAATATGCCTTATCAGTTTGAATTCTCGGGCATCGAAACAAAGCGTGTACTCTTCTATAGTTGGAACCAAATCTACATTTCCAAAAGTGAAGCAACTATAGGCGGGGTTCCAAAACTGGGTAATGGCTCGAAGTAGGTACTCGTCTACCTTGATATCCAGCAGATAGTGCAGATCACCGTAATTATGGAAGAACAGTTGTTTGTCCTCATTGCCCCAGGAATCCCATATTTCCTTTAATTCCGCAGTCATTTTGAGCAACGCTGACGCGAGTGAAATCCCACAACTCTGACTCATATCCCACTGTCAGCTATCTCCTTTTTCTCGCTGTATTCTTTCGGACCACACTTGGACAGCCGCATTATCCTCCACTCTATCGAGAAACCCCTTTTCCATGTCAAGCTTTTCTATCTAGTAATCGAATGTGGATCAACACCCTTTCTATAATGAAATGCCATGCAATGAAAATGAAACACCACAAGTTAGTACCAGGTACAAAAGGAATTTAAAACAAACAGGAGATAATCAAACTCGTATTTAAGGTGACAACTAGGGTTTGCACGGCTCTATCTACAACGGGCTTTTAGGTCTCTACATGTGGTTCGGTTCTAGAGTAAAGGTACCTGAACCAGCAGATTCCTCGATCCTCACCCATTATAGGCTCATATGGACCGAGTTCAGTTCAGGGGAATACATTTCCCTATGGCTGCACGGAGATAAAAATCTCACGAAGACATAGGTACGGATGTATCCCGAAAGCGATCCACTATCTTGCACGGAGGTAAAAACCTCACGAAAGAGTAGTTTCTCACTCCCACTTAAGGGTGTGACCGCAATGGTCATGCAATGCAATGCCAAAGTATTTTACGAGACTCGACACTATAGCACAAGCAAATGCATCAAAGAGAACACGATTTTTCAAAACAATTTTCCAAATTTTCAATCAAAGGGACAAAAATCAATCAATTTACGGCCTGACTCTCAAGGGTCCCCAGTGGAGTCGCCAAGCTGTCGTAACCATTTTTTTGAAGAAAACGGGAATCGAACTTGGGTTTCAAAATGAATAAAATGGGAGTCGCCACCGACCTTTTATTAGGTGTGATCGGATCACCTTTGTTTTAATAAAACATTTCGGTTTACTAAACGGGGTTTATGGTCTACGAACATTTGAGAAAACAGGTTCGGGAGTCGGTTACGTGCGAGGAAGGATTAGCACCCTCGCAACGCCCAAAAAATCGGTACCAAATTGATTAATTGATGTCCCAATGTCGAAAATTTAACAAAATTAGAAATGAATTTAGAATTTTGGGTCTTTTGGAATGTTTGAGTCTTCTTAGAATATTAAGATTTCCTTGTTTCGAAGGGACCAAATATCACATCCAATACGTAGGACACGATAATTTCAATCCTCAAATCCAAGGTCGTCTCTTAATCCCTAAGACTCATTTATTAAAATAACAAAAGGTTATTCGATTATTTGGTCAAGCAAGAGAACCGAAACCCAACACATAGGGCACGGTCTCTTCGAATTCCCAAATGCGGAACATTGCCTCATTTTCAAAAAAATTTTAGTTTTAGGGTGAAATTGGTGAAAAACTATGTTTTTAAAGGAACGTTATTTGAAAGAAAAAAAACGGAATAGGATCATGCGATGAATAATGATGATGCAACACAAATTATGTAAAAATACTATTATAGATATAGTAACGATGTATAATATAAGCTAGTATATACAAATAATAGGCAATAATGATAATAATAGTAATTAGTAATGATAGAAAATATATAATATAGTAGTAATAATAATAATAATAATAAGTATGAATATGTACAAAATAATAACATGATAGTAATAATAATAATAACAATATATATACATAATAATAGTATATAATAATAGTGAGTATAATAATAATAATAATAATTAATAGCATGATAATAATGATGTAATAGCAATTAGTAAACGAAATGATAATAAAATATGTACAATAATAATGATAATAATAATAATAATATAATAATAATAAGCACAGTAATAATAAGGGTTAGTGAAGCGAAGTAATAATAAAATACGTAAATAAAAATGTAATAATAATAGTAAAACCATATAATATATAATGTGATATAAAAATAATAAATAACATAATAACGAGATACGGCAAAATATATACAACATAATAATGATTCAAACATGTGATAATGATAAAATATATATGATAACACTATAATAAATATACGGAATAATATATTAATGGGGTGATGAAATAAGAAAGATTACAAAATAACTAGGAAAGGGATCAAATTGCATCTAAAACGAAAGTTCAGGGGCTAATTCGAATAAATAAAAGGAAAGGATCTATCTGAGATGCGCGCGGAAGAAAGGGGACCAAAATGGTAATTGTGCCCGAGCCTTATGCGCTGCGTTTTGCGCCGGATGAAATTAGAACAAGAGAAAAATAACGGGGCGAATTTAAAAATAATAAAAACTTGATTGGGAGGAGAGGGAGAAAATGAGGAAGGACCGAAATGGAGATTATCCCATTTGACGAAAAACGCGCGGACCCTGAGTCGGATCCGGGTCGACGCGCGGATCCCCCTACCAAAACGACGTCGTTTAATTTGGGCTATAAAAGGCCAAATTTTTTGTCCCCCCTCATTTGTTCCGTGTTTCTCCAAAAAAAGGGGTGAGTCCCCGACTTTCTCTGGGTTTTATCCAGAGATTGACGTGGGGGTCCCTGCTGGTGCCGGCGCGCCGGCCACCGCACGCGGTGGCCGGAAATCGCAAAAGGTGCGTCCCTTCTTCCCTTTTATGTTTTATTCATTTTTTTTATATTATATTATGTATATATCTTCGAATAAACGAAAGAAACGAGAAGAATGAATATTTCGGAGAATACCTAGATAGATTCGTGTTCTAGATCTCGCCTTTGAGATTTCTGTTGCGATTGTATTTGAATCGGTTGTTTGGTTTCGAATGAAATGAAAAAAAAAAAAAGACCCCTTTCGTATTCTCTTTTACTTTTGAATCTGTTGTGTTTTTTTTTATTTTCTGATTGATTACGAATAATCGAAAAAAAAAGGCCTCCCGGATACATTGACTATTCGGCTTTTATAAAGCCGAAGAAAATAAAAAAACATTATTTTTCTTTTTATGTTGCCTTCGGTTTGCTGTCTGTGTTTTGTCCTTTTTGCAGATGGTGGGAGGCAATGGGAAGTGGAGACCGGCGATGGTGCGCACATGGGTGCTTGCGGCGCTGGGTGGAAGAGCGCGTGTCTACACGCGCGCGGCGCTGTTAGGGTTGCAAAACCCTAGCTCTTTCCTGATCATTTTGGCTTCGGGCCTATTGGGCTCCTGTTATTTTGGGCTTGGTTTGTAGGGTTTGGGTTTGAGTTTTTTGTATTAGGTTTGAGTTAGTTG